>CM029662.1:20404666-20832166 GCA_017311315.1 Dendrocalamus latiflorus
AAAGGATTCTTACTTGGTACATACTATTAGATTTGAACATAAATTCAATAAAATGAAAGATGCAGTAATTCAGGCGTGCATTGTACAAAAAGCGGGGCAAGATTCCAAAGAACAAAATATAACTTCACAAATATTTCTTACCGGTACAACAGGTGACATTTGGGTTGACACCAATAATTTGCATTTGGCAACTCATCAGACATCAAAACTGAGATTGTTGAATGTAGCAATTTACATCTGCAGGCTAACTCTTGGTAAAACCCCATTTGGCACAGGTCAAAATGATCATTCACAAAGAAAATACTTCCAGGTGATAACCATGGCAGTTTGACTCCCCTCCATTCACAATAATTTGCCTACACCCATATTGGAGGTATCACTGTAGCAGAAATTCCAAAGCAACCTTGCCATCACATATATCTATTCACAGGAAGAATGTTTGCTCTATTATTTAACACTCTCATGGTTGATAGACTCCAACGAATGTCGGATCAGTTGCAGCAGCTCCTTGACATTATGAAAACTGTAATCAAGGACCTCCCTTACAAGAGCAGAGCCATCAACCTGATCCTTTCCGATACAAGCAAGATAAGCAGAAAATGAACTTTGTGATTTTCTGGTTCCATCAAATGCAAAATTTATGTCCTCTACCTGTGAAAAAGCAAAACCAAGAAATAAAATACTTATACTATTGTAGAAGATACATTTCACTCAATTCTCATTCAGATATCCTGTTATCCATTGCAGTGAATTATGAAAAGTTCACCCACGTACAACAAAGGATAATGGGATATCAGTTGTGGAGTAGTTTCCGGAAATGAGATAACTAGTCGACTTGACAAATAAGACCCATTCATACCTATTAAGTTTCATGCACCAACCAGTTCACCTAAAAACTTAAACTAATAAGGAAAGATGGGCAATTCACTTATACTTCAACACTCCCCCTCACGTGTAGGATTCTTTAGGCCTAATACGTGGAATAGAAGTGGACTGCAATTAATTTTTTTTAAAAAATTACGTCAGCTAGGTCTTGAACTCGGGACTTCTTGGCTCTGATACTATATTAAGTTTCATGCACCAGCCAGTTCACCTAAAAACTTAAGCTAATAAGGAAAAGTGGACAATTCACTTATACTTCAACAATACCTATCAAACCAACAGGTTTGAAGATTATTAGCAGTTTTAAAATTTGAATGACCTGAATTTGAAGTATCTGGCATCATTCTTCTACATTATAGCAATCTATAAGCGGTTTTCAATGAAAAGTGCAGTGCAAAAGTTTTTTAAAAAAGAACTTCAATACAAAATTCTGCTGCAAGATTTTAGGAGAGACTTGTTGTTATCACTTCACGAGCTAGGTCCAAAATTACATGACCTAATTATTTCTAACATACTAGAAACTAGCACAGGCCATAGATCATAGGAGAATATTCTATCATAAGAAGAAAAATGAAGAAATCAGCTGTCATTGAGTTCCATGCGAATATAACATTTCAGCAGCAATAATAAATATGTTTTTCACTCTAAACTGAATAATCAAGCATTGAATGGAGAAATAATAATTCTACAATGCTAAATTGCAGATGTTATGGGAAGTGGGAACACTAAAGTCAATTTTCATTTATATCAAAAGCATTAGGCATTAGCTGCTACACATCCAATAGATGAACTTGTAAGATCAAATATTAAATGCCAAAACAAGCTACTTACATAAGCAAGCAATCCCGCCAAGCGATGATTGTTCCGAGACATGGGATTGCTAGCAATCTGAGGAGAGTATACACCTCTTGCAGAAACAGCCTTAGCAGCTGTGCTCTGGTTATTTAAATTATCAACATCTGAAGCAGAAGATGACGGTGACTCAGCTAGCCAAAAAAAAAAGAGAAGAATTTGAACTATCAGAAGGTCAATCATTTTAACAAAATAATGGATGACGAACTTAATTGCATTATATCACCAGATAAAACAAAGGCTGTGTTTGTTTTGTTTAATAAATCTGAGAGGGGTACATTAGACATCTCCCCTTTCTGGACAAGAGATGCATTGAAAATTTGACATAAGAGATACGCCAAGATCATGGTGTAAGGATGAAATACTAGAACCATTAGTAACCTTACTTTACTTCATATACATTATACAATGCTAAGTTGTTAATTGGTTGAGAATGGGAAATACAACAACTCAAGTCAATGTTCTTGAAATAAAAGCTGCTACACTTCACTTATGACAGAAGTACAGAACAGAATATAGATAAGATCCTCAGATATCGAAGCATCCCTACTTTTATGAGGTATTTGGTTTGAGGAATGTGTTGGTCCTAGGATCATCTGATCCTAACTTCAAAAGTGATCTTGTATGTTTGATTTGAAAAAATGAATGAGTTGGTCTATCACCATGCCATTCCATATGGACCACAATACCACTAAAAAAATTAGGGATAAGGTCATTCCACAAAAATCATTGGATGACCTCATGATGGAACAACCCATTCTAAAGAGGCCATTCCTCAAACCAAACAGGCCCTTAATGAATGATAGTGGTTTCAAAAACTATCAAAATAACTAAGCAACTTCATGAGTTAAAGCATATGTGAAAAACCTGGAGGAGCCATCAGAGATGCTGCCTGCAATGCATGCCTATCTTTAGTTGCACCAGGATGCTTGTAGAAGGCAGCCTTCATATATGCCACTTCCACACACTTATATGCCAAAGCAGCATTTGCCATTTTCTTAAGTCGCTCAAATTCACGAGCACAAAATCTGTTGAAAACAAGTCAACAGGGAGATATTAGTATAGTTCCTTGCACATAAGTATCATATGATATTAAAGATGTACACAAAAATTAAAGGAACAAGTTGAACTACCATCAACTGGCAACTAAATAAAAGGCATGTCCAGTGTTCTAAAAAGCGGCCACCTAGGCACTAGGTGCCCCCTTGCCACCACGATTTTTCCATAGTCGGCAGGCTGCGTGCTAGGTGAAGGCGGCCCTAGGCGGCGAGCAAGCAGTCAAAGGTGCAGGTACATAATTTAAATTGCTCATTATGAAGCATTGGAGATAGAAGAACATGCATTCTGGATGTTTGATCTCTTGGAAAATAAGCTATGTCTCAAGGGAAATTTTACCATCCTTGAGATGGAAGAGGTACCAAATTTGAGCCGTTGATCACACTGATCGAACGGCTGAGATTTGGCAGTACCTAGTGGTACCGGACGCGAGGTACCAAGAGGTACAAGGTACCAAGAGGTACCAAATTTTGAGCCGTTGATCACACTGATTGAACGGCTGGATCTAATTTGGTACCTCTTGGTACCTACTCAAGGATAGGAAAACTGCTCATGTCTCAAACCCTATTTGTTGTACTTCTGGTATTTTAATACATTTCTGTTGAAACATGCAATTAGCACTGTGTGTGCACTGTCTGCTAGGTGGCCACCTAGGCGCCCTGCTGCCACCTGCCTAGCACCTAGCGCTTTTTATAACACTTGGCATGTCCAAAAGAAAGCAACAGGGGCTTACAATGGATGGAGGTTCTAACATACTAGATGTTTAGAACTACAGAAACAAGTAACAAGAACCAAACTATCAAGTTTCCCTTAAATGGAAACAAAAGTGACTGCTATCCTGAAGGCATACAAGAATGTCAAAAGGGTAAACAAACCCAAATACTATCAACAAGTTAACATGCTTCCTGCCTCTTAAAGAGATGACATTGTAGGAATGTTGCTTACCCGCAAAGGTTTCCTGTTTCAGAATATAGTTTCATAGCTTGTATAGAATCCCCTTGTTTGGAGCTATCAATATTTGGAGCCTCCCAAAGAGATGCAACATGAAGAAATTTCAGGCCTGCCTCAAAGCACATGTGTGTGCTCTCAAGGTCATCTCCCTTTTCCTGCAACAAGCGATGCACATGAGGGACAACAGATACTGAATGAATAGAATAGTAAAAAAATGTTTTGAGTAATGTATCAAACATTCAAACCTTTAAACGTTTAGACATGTGCTTCAAATCCCGAGCTTCCTTCAGTAGAACAGATGCATTTACTGGATTTGAAGCATCACCATTAAGAGTTACTTGTTTCATATTTTCGATAACAACCTTTTTTGATTGCTTGGCCTTGTAGGAGGCATCTCCATCTGCTGTATTGCTTAATGATGGCTGCTGCTTGCTTCCTTTGACAGTAGATGGATTTATTTTCAGGTCCTTGTATTCTACATTCCCTTTATCAGGCTTAACCTGC
Source organism: Dendrocalamus latiflorus (assembly GCA_017311315.1). Taxonomy (NCBI): domain Eukaryota; kingdom Viridiplantae; phylum Streptophyta; class Magnoliopsida; order Poales; family Poaceae; genus Dendrocalamus; species Dendrocalamus latiflorus. The sequence goes on from CM029662.1 coordinate 20,408,912, forward strand.
ATTGGATGTTTCCCAGAAGTCAACTTTGCATGGTCACTTTGGTTTGAATTAAAATGAGGCGGTGTTTTCCCATTTTGATGGGATGATGGCTGTTTGTGATCACTGTTATCATGTATTGAAAGGACGTGTGAATTAACTTTCTGTCCCATTACAGGATTCAATTGGCCATTCCTTATACCAAGTCCAGAAACTTCATTTTTAAGGCATTCATTTGTCAACAAGTCTTGTTTATCCTTCTGCAAGTCCCTATCCTTCAAAACATGATGATGCATGTCTCCATTGAAGCAACCAGGAACGTGAACCTTGCCGTAATCAGAACCAGACCCAAAGTCATAAGAACCACTTTTCCCAGACTCCTGAGAATGCACATTTTCTGCCACTGCACATGAATACCTTCTATGTTGATCCAAAAGATTCTTATCAGAAGTTCTCAAGGGTGAAGAAGAAACTGACTCTACAGGAGAGGCCCTTGTTTCTTGAAAGTCAGGTTTACTCTTGTGGGAGCTAGACACCTTAGATGAACTGGAAGTAGCAGCCGTAGATGCTTGTGCATAACATATATCCCTCCTCATGGAGTTTTCAGACAGCAATGAGTGCTGGAAATGGATATTCTGTTGATGTTGCTCACTTAAATGCTCTTTCTCAGCATATATTCCATCACTCTCAATTCCAGCAATGGGGCCTCTGGCATGGGCAACTTTCCTATGGTTGCCTGTCTTTGAAAACTTCAGCTCTGGCCTGGGCTTTTCCTTGGCAGCATTACTTTCACTTAAAGCTTCTTTTACAGCATGCTTCGCAAAGGCATCGCTAGCCAAAGGGTCAGGACCACGCTGGCTTAATTGCCTTTGTTTCGATTTTCTATTCTTAATGGATAAGTCTGAAAGATCAGATCGTCCTGCATCTGAAGTTCTAACACCCCCATCTGAGGAAACTTTATCTTCATCACGAAACCGCTTAGCTGATGAAGATGAACCATACTTTCCCATGCCAGGTGAAATACCACTATGTTTATGCAAGCTTTTCAGAACTTCCTTGTTTGAAGGACTACTTTTGCTTATCTCAAACTCAGAGGGATGATACTTTGCAAGCTCATTAAATTCTTTCTTCATTTTCTTTGATGCTCTCAGGTTATCATGATCAACACCTACACTACTCTTCAATTTTGGCTGTGTCTGATCTTTTGCAACAGTTTCTCCTGCAGAAATGGAAACCATTAGAATCAAACGACAAACAATAGAAAGAAAATAGAATACAAAAATAAATTATCAGTTGTTGCACCTTTATCTGACAATCCTACACGCTTCCGTTTAGCCTTGAGTTTTGTGAAGCAGTCAACACCATCAGGGTTTCTACTTGGAGAATGTAGCTTCTTTGAAGGCTTTGACATCTCAGCCATGTTTAAATTATTTGACACATTAGCTGCATCATTGGATTGAACTTTCAGCTTCCCTGATGTAGTGATGGGCTTTTCATTGCCCTCAAAAGTTGGAGGAGTCGCAGCAGTGCCTATGCCTAATGTAGCAATATCATGACGACCATCCAAACCCATGTTATTTTCAGGTGCAGGGACCATATAAAGCGCACGATGGGATTTCGTTGTGTCATCCTCACTTATTTTGCAGCTGTTCATTCCAGGCCTACAGCAAGTTACAAATACCAATCTGTAAAGATAAAGCAAGCACATGTATAGCAAACAACGTATTCAACAGTACTTGCAAGCAATGAAACTCTATAGTCTACACATGATCATACAACTAGAGACAGAATTTTCCAGAAATTTCTGGAGACAAAACATGAATACAGAGATTACAAAATAAACCATAATGGAATCAATATAGAAATTTCAATGGTTTGTTTCTCTTCAAGGTAACAGAACGGTTGGAAAATAAAATAACTTCATATCAGTTTGCACAAAGGAATTATAAAAAATATATAATACAAGAAAAACATACTCCCTGAGTTATTGCAGTTCAGAGAAACTAACAAATGGACAGACTAAGATAAGGCATGAAAAGATTTGAAAATGAACAAAGTGGATATAATGTCTCTTGCATAAACTTACAGCCAACTTTGCATGCTACACCGCCATTTTTTGGGAAGTATATCTGGATTCATCCCATAGGGTAAAAGGCGCCATTTCTCACACTTATCACAGCACACCCATTGTTCATTTATTACAACAGGTGTTGGAGCAGGCACTGCCATGGATGATTCTGTACTCTCATTCTTGCATGCTGATGGCACAGGAGCTGATTTGTCAACAAACATGGCAGAGATCTTGTGGTCGCCATCATTTCCACCACCTGACATGTCCTTATCAGTCTCTCCAGATGTAACAGTCTCTTTCTCAGGCTTCACACTCTTATCTTCACCATAAGATTTTCTAGTAATGTCATTGTTCAATTGTTTATGTGGCTTGACCTTTAGCTTCTTTCCAGACAGAGCAGGTTGCAAAGAGGACGTTTTCTTCTTCCCTTTCGGCATTCCAAAGGAATTTCCACCTACATTTTCTGTGATGCTACCCATGGATTCTGGATTAACTAGACTTCCCATTTCCTTCCCTTTGTACTGAGGTAGTTCACCTTTTACAAGCATCACTTTTCCTTTGTCTCTCTCAAGTGATGTTTTGTTGGGAGGAACATTTTGCAGGTGATTTGAAGTGGTAAAAGTTTGATCATTATATTCATCAGAATCATATTTCATGTTACCCAAAAATCCATGATCAAGTAAAGTTTCTGTCTTACTGTCCTTGCTCCAATCTTCAAATGTATTTCTCACTGTACATGCTTTTGCATTTGCTTTACCCTTTGGATGTTTATCATCATTTGCTAAATTAACAGCTTTAACATCTACCATTGACTCCATATCTCTCAAACAACTCTTGTCACTTCGTCCCTTCAATGGACCATTCTTTGTTTCCTTGAGGTGATCCGAAATCTCAGCCACAAATTTTGCCGATTGCTCAACTGAATGTTGTTCTGTCTTTATGCTTCTTGGTAAGAGGATTGAATCTGTATCATCTGAAATGTCCTGCAACTCAGGTTTAATTCCCTTATTCATAATAGTTGTATTGTTATGTCTGCGTTTTGAACTCTTGAAATCGGGAAGGTGATCTTTCTTTTCATCATACTTAATTTTCTTCTCCATCCAATTATTCTTATCTTGTGCAGCAGAGGCCGTATAACGCCAGTCCCTGTTCAATTCTTCTTTGTCATCATCAAATACAGGCACTTCAAGTTTTTTTGTTACAGGTGTTGACTTTTTTCTCAATTCTAGAATATTTTCAGCAAGGGGTGAGAGCAAGTGCCCTCCAGGAACAGAATGACAGGTCATTATCTGTTCAAACAACAAAATGGATTAACTCTTTAAAGTCAACCATCAAAGGTCTTGCCAAGATAAACAAATTGATTGAGACAAAACTGAACCTGGAAAATGATATTCGGAGATTCATCAGGTAAATGTTTCAGCTCAGGAGCCCCAAAGCTCCCATCTAGGCTGCCATCCATAGATGACAAAGGTGAAATGTCGAGGCCCAGGCCACTGTATATAGCAGCAGTATTTCTTGCCAGACTTTTATTGCTGTTCACCTTGATTCGTATTTTTGGTGCCTTTTGCTCAGGACCATTGACTGCTCTGTTCAACATCTGTTGAGGAGGATTATCATCGATCCCATTGGATGTTCTTTGACAGTAATCATTTTCCCTCCTGCTATCTAATGCAGTCTTGACAAAATTATTCTTCTGTGCACCCTGGAAGTTCATCATAACAATTTAATAGGGTTCTAATATTTATGCCATAATCCTAATAAGTCGACATGTCATGATGAAATTTGTAGAAGTGTACCTCCACTGGCATATATGGTGATCTAGAGGCACTACCACGGTTTGGTGGAACTGCAGGGCTTCTAGATTGAGACAAGACAGAAGGGGAACGCTGGTATGTAGGCAAGAATGAGCCATAACCCCCATACTGTGATCCTATGTAGCGCGAACAAATTTCCATATACATCAGTACAACAGGAACTCTACAGATTAAATAGGGTGGCAGCTTGTATTCCCCTTACCGAAGTTCTCAGCAAGTACTCCACCTTCGAAGTCCTTTTGGAAATGACCCAACACATTTTGAAGTTTTTCATCCTGTACAACATACAACACACTTTATTTAAAAGTTTATCTTCTATAAAATAGAAAACTGCTTCTTTAAGAGTATATACAAAACATAAGGAGCATCTGTGAAAGAGAAAGCCGCTACTTAAAGAGTACATACAGCAACAAAAGTTGAAGGCCCAATTTCTCGGACTCATTAGCAGCAGTGAAACATAGTGTAGCAACAATAATTCATTCCCTAAAATTTCTCAAAATCCAAATAAAAACCTAGAGGAGATAAGGACCTCAAAAAGTCTGGAACTTCATGTAACAAATAGATTAAATCCCCAAATCCAAACAAACTCATACTAGTTAAGTCTTCCATATGCCAGAAGTAGCATCAACTCTCTCACTGTTAAGTAATGAAAGCTGGACCTAGAATGTAAACCATGAACACCTAAATGGAACAGTGGTATGTGCTTTTGAACCATTGAGACAAGAAGTTATTACACGGACACAGGCGCATCAAGCAATAAAATAAAGTGATAATTATCAATCTCACAATCATCTTCCATGTTGAACCAAATTTGTAGCATAATCTCATATATACACACACCCACGCACTAATCCTAGGAGGAAAAATGCTAGAAATTCCTACATCAATAAAAAGTTACAAATGCCTAAAGTAACCGATAAAAGAAAAACTAGAAATCCACTAAAAATGATAAAAGGGAGAAGGGAAAAATGAACTGGTTCATCTATGTACTGTCTAAAGGCGCCGATCTAGGTATATAGAACTAGATTTCTGTGCATTCTACCAATCTTATCAGCACACTGATCTTCACAAAAGCAGTGTTCTTATTTCTATCAACAGACCTACAAGTCATTATAAAAAACTACTATAGAAAGAGTTTTAGTCAACTACAGCTATAAGTCACCTGACCGAAGAGAAATTTGTATCACCTAAGGATTTCGATTCTAATACCATTGCGATTAAGTATTAGCACAGTTAGTGCTAAAAATATTGTTTCAAACATTGAGTGCATGTAGATGCACGGGTTACCAACTAGTTCAATAAAAGATAGGTCTAACCTTTTTCTTGGTGTAAAAATGGAGCCTCTTATAGATAACATTTTTCTTTCTAGAGCTTACAAGATGGTTTTGGTCCCCCCCCCCCCCCCCAAATCACAAATTTCATGGGTTGTGTCTAAGCAGGGGTAGTGAGCTTCTAGGTTAGAAGCCCCATAAGCAAGCTTACTAAAAGAACTAATTAGGCTAATCATATGGTACCAGAATAAAAGCAACGTTCTCGAATCTCCTGGCTTGGTGATGGCGATGCTAATACTTCCCTGTTCCATCTTCATGCCCGGCATCGCAAGCGCAAGAATTTCATTTCTCAGTTAGTATGTGATGATCAGGTTTTTACGGACCATGACAGCAAGGCTGCTGTGATATATAGTTTTTATTGTGACCTGATCGGGTCGAGTGTAAACAGAGAGCATACGATCAATCTTGATGAATTAAATATTGCAGCACACAATCTTGGTGCCCTAGACGCCCCATTCTCTGAGGATGAAGTGTGGAAGACAATCACCCAGCTACCAAGTGACAAAGCGCCTGGGCCTGATGGGTTCACAGGCCGGTTTTATCAAGCGTGTTGGCCGATCATAAAGCACGACATCATGGCTGCAATCTCTGCCATTTGGAGCAGAAAATTCAGAAATCTGGAGGATCTTTTCACAGCATTTATTATCTTGCTCCCCAAGAAGAATGAGGCTAAACATGTCAAGGATTTTCGGCCAATAAGCCTCGTTCATAGCTTTGCTAAACTGGTCACCAAACTGCTAGCAAATCGATTGGCTCCCCGGCTTGATCAAATGGTGTCCAGTATTCAAAGCGCCTTCATTAAGAAGCGATTTATTCAAGACAACTTCATGCTCGTCCAACAATTGGCAAGGTTCCTCCACCAGCAAAAACAGCCCCGCCTTCTCCTCAAATTGGACATCACGAAGGCATTTGATTCGGTATCTTGGCCGTTCCTCCTTGAAGTTTTGAAGAAGCTCGGCTTTGGAGAAATTTGGTGTGATATCATTAGTGGGCTGCTGGCGTCATCTTCAACACAGGTGCTCTTGAATGGGATTCCCGGTGAGGTCATTGTACACCGGCGTGGATTGCGGCAAGGTGACCCACTCTCACCTATGCTCTTTATTCTTGTGATGGATGTTCTTGGGCACCTGATGTCTTTGGCTTCCAATGAGGGGCTTCTACAACCCCTTGCTCAACAGGTCTTACCTCAGCGTATTTCTCTTTATGCGGATGATGTGGTTCTTTTTCTCCGACCCTCATCCAGTGATATCGCTTTGACACTGGACATCCTTCATTTATTTGGGGAAGCTTCAGGTCTGAATACTAATGTGCAAAAGAGCAATGTATATCCTATTTGTTGTTCAGAGTCGGACACTCAGGTTGTGCAGGAACAATTGCCATGTGAAATGCTGGACTTCCCATGTAAATATCTCGGTATTCCCTTATCACTAAGAAGGTTAACAAGAACGCAAATCCAGCCTTTAATTGATAGAATTGCTGATTTGCTCCCGGGTTGGAAAGCTGAACTTTTATCCAGGGCTGGGAGAAAAATTCTGGTTCAGTTTGTGCTCACATCCACCTTGGTCTATCTACTGATGGCTTTGGATCTCCCGCCATGGGCTCTCAAGGCCATTGATAAGATAAGAAGAGGGTTTCTATGGAAAGGTCGCAAAGATGCTAAAAATGGGCATTGCCTGGTTGCTTGGACCAAAGTTTGCTGCCCAACAGAACTTGGAGGGCTTGGGATTTCCAATTTACAAACACTTGGTTGGGCTCTTCGCATACGATGGTTATGGCTGCAAAAAACTGAGAGAGATCGTCCCTGGTCGGCTTTCCCCATACAAGTTCATAGTTCGGTTCGAGCCTTCTTTTCTATGGCAGTTTTTTCTGAAGTTGGAGATGGAGCTTACACCCTCTTGTGGACTGATAGATGGCTGCATGGGCAGCGTATCGCTGATCTTGCCCCTCAACTATTTGCCCTTGTTAACAAGAGAAGGTCAAATAGGAGAACCGTATTGGGGGCCCTCACTAATCATACCTGGGTCTCGGATATTCAAGGGGCTCTAACCGTGGGCGTCATTGCTGAATTTTTGGATTTATGGGACATACTCTCAGAGGTGGAATTGCAACCTGGGGTGGAAGATTCTTATGGTTGGCGTCTCTCGGCTTCAGGCCATTACTCGGCTAAATCTGCATACATGGGGTTCTTCCAAGGCACTATCACTTTCAGACCTTGGGAACGGATTTGGAAAACTTGGGCGCCAGATAAGTGTCGTTTTTTCTTATGGCTTGCAGCCCATAATAGGTGTTGGACAGCTGATAGGCTTGCCCGTCGTGGGCTCCCGCATCCTGTTTGCTGCCCCCTTTGTGATCAAGCGGAGGAGTCGATTGGCCACCTTCTCTTCGCATGCACTTTTGCTCGGCAATTTTGGTTCCAACTTTTGCGCAAAGTTGGGCTCCAGGACCTCTCCCCACAACCAGATGATCCCTCCTTCGATGATTGGTGGGCTAATGTGGAGTTGAGAGTGACAGACATGGCCAAGAAGGGGTTAAACTCGATCATAATTCTTGGGGCGTGGATACTATGGAATCATCGTAATCGGTGTGTTTTTTACGGCTTTCCCCCTAGTCTGGCTGGAGCCTTGCAGCTCGCTCTTGAGGAGATGGTTTATTGGAGTATGGCAGGGGCTCGGGGTATTTCCTTCCTTATGGCGCTAGAGCCTGTAGGCAACCAGTAGGTGTTTGGTTTCTTGGTCGAGGTCGTTCTTGTTGTAAGCGTAAGGCACGAGCGATTGGTCTCTTTCTTGGGTGTGTTGGTGTCTGGGTGTGTGTTGTAAGGGCTCTTACCCCTTTTTTCTTCTTAATACAAAGATGCGTAGCTCTCCTGCGTGTTTGAGAAAAAAAAAACTCCGACACACTAGCAGATGCTTTGGCTCAACTTGCAAAACATTTTTGCACACTAATTATGTTGCCCATTGATGAACGTGGATAGTGATCTACAGAATCTAACATCACAAGATCAATTTTAGTCTCTGATCTATTTAGCATGAACTTCGTACAAAAATATAGAAGTAACGCATCGCATCAACTCCCAGGCCAATCACTTCATTCTACTTATACACTATCGATGATCACAATGTAGAGTTTTCACAGCTAAAATTCTGCCAGCAACAAAAATTTGTGTCGCTTAGGAGTTACTCAAAATTACACATGCTAAATCTAGCACTGAAATTAAGAAAGCTCCGGAATTCACCAAAAGGACGTACACAGGAGAGCAAAAGAAAATTCACGAGCTAATTGGACACACGCACGTCAGTTTCATGCCATTACTCCACACATAATTCCCAAGAAATCAGCTAAAGCTAACACATTAACCAGATTTCATCTCACCACGGAAGCCGGCAATTAACTACAAAATCGCAAACCCCCATGCGCACAGAAGCCGTGGTAAACTATCCAGATTAAATAAACAACCAACCATTCTAATCAGCAATAACCGTATCAACCAAAAATCAAAACTTCGCCGCAGATACACAGCAAAATTAACGCGAAATTCCACAACGCTACAGCCGAGCTAGCACAATAACCGCTGCACAAAACAAGCAGGCAACAACCACACCACGAGCTCATCAACCATCCAATCCGCACACAAAAAAACCCGAAGCAGAGAGCATCTCTTACGATGTAGGTGAGCGCGTCGGGATCAACAAGCTCGTCGTCGCTCGCCTCGCGTCCGCCGTAGCCGTAGGCGTCGCCGCCGACCGCCTCGCCCTCCTCGAGCTCCAACTCCCCCTCCTCGTGCCCCTCCCCCATCCCCGCCGCCGCCGCCTCCCGCCGCCCAGCATCTCGCATCGGCGTAGGCGATCCCCGGCGATGGCTTCCACCAGCTTCTCCGACGATCGCCGACGTGCTACGCCGCCGAGATCGCGCCGGCCGCGGCTTAGGGTATTTTGCGTGTTATTTTTTATTTAGGTCTTTTTTTTCTTCAGTTTTTGCTCGTCGCCTTCGGCGTTCTTCTCGGAGAGGACAGACAGGGAAAGGAAGAGGCGAAAGCGAAATATTGAAACAGAAAAAAAAAATAGAATACGAAATATTTTATTTGCACGCCCGGTACTGGAGTTCTGAAGTATTCCGGGACTAGCACTTTTGCGTATTTGCCCCCTGCACAGTTCAAGTATTAATTGATTCATGTCTAGTGTGCACGTGGCGGGCTTTTCTGCCGTTGGATTGCTACTTACTGATCGAGATGGGGCGCGGAGCAAAAGCGAATTTTTGGCGTGCACATGGAGATATACGGCACTAGTGCTAGGGCTCGCTGTCGAGCTCAACAAACTACATCGAGTTTTTTTTCTAAAATTAATATAGTTCGATATAAAATTATTTTATTTATTATTTAAATGGTTATTTTAAGTTTGGGTTAATGGGTTGCTAACTTGCTATCAAGACGAGCCTAGTTAACATTTTTTTACTTGAAATAGGTTTATTTTAATTTTAAACCCATTAGCTATTATAATTAAAATAATTTTGATTTGAGCTCTACCCAGCATTGCACAACGTGTCCTGCGCGCGTGCAGTGCAGGTGCTGCACAAAACAAACATGATTTGGAAGGAAACGTGAGGCGATGGTGAAAGCATGCAGCACTGGTAAGCCACGCACGGCACGTCGGTTTGATTTCTAGCATGTTCACGGCAAACAGGAGTTTGCTCCATCGTACGCCTTTTGGATGGAGCATTGCTGCCGTGGCACACAACAGGAACGTGTTTCGTGCAACGCGGACATGTGGATGCCCATCTATCTGGTTGCTGTTGTCGAGTGTACATGTGTTCGATGGGCAATACTGTATGCCCTGGGAATCAAAAAATACGACGGGTTTGGTTGTCGATATGTGTAGGACTAGCACAGCCGTTGAATGCTACGGAGAACGTGAGGTATGCGCATCGGTTTTGGATTCCATCGGTTTTTCCTGCCAACCTTGAAAGGTATGAAGTCCATTCACCGTTGCTAATTAGGTTCTTCTTTTTATTTATAGTTTATAGTTTTTTCGATCAAATAAATAAAATAGATTTTTTTATCATCTTTTAGAAACGATTTCTAAGTATACAATTAGGACAGTTTTTCTATCGTATTTTCAAAGTGACGCCTAAATAAATATACGAAACAGTTTCTCTATCATCTTTCCGAAGCAGTTTATTAAGATAGTCTTTTCGAAGTAGCTTATCGGTATTTAATTTGTTCACACAAGCTCTCGCATTACAACCAAAAGTTACTAGTCGTAGTCATAAGTTATCAATCGTAGGTGAAAAAACCCCATCTGTTAACTAGTGTGTACGTGGCCGATGGAAAATCCTTCATGTCGAGAAATTTAAAAACATGGTGGCCGCCTTAGGGCATCTCCAATGGTCTGAGTCAGCTAATTATATGTATGTACACATCAGCATATATCCTATGTGGAGAAAAGAGAGTATGCAAAAAAAACCGAGCCAGCTCTTCCTTAAGGGCATCTCCAATAGTCTGAGTCAGCTAGCTATATGCATGTACACATCAGCATATATCCTATGTGGAGGAGAGAGAGTATGCAAAAAAAAATCGAGTCAGCTCTTCCTTAAGCACTAGTCTATAACGCCAAACGAGGCAGCCTCTATAAATTCTGTGTGTGCATGTAAGTATCAAATAGCTATCCTTAGGGTATCTCCAATGGTTATAGCTAGCAACTAACTATAAGGCTTTCACATCATCTATATAGTACACACTAAAGCTAGCATTCTAAAGAACTATCTATAAGGATAGCTATTTGATGCTTACATGCACACACAGAATTTATTGAGGCTGCCTCGTTTAGCGTTATAGACTAGTGCTTAAGGAAGAGCTGGCTCGATTTTTTTTGCATACTCTCTTTCCTCCACATAGGATATATGCTGATGTGTACATGCATATAGATAGCTGACTCAGACCATTGGAGATGCCCTTATAGATAGTTCTTTAGAATGCTAGCTTTAGTGTGTACTATATAAATGATATGGAAGTCTTATAGTTAATTGCTAGCTATAACCATTGGAGATGCCCTAAGCACTAGTCTATAACGCAAAACGAGGCAGCCTCTATAAATGATAGTCCTTTTCTGTGTGTGCATGTAAGCATCAAATAGCTATCCTTATAGATAGTTCTTTAGAATGCTAGCTTTTAATGTGTACTATATAAATGATATGGAAGCCTTCTAGTTAGTTGCTAGCTAGAACCATTGGAGATACCCTTATACGTCGAATTATGTGGGATTAGCACAACTATTGAATGCTTACAGATAGAATGAGATACGCATCTTGGTGTGGGCATATGTTGGTATTTCTACGTAACTGCCTTTGTGACTGCCTTTGAGTTTCACATGGTAATGCTTCTGATTTATTATTGATGGCCATTTGTCGTGCAATATGTTATGTGGGGTGTCTGTACGGCGGTCGCGAAACATTGCTACACTATTTTTACACAAATTAAGAGACACGTGGATATATATATATATATATATATATATATATATATATATATATATATATATATATATATATATATATATATATATATATATATATATATATATATATATATATATAATCAGCACATACCTACAATCAAACTATTATAAAAAAGGAAACTACAGTTCAAATTTTAGTTCGAACTTATTTGAACTAGTTAGTAAACTAGTTAAACTTGACATTTAGAAATTTTCAAATTTTTTCACACATGATACATAAGAGAAATACCTATTCTAGACCATGGTGCTCAGGCACTATGGTGCTTAGACTCTAAATTGAGAATTTCTATCCATGATTGATTCAGCATGCTAAATCAATGAATTCCTTTTTAAATTAATGCTTTTTCGAATTAATGAATGTTAACGGGTTTACGTGATATATTATATACCATTGCACTTGCACGCATCTAAAAGCAATCCAATGACAGAGATGTTTAGTGCCCAGACACCATAGTGCCTCATTTCAACGTCATATATACACACACACACATACATATACACACACTAGTTATGTACCCGTGCGTTGCAATAAAACTCATTGAATATACAGAGAATTGTGCTATAAGAATAGGGTTGCTCTGATTGGTTGAAAAGTGAAGAATGGTGAGAAGTTGAGTGAATAGAGCGGTTGGAGGAGAATGGACGTACAACCACCAACTCGTTCTTTTATAATAGTAATTATATATATATATATATATATATATATATATATATATATATATATATATATATATATATATATATATATATATATATATATATATATATATATATATATATATTCACAGGCTAGGAAGGAAAGGTAATTTTTTTCGAGGCCTTCCTACAAGTTATTACTCACAGTTTAAAGGGTTCTGGCTTAAATAGACTAACGGCCGCTAATTTTGTTAATTATCAAGCACTCGCACACATGCCTCACAAAGAAATCCTGATATTCACTACTAGATTTTAAAAAATCTGGTGAGCACATATGAAATGCCCAAAAATTTTGAAATTTTGAAAATTTCTAGAATTTTGCTTGAATTTCTAAATCTTACCCAATTTGGCAAGTTCCTTGGAAATGTGCTTTCTCTTTTGGTTTTCCCGCCTTCCTCCTTTGCTGGCGCCTTCGTGCGGTGCAGCTTCCCCACCGCCTCACTGTGCTCTGCCTCCACGCGTCGCACAGTTGCCACTCCTGATTGCGACCGTGCCTCGCCCCCCGTTCACACTGCGCAGGCGCCAGGACCCCACCAGCCAGTCAAACTGCACCTGCTCCCCTCGCTTCACGCGGTGCTGCCCGTGCGCTCGCTCTCTCCCACTGCGACGCATCGCATCTCTTCCTTGTCGCATGCACCCGTGTCGTACTGCTGCTTTCAAGTCTTCGCCAACTTCTGCAGAAGGCCAGTGCCACCTCCCCTGCATCTCTGTGCGACAGCAACCTCCCCGATGCTCCGCTCTGCCCGTGCGTGTGAGAGCACCGGACCGCCTTACTATCACCACCGCCTTACATCGCTTTTAAAGCTCTTCCGCCACTGCCAAGAGCCTCACACCACTCCCAAATATCCCCAAGAACTACCAATTTGAGTTTCAACTCACCGCATCACTGCGGGCGACTTCCCCTACGCTCGGTGAGCTCAAATGGCAATCTCACTCCTCAGTCAACTATATTTTGATTGCTTTCACTGATAAGATCTCCTTTGCTCCCTGAACATGCTGGTGAACTTGCTTGGACTCAAGCGTTCGCCGAAAGCCCTGGCGGCGGAAGCCACGGCTTGCCGAAAGGCCTCTCCCTTGGATGGCCTAGCTGAGCTTTCCCTAACTCAAGCCACCGTCACCACCATAAAGCCTATGCCCCACAGATGGCCAAATCACCCTTAGCCTTGCCAGAGAACCACCAAGAACCCTAAACACCATAGAAAAGCCTCTAACCATCTCTCCGGCCGCAAGCCGCTATCGCAGACGCTGCCACCTCCCAAGGCCCAAAAATGGAACCCCTGGCTCAAGTTGTCTCCCACCATGCCGCTTGTCCTAGCCAAAGCGCCTTGCTGGTGCCGCTCCGCTTGAACCGCCGCTCCTCTGCTTTCCGTCGGGGAGAGGCTTCTGGAGGTAGAAGACGGCCTTGGGGTGCGACGTGGTTCTATCTCAGCCACTCATGTGTTGTTGTCGTTTGATCTGGGCTGCTCGCATACGATGCATCGATCCGTCTGCGCTATCCCAGTGTCGCTCATCGGGCGCATGCGTTCACGTGCAATGGGCCTCGAGGTCGTGCGTGGCGTGGGCCAAAGCCGGTCAACCCATTCAGCCGTGTGGGAGAAAACCCAAGCGGGCTGCACTATGCATGAGGACCGACCCAACGTTGTTACCTGAGGAAATCCAAAACTTCAGAGAAAAATCTAGAAAAATTCCAAAAATATACTGTTTCGATCGTTTCGACGCCACAAACCCATTTTTGACCTTCGTTCCACCAAATTAAGTTCCAAATAATCCAAACCCCTCCATTTGAATTTTATTGCATTTTGCTCCTTTTAAATATATTATTTTTCTTAGCTTGATTAGGCTCAAGCATGGACTTATATTATTTTTTGTGTTTGCACTAGCTTCCAACCTTTCTAAAGCGACGGTACAAGGATCGGAACCAGGCAGTGAAGTTTACGAGCTAGTGGAATTTCCAGAATAGCAAGGCAAGTTACAAGTTTTTGATCATATTGAATCCCGTGAAATTTAAATTATTTGATTACCTTATTTGCATTATTGGTCTTTGTGAAATGTTAATTGATTAAAATAACTATTTAGAATGACCTGCTAATTAGTTATGTCCTACCATTGAAAAAAAAAACCATGTTTAATTTGATGCCACATTCACCTCGACAACCTTAGTAATATTTAAATTATTATATAAACAATTATAGATTGGCTAATTCAAAAATTTGTACTACTAAGTGACTTGGCTTTTGGCCAATAGAATTTGTTAAATTGATATTAGGGTAAGGGTGTGCAATGGAAAGCCACAAGGTGACATTCGTCCACGACCTTACCCTAGGGTGGAGGCTTGAATAGAAGGGTGGTAGTGCCGCACAGTTGTTGAGGATGTGGTTGGCAGCCTCAAGTGAAAAGTAAGGACAAGAATCTTATACTGAGTAAAAGACACAATGATTGCTCAACCACAGGAGTTGATTTATCAACTCTGGTTTAGTAGTTGCTTAACTCGATTGAATCTCTACAGGAGGTGGGAGTGTTGATGATGGAGAGTTAGGTATGCGGAACGGCAAAATCATACCTAACAACGATAGAGGTCACTCAGAGCAGGTAGAAGAGATTAGGGTTAGTGTGTGAACCGTGTCTGAGTGATTCTACCGGGTAAAGCCTATATAAAGAGATCACTCACAGGGGCTTCTCCCCTACCAAGCTCCCATGCGGTTCCATAGCCGCCACCCCTTGTAGCTCTCTCTCTATTTCAATTGAGGAAGAAGCACATGTGGGTCTCACCTATCATTCATCTAAACTTAGCCAGCGTGCCATCCTATATGGCAAGAACATCCTACTCATCGCACCACGTGGGCAATACCACCATGCAAAACTGGGTCAAGATGTTATTTGAATCGGATTGCAAAGTTCAGTAGATCAAATATCTAGTTTCATAATTCAGGTGGTAGATGGACTTTCAAGCAAATTTCGAGTGTTATATGCCCATGTTTTGAATATTTCTAAATTTAGGGGGTGTGCATTTGTGTATGCAATGTTTAAATGGTTTATATGCATGCAAATCACAATTATCACCGCCCCTCCCATAATGCCTTAATTTTACTTCTCACAATGCTTGTTGTGCATACAAATGGAGTTGCATTGGCTGAGTAGTGGTAGGATATAAACCCTCATTACCCTTTTTGAAAATAGATTATGGTCATGAGCCTACATTGCGCTTTTTGAAAATAGTTTGGTTCATCTGTTGACTTATCTTACATTTGGTTGATTGTTGTAGGTTGCTGGTGCATTATCTATCAAGATAGGTGAGTTGTTTTTCTGCATCAATGGAATTCACATTTGACACAATTCATTTGGTCGATGCCTTATTAAATAGTATGATAAAATGACATGGACATATGACCTATTACAACTGACATATACTGAAATTTTTATTTGATTTAAGTCTGATTGCTGAAGAGCATCATGCATGAGTCATCTAATTATTGACAAAATTAGATAACAAGAGCTAATGCATGATGTCTTCCATCATTGAAGTTGCCCTAAGATCTGAATGAATTTTCATAGTGCTTCAATGCTTTTCTCTCTAATAAGAGTAGTACTTATCTCAAAGCAAACAAAGATATAAGTAATATCTATCAACTATTTATCATGCTTTAAAAATTGTACAAATCACTATTGAGAAAAGCATAGAAGCACCACTGCTATTCTGAGCATTTTTTTTATAATAGTTCAAATTTTGTATGTAAAAAGCCAAGGGATCTGTTGAACCCAAAAGCAGTTAAGTCCATGCAGTCACTTATTATCTTCTACATACTAAAAATGGATATGGCAGAGACGTAAGCTCATTCAATGACTTAGAAATTGACCACATCAGTGATTCCAAAATCAACTATATCGAAGAACATGGTGGTAGCTTCAGCGACTCAGAAGGAGGAAGTCCTGTGTTGAAGCGTTCACAGATTGCAGTAAAAGATATGAAAATCCTTATTCAGCCTCATCTTTTGGCAAGATCTCCCACTTTCCTGAGTCATCAGTTATTAGGGAAGCCAAGAAATGGCTTTTTGAGTGATTGGCAGTGGTATCTTGTGATGAGGTCAGTTAAGAGAAATTGCAATTGCCAAGGAGCACATATACCTTAGGAGAGATGCTCTCCCTTCGAGAACTGAAGAAAGAAGACTTCATTACCGGAGTACTTTTTGTTTCCAGCAACCGGTCATGTGCCACAAAAAATGAACCAACTACACAAACTACATATGTAACTACTTGCCAAAAGGATGATGAAAATGGAGACAGATGCCCTAGGAAGCTGCCAAGATCAAAGTTTGTTCAAGTAATTTCATCCATGTTTGATAACATGGTGGCAAATGTGCAAGCTTCAAATTTTGAGGGCTGCAAACCTACAAAAGTGGTTGTAATGTCAAATAAAGGACAATCATCTATCATGGGAAGAGTTTCTGATTTTTTTCTTCTCTAGAAGTAAAATGTCAACAAGGCAGAAATCCACTATGCACCATTCATCTGATTGCTTTGATGAGAGAGTTGAAGCTTGTGTTGGTGATAGCCAAACAGGCACACTAGGTGCTAATGGTGCCAACGTGATGGCTATGTGAAATCAATGGCTGACTTAATTAAGAAAGAGCTATCAATTTTTTCCAATCCTGAAGAGGACTACTCATTCCCTTCTCATTCTCTTGCTTTTGCTTTTATTCTACAGCTTTCCCATCTACAAGTTGCAAACTTGCAACATAACCATTCAGTAAGTTGTAACGTTTCTTTCTTGTAGAAATTTCCTTAGGGTTGTGGTTTGACATTTTTTTGATACCTGCCTCTAGTTAAATTTGTCATTAGATATATCTATATCTTAAAGATATTAGCATAAGCATTGTCCCCCTTTTAGATGACACCATAATCATCACCTGGCAATATTTCTTATCAAGTTGGGTGGAAATAAGGAATATAATTATGAGTTCTTACTAAAGAGTGCAGATTGATTCATCTTCTATTACACTTTTTTTAGAAATTTTATATTTTATACATGCTCCTAAGAAATGATCTGTAAAGAGGAAGCTAAAACTATTTTACACATCAATATTTTGATGCAGTAGTCTCCGAAATAATAGTACGAGCACGCTACGATAGAGAAATTACATTCCTTTAATTGTGCCTATTTTTATGAGAATGTACTGTCAGCTAATTTATGTGCTAAGCTGTTGATATGGAAAGTATATCATAATTTAAATCATGAGACATTTGCTGAAATGTTATACTTTGGGTTGGTTGATTGCATGCCACTCTTATAAGTTTATATTGTTTGGGATGACATAGTTGTTACTAGGGGTGAAAACGGATCAAATACAGATTGGATAGTGCTTAAACCATATTTGCATCCATATTTACTCAATTTGGTCTGATCCAAATATCCTCTTAACTTTTGTAGTGTGAAGACACTAATGATATTTTATCCTCGTACAATCACGCTTAATCATTCTAATTCATTTACTTCACCTAAAGAAACATGAATTCATGTTCAATTAAAAAAACTTGTTCAACTAATTAGTTATATTGTAATAAAATATGTATATTGCTTCGTCGAATACAAATACAGATATTTATAGTTTGGATAAAATAACATTTTGAAGGGTAAAAGTCTATATCATATTCGCATCCATATTTTTATGCGAATTCGAATACGAATACAAATAGGATAGAAAATGTTAATTGGATGAAAAAATCTATATCATATTCGCATCCTATCGAATATGGTAACCAGATAACATGGATAATTTGAATCCACTTTTCACCCCTAGTTGTCACATGCACCTATATTTTGTGTACCTGCTTATATTGAGTATCCACTCTTTGTTACCTCATTGGTGAAGGGAAATTAATGTAATACAATTGTTAAAGAAATTACAAGTGTATGATTGGTGTTGCAATCTAATGGACTTCATATGTGGAAAGTGGAACGCATTTGGTCGTATTGTTGTTTACTCCCTATGTTACCGAATATGTCATTCTAGAATGCATGCAATCAGACATTGTAGACTGACCAATAATATATACACAAGGAATTTAGATTGCCCACAAGAACTCTATATTTGTAAATTTTTCATAAAAAATACCCCTGTAACATTATATCTTGTATAACTTTTATTGACTTTTTTTAGTGTAAAAATTAATAATCAAGGATCCATGTCAAAGAGTATGTTAATATCCAAAATGACATCTATTTTGTAAAAAAAAGGAGTATTAGTTTCTTAATGCATTTGTTGGATAATTATGATGGAAATTGAATAGACAATAATATCATTATGAGATTATTTCTCATGATTGTGAAATCTAAATGGCAGGTTATGATATTCTTCAGTGCACGATTGTGAAATCTAAATGGCAGGTTATGATATTCTTCAGTGCACATGGAGTACCACTTACCTATGTTGAGGATGCTGGAGATCCTTACAAAGATCTGATGGAGAACTGCATTGCTTTGATCAGGGGGGGTTGAGATCTAAAGGAATCTTAAACGACCACACTTGGCTTACCAGGTGTAGACGAATAAATACTTATCTTTTTACCAACTATGTTTAGAGTTTTGAAAAGTATCTTTGTAGAAATTACAAGGATATAAAAGTGGTCCTTTGTATTTGAAAGATAGAAACCAAACTTTCACCATCTTATCTTTAAAATTTGAGTTTGTACAATTTTGTGTTATATGCTCCTTTGTTTTAGTAGTTACCACAGCACTAACCTTTCTGCTCACATGGCAGAGTCAAGTGGGGCCGGTTCACTGGCCGAAGCCATATACTGGTGAAGTTATAGTCGAACTTGGTCAAAAGGGTGTAAAGAGCCTCTTGGATGTTCCACTAAGGTAATCATCTTGTTATGCATTTGTCATATTCCAGCCATTTAGTATTTCTGCATTTGGTCATTTTTGTAAGAACAACAATAAGGCTATTCTATAAATCTATATCTCTTTATAATTACTTGATCATCTTCTTGCACTGATCAATTGAACCAATTGCATGCACATATATTAGAGTTCTCTAGCAATATTTTCTAGTATAAGATCGTTATCAATCTAGCAAATTAGTTCCACTATGGTCTTCATTGGCTTGTGTGTTCTACATGAAGCTTTGGGTAAAGCACATATGTACTAGCACTATGAGTATGGTGATGTTGTTTGTGTTTATTACATTGGTATCACCAGCATAATTTGGTTAATCTGAATGTCTCTCATTGTTCATGCTTTCACCAAAATTGTGCATTTTGGATGTTCTTCCTAAATAGATGTTTTGCATGATAAAATCAGCACATCAAGAACATAACACACCTACACCACAATATGTGGCCTCATTTTTCATATTCTTAGTGAATAGCTTATTATTTTGCTAATTTCATTAAGAACTACCGA
Organism: Dendrocalamus latiflorus; assembly: GCA_017311315.1. NCBI lineage: Eukaryota > Viridiplantae > Streptophyta > Magnoliopsida > Poales > Poaceae > Dendrocalamus > Dendrocalamus latiflorus. The sequence goes on from CM029662.1 coordinate 20,428,705, forward strand.
GGTCTAACTTAAAGCTGCAATATCACTTCATTAACTGGACAAGATTGACTTGTAGTTTTGCATTTTTCCCATACAATCGTTATATGATCAGTTACCTCTATTCTTAACCAAGTTATTATAAATCAACTTTGTGAGCAAGCACATTGAGACCTTAGAAGAAATCGACATGGAGTACAATCACTTAGCTCTAGAATCAGGCATTGTGAACTGGGGTAGGGTTCTAGCTCTTAGATGCACCTCATCGTTCATCTCTGACCTTGCTAATGCTGTTGTCGATGCCCTGCCCTCTGCATCTGTGATCGTAACCAAAATTCTAACGACTCCGATTCTGACTTGGACCTGATTCATTACCTGAGCAAGATATTATTTGGCTCAATCTTGGCGTTCATCTCGCTATTGTCGCTAAGGCTAATTTTCCTTTCCAGAATACTCTGTTTTAGGTTGGTTCTTTTCTTTCTTCCAACATGAGTTGGGAAAGCAGAATGATTGCAACACTAATGATGCTTGCTTTGTTTCCCAGGTTGATTTGGCTGGGTAGTTATGTTATCCTTTTTTACCAATGATATTATTATAGTTTATGCTTCTTCTTAGCTTCTTTGCCTAAAGGCATGGTGTTAGCCAAGCCTGGTCACGGTGGCTCAACGTGTTGGAATAGTAGGATTCTTTTATCCGTTGCAGCACATAAGTATTGCAGCACATAAGCATGAAACTAGTAGATCTAAAAAGTTGAACATTAGGGATAGAACCGTCGAGGGAAGAGGGAAGGAGGTAGAGGGCACAGGAAGGGGAGGGAAGAAGCATAAGCGCTCGGTATGTCGAATTGTCCATAGGGAGGGTTCTCTCACGGAAGGTCATGGATGGTTACCAACTTATCATTGTCTTTGTATTTGTGTTGGAGGACAACAAAATCCCAACATGATGAATTAAGAACATTTCATTGTGGAAGAAGAGATCTTGTGTCTAAAACCTGTACCTGGTAGGAAGGGGTTGGTGGCGATGCAGGGGGCATTTGTATTAGATTTTGCTAATAGTTTTTAGTTGTGGCTTATGACTTTTTGGCTAAAAATAAATAGTAGTACCTAGAATAAGTGGTTATAAGAAGAAGAGTGCAAACGGGGGTGGGGGAGGGAGAGATGCGTGCACGTGACGGAAGTAAGAGGTACGAGGTACATGATGTACCCGTAACCCCCTGTTTTATCTCCAGAATAAGACGGTAGTAAGAGAAGTGAAGAAGCCGCTTCGAGAAGTCAGGCGTTCATATTAGATTTTGGCTTTTCTAAGCAGAATCCATAGGAATAGAGCCATAATAACAAGTAAGCAAGGGATGAAGAGCTCATTCTTTTTGCCTCTGTTTATGGCTTTTGGGCTGTTCGTGTGAAAGAGTACAGAGTAATATAAACTCGCGTGAGGTTTTGGCCAATATAAATAAAATCGTTATAGTATGTACTATAATCAATTTGTAGATCTCGTCTTAAAAAACACTTTGTTTGAAAGCTAGTTACTACAGAAAAGTTGAAAAGTAGTGTTTAGAAATTAAAAAGAAGAGTCCTGGAGAGAGAGGGTGTACCATTTTTTTGAGAGTATAACAGCAGAGACACACCCACCCCTACAGGCACCACAAACGCACAAATACGTGGTGAGACCACACATAAAACTACAAAGATCACTAGTAATGTGTTGTGTGATGGCTGGGCCCACATGTAAGCTCCCGTGAGGGAGGGATTCAAATCTTCTTCCTAGAGCGACATATATCCTTGAGAAGCATGACTTGTTCATATTGGTTTTTACTAATGATTTTTAGCTACAGCTCATAAATAGTAGTAATTGATAAAAATGGCAGATAGAAGCGGCTGATGAATAATAGTGGCTGATGAATCAAGTAAGAAAAACGATGCAACGAAAGACATACAACATTCGGATCATCATACGACTTACGGAATTGTGATATAATAAAATACAAAATATGTTACAATATGTGAAAGCGAAAAGTAGTAGCCGATGAATAGTAATGACTGATAGAAACGGTTTATAAAAACTGAGGCGCTGTATTAGCTTATGCTTCTAGAAGTAGAAATCCAAAATAGAAATCAATATGAATATGCCTCGAAATAGATCAGAGTCCCCAAACTTCCTTTTCTTAGGGAGGAATCGCCAAATTTTTCATTTGCTCGGCATTTTATGTTTTGTTCATTTTCGGCCTTTTGGCATTTGCACCCGGATCCAACCTCGTCGACTGGGCCGGGCTAAAGTGCCGGCGTTTTTTAGCGCCGGCCCGGCTCGTGAACAGGCCTATTCCGATCCCCAGATTCTTCCTCGTCAGTTGTCTACTCGGATTCGTTGCATCGGTAGCTCACGCCGTCGCGCATCTCGCCGGCCCGGCGATCAGGACCCCAGTCTCGCCCGCAAAGCAACGGCGCCCGAGAAGCGAGGAGACGCGAACGCGAGAGAGAGGCATGGAGCGGCTGCAGCGGATCTTCGGCGCCTCCGGGATGGGGCAGCCGCCGTCGGACTCGCCCCTGCTCGACTCCTCCGAGCAGGTCTACATCTCCTCCCTCGCGCTCCTGAAGATGCTCAAGCACGGTCAGTCGTCGGCAACCCTAACGTCCCCCCCCCCCTCCGCCCCGGGCTAGCTAGGGCTCTTAGGGTTCGCGGTTTGGGCTCACGCGCTGGTTTGCTGCTGCAGGGAGGGCCGGCGTGCCGATGGAGGTGATGGGCCTGATGCTGGGAGAGTTCGTCGATGACTACACGGTCAGGGTGGTGGACGTCTTCGCCATGCCGCAGAGCGGGACCGGGGTCAGCGTCGAGGCCGTCGACCATGTCTTCCAGACCAACATGCTCGACATGCTCAAGCAGACCGGGAGGTACGGGGCCTGATAACAATTTAGTTTCTGTACTTCTGATTATCAGTAGGAAATTCTGTCCATTTATTCTATGCTTGAATGTCGAAAGCGAAACTTCACCCAGTGTTAGTACTAAGTAAATTCGCTCAATTAGTTGTCTTTCTCTTTTTTACATTCATGTCAAGATAATCAAGTTCTAGGTTCGATTATTTTGAAGAATTATAGATTCCTAACTGATACACTATGAGGCATATAACAAATTGCTGTCCATTAATTGCTTTCACCCATTCTGTTAAGAAGGATTGGGCCGATTGGCCTTTTATAGAGAAAAAGGACAATGTTGGTTTTTAGTTGCTGTCACTCGACCTCCTTCCGTCTTGCCCAGAGGCGGTGGGAGGGCACCACCAAGAAAAGCCCCTGAGCCCCCACCTCCACCGCACCACTTTCGCCGCTGTTGCCGCCAGTGGCAGTGGGCCCTCCCTCTGCACCTCCTTTTCCCCCTCTCCCTCTCTCCAAGTTCCAGATCCGTTTTTCTTATCTTCTCAGTTCCGTTTTGCTGGCGTCGGAGGTGGGGATCTTCTCTCTGCACCTCAGAACCTCTCCTCCCCCTCTTTTCTGGCACCGTTTCCTTGCCATCGTACCTCCCCATGGAGGGCCCCCTTTCTGGCCACCGCTTCCTTTGGTGGCTAGGGTGGGGAGTGCGGAGAGAGCCGCAGTGGCAGCGAGGTGTCGCTCTCAACAATGACCCTAGCTGGTCTCGTCGTGCCGTGTTCCTCGCCTCGGTCAGGGGCTGGCCAGGCCTAGTGGCAGTCCGTCGCGGCTGCACGGTGCACATTGCAGCGACCGGGGGCGGTAGGCCCAGCCAGCGGCTCGGTGAGACGGCGTGGTGGTGTGTTAGGCCATGTGTTCTGCTTGAACATGGTAGGCATCGAGGTTGGACGCTTCAGCGAAGTGTGTCGTGGCGAAGTCGGAGCTGCTGCGCCGCAGCGAGCAGTGCAGTGGGCTGACGTGACTCGTGAGTGCACGGGAGCGCGGCACACCTGGCGCGAGACTAGCGGCTACCTCTAGGGTGCATGGGCGCGGGCGCGCGGCTGCGCTGTAGGTGGTGAGCGAAGGGCGGCAACAATGACACACGACGTGCAGCATTGGTGCGGTTGGCTTGTATATTGAGGCGGCGCTGCTGGCGCGTCTTTGCCATGGTGTGGTCGCGGCGCCAAGGTGCTCAAGTCGCTCACCATTGACGCGTGTTGTCAGCTCCTCTTGCACGCCGTCCTTCGTCTTCGTCGTGGTGAGCGCGGAGGGGCTGCTTCCTCACCCGCTTCTTCAAGTTCGTCTGGCTGGTTGCTTTCAGAGTGTTGTGCTTGCTACGGTTCCTTGTGCTTTGTTGTGGCTTGTCATTCTGGTGTTGCCGTTCGTGGTGCAGTGTTGGTGTTGGCACAATCCATTGGTGTTGGGTGGGTTCGCTTTGGTGAACTGAGGTGGGGCTGCTGCCGTGGTGCACGCTCCGGTATGAACAATTGCACTTCATGCCTCGCAAGTGTTGTGTTTCTTCAGCTCTGTGCTTTGCCTCGATCTTAGCCAGTTCTAGGCTTTGCTTGTGAGCTGTGGGTGTGGTGTGTTTGGTGTTGCTCCTCTGGGTTGGAGCAGGTGTTGCTTTGGTTGAGTCAGGGCTCCCTCCCTGGTGTTGCTGGGACGGTCTTGTTGGTGTCTCCCCTCTAGGGATGGTGTTTGTAATTCTCTTCTTCTTTAGTGAATTGGCAGAGCTCCTGCCCTTGGGTTCTAAAAAAGGTTGCTGCTAAGCACAATATTTCAGATATAGCAAGCTTTCCATTGGAGTAAATTTGGATCACGATAAAAAGTGAGAACTGTCGAATCATACATTTGTAGAATAGATGACGGAGATACCTTGGCTCTTTTATTTACTCATGTGGGATATATATTTGTTGATTACTACCTAATCAATCATTAGAACCACCTTGATGTTGTTAAACCTCCTTATTTGCTATTTGAGTGGAATATTTGAGGAAAAGATGTATTTTTGAAGAACTTCTCATTGATTTTCTTTACGCCTCTCTTTTTTTTCGAATCATGGGGAAAAATTACACCCCCCCTATCCTTTGTTAGGGAAACAGAAAAAAACATCTCTTCTCATACAGCATGTTGAGCATCTTGATACCTCTCAGGTTCTAATTTGCCAACCTCCAGCAAATTGTTTGAGTGATAATATTGGCTATAGGTTTAGGAGGTGCGTTTTCTTTGGTCAACACTTCATTTTGTCTGATGGTCTAGTATTATTTTTACTCAGTTATTTTGTAGTCAAACAATTCTGTATTTCTGTTCACAGTTGTGTTGCTTTTACAGACCTGAAATGGTGGTAGGCTGGTACCACTCTCATCCAGGCTTTGGTTGCTGGCTTTCAGGAGTTGACATTAATACTCAACAGGTCTATGCATATGCCACCTATCTTTTATTCATTGTGAAAGGATCCTTTTAACATGGTTTGACAAACAGAGATGCTATATTTGCTGTAGTCCCACCGTACTGCATGGCGATTCATTAAAACATCTGTAGTGTTTTCTAATAAATATGGATACAATAATATAATATTTGAGATGGAGGGAATAAACGGTAGCATATGCTATATGTTTGCTTTTCCCCTGACTTTATTGTGTTCCATGTCTCCCTGAAAGTTGTCACTGAACCTAGTGTTAGGCCAAACCTGTTTTCATTACGTAGCAAGACCTGTGTGGTAATTAACCCTGCCAGGTAGGCTAGTCACTGCTCTTGACATTGGCTGATAATTGTTCCTGTTATGGTCGGGTGTCACTGCTAGCGACGCCGCAACCAGGCGAAGGCCAGCACGCCAGGCCAAGGCCATGGTGCACCTGCTGTGCCTTGAGTATCAAGGCATATCAGGACTTTCCTATTTATCGTTATCTATATTAGTTATTGCTTTCAAAATTAGTTGATTTCTTTCCTCATTAGTTAGTTTTGTTTCCAACATATTAGATATCGTTTGTTAGGGGCAATCCTATATATGGGGCTTCTGCATCCAATTAAAGGAATAAGAAAAGATAGGTTCTCTTCTCCCTTCTTCCTCCCTGGTGCGCCACCTGTCGCACTGGACTTCCCTGGCTGGCCGCCTCCTCGCCGCCGGGCCTTCAAGCCTCGCCCTCCGATTACGCACTCATACAACCTCCGCCACCTAAACTTCGCCCATAACAATTTGGTATCAGAGCCAACCGCGTGCCTTTGGCACCATGTCCGACAACGGCAATGATATTAGTTCGATAGACAAGAAGCTCGACTAGATCATCACTCAGTTGGCAACCCTTACAAGCTGGTTCAATTGACATGATACGCGAGTTGCACAACCTAAAGGGGGAGAGCTGCAGCCACAACAGAGAGGCCGCCAAGGGCCTGCTGCACCCTCACACCCCTCCTCTACCCCTTTACGGACACCAAACCCCTGCGGTTCCATTGCCTGGAATTTCGAGTGTTCAAGGGTGAGGAGGATCCATTGCCCTGTCCAAATTGCTGTGAATGATTTTGTCGAGGGCAGCGCACGCTTGAAGAAAAGGTGTGGCTTGCGTAATATCACATGACCGATGCCGCGCAACAGTGGTACTTTCGTGTCAAACATGATGAAGGCAAACCTAGCTGACATCGTTTCTCCGAGATGGTGCACATGCATTTTGAGCCACCTCTACGCCATAATCCACTCAGCAAACTCATGCGCCTTCGTCTAACGGGCACAGTGGCCAAATATCAAACGAAGTTTTTAGCATTGCTAGAACCCCAATCCAAAGCAGCAAATCAACATCTTCACGGCAGGCCTCTTCAAGCCATTGCGCATCGATGTTGAATTGGAAGCACCTCACAGCCTTAAGATCGCCATGAGCCTCATGCGCTCTTACGAGCGCCGTGCACAAGCGGCCATTGAAGCAGCCAGCGCGACTTTTGTCCAAGCCGGCCTTCAAGGGAGGACAACCAGTTCGACCAACAGCACTTGCTTCGACGACTTCCCAGGCTCTAGTGGCATCCCTCGGCGGCAAGCAAGACACGCCGGCTGGTGGTGCACCGAGCGGTCCGACTCAGCACTACATCCGCAAGCTGACGCGTACACAGATGGAGGAATGCAAATTGCAAAAGACTCGGCCTCTGTTACAATTGTGAGGAAAAATACACACCACAACATGCCTGTAAGTAGCTCTTCTCCATTGAGTTAGCTTTGAAACCCTAGGAGTTTTTGTCGGATACCGTGGAGCCAACTACAACTGACCTGGAAATTTCGTTGAATGCTCTCACTGGGATTAGTACTGGCTGGACTATGCGACTTGAGGTCACGGTGGGCAACCATCATCTCATGGCCTTGTGGTTTCTGGCTCAACGCACAACTTCATTGACAAAGCCGTCTGGGCACGCTTGGGCCTGCCTCTACGCCCAGCTTGCCATGGCATGTGGGTTGTCATGGCCAATGGCGACCACCTCACTAGCGAAGGCATCTGCCAGCAATTGCCACTTCAAATCGGGCTTGAAGTCTTCACCATAGATTGTTACTCTATACCCTTGGCAGGATTCAACGTCGTCTTAGTTTCTCTTCTCCCTTCTTCCTCTTTGGTGCGCCACCAGGCGCACTAGACTTCCCCAACTCGTGCCTCTTCGCTGCCGGGCCTTCAAGCCTTGCCCTCCGATTACGCACTCATACAACCTCCGCCACCTAAACTTCGCCCATGACAGTTCCCAAGTCCCGACTAACTAACTGAAGCTTCCGACTTGAGTTCACTAGTTCATTGTATACACCTGATCTGGAGTAGGATAGGAAAACGAATTCCAGAATAAAAGGTAATGATAGATAAGTTTGCAAGGCACCAAAACCTAATTTATTGCGAAAACCATTCCTATTTCACTCCCTTTTTCACAATGTGCCAAATGCTATACTCGTACACAAATATCCATACTAAAAGTGACTAAGTACACTTGTGATATGTCTAATATCTTCAAAATTGAACATGCAGAGTTTTGAAGCCTTAAACCCCAGGGCAGTTGCTGTTGTGATAGACCCCATCCAGAGTGTCAAGGGGAAGGTGGTTATTGATGCATTTCGTCTCATTAACCCTCAGACCATGATGCTTGGCCAGGAGCCACGACAGACAACATCAAATGTTGGGCACCTAAACAAGCCATCTATTCAGGTAAGTACTGCATTAAACTGGAGCTTATGAACTCTTGTTTTGTTAATTTCATATAAATAACTAGATTATCTCTGTGTTTTCAGGCTCTTATTCACGGGCTGAACAGGCACTACTACTCCATTGCAATCAATTACCGGAAAAATGAGCTTGAGGAAAAAATGTTGCTGAACTTGCATAAAAAGAAATGGACTGATGGATTGATTTTGAAGAGGTTTGACACTCATTCAAAGACCAACGAGCAGACTGTTCAGGTGTCTAGTATTCTACTTTCTAGTTTCACTCAGAAGATCGTTTTAGTCGATCCTGCAAACTTGAGTATTCCCGTAGTCTGTTAACCACTTATTTGTGTTATCATGTGCAGGAAATGCTGAACCTAGCCATCAAATACAACAAGGCAGTGCAAGAGGAGGATGAGCTGCCACCTGAGAAACTAGCGATAGCAAATGTGGGGCGGCAAGATGCAAAGAAGCATTTGGAAGAGCATGTCTCGAATTTGATGTCATCAAACATAGTTCAGACCCTTGGGACCATGCTTGACACAGTTGTCTTTTAGTCTTCTACTACTGGCTATCCCAACTCTACACACAATCAGTTTGTTATTTATGTTTATCAAAGCCTGCCATTATGCAGTGAGATGGATGCCAGCCGCACTGTCTTCTGTACGGTGTACCGTTAATCTATTGTTAACTTCCTGCTTTTTCGATCCGCCTCTCAGCCCTAGCAAGTAGTAAGTTCACCTTAAAAAAAAGCCCTACCATGTTGTGTTTATGCTTGTTCTTGGGAGACTTTTGTACCAGATAACCATTCAGCAGTTTTGTCGGATTTTAATTTGTAGCACTGGAGCAGGTTCTGGCTTGCGGTATGCTGTACTGCTCTAGCCAGAGAATCTTATGAACAGGTTCATCTGGAGCACATGATATGAATAATGATGTAGATGATTATGATGCAAATATTATGTTACAAACAAAATATATAGAAAATTTCGGTGTAGTATTTAATGCATATATCATATCATTCTGTAGTTTCTTGAAGGAAAATCCCATGCATTTTTCTTTACTATTTAAAAAGATTTGGTGGTGGTCGAAAGATTAAAACAATTCCTCGTTTTGCAAGAGCTGAGGTAATACCGCAATAGGTTCGAGCCATTTTACAAAGTGAACCGACTCCATTTGCCCGGCCTAATAATTTGGAAAGCACAGATGATTCACTACCAACTTTTGCATTACTAGTTTACTACTGAGTACTGCTCTAATTGGTCCCAGTATTACACAGTTACTTGAGCTGACTTGCAAATGTAACCTGAAATTACATTTTTGTTTCGTTGTGCTGGCTCCACTTTGTGTCACTGTTTCTTCTTTTCAAGAGGAAACATATAACTATAGTGCAGCCAGTTTGGTTGCTCGGTATATTTGTGTCAATTCCCTCTTCTTTTTAAAACTGCTCTTCTGTGATTGTTTGCCTATAATTAGGAAAGATGCCGATATCTTGGAATAATAGAAAGGAGAAAAAAAAGAGAGAAAATATTCCAGTTTGTTCGTGATATGATTGTCAGTGTTTCGTGAAACTTAATTTACAACCTCAGCATGTGTTATCTGGCAGTGTTAGTTTTGGCAATATTTTATGAGATTGTGAGATATTCCACATCAAATATTTCTATGAGATCAGCATACCCTTGGTGAAAATCTTGCAAAATCAAAATACTCGATTAGCATTATTTGTTAAAAAACCAAAAATATAAATTGACTATGATTCATTAAAAGACAAAATGTGTTGAATTCGGTAGACTGTAATTTGCCCCAAAACAAAACCCACAAAAAAAGGATAAGTATCGCTAGAGGGAGGGCTTGAACCTCCGACCTTGTGGTTAACAGCCACACGCTCTAACCAACTGAGCTACTCCAGCTTGCATGTTCAATATAGCATCAAATAACTAACAATCAAGCAACGTTAGGCTATCCTTCGTCGACTTAACCAAGGTCAGCCTTGACCTCATGAGATAAGGTCCACGTTAAACATTGTAAGAGAGGAGAATGCTCGAGTTCTTCATTCACAGTGTCAAGGTACATATACAGGGTGCCGAAGCACTGCCGGCCGATCAGGTCTAACTGACGCCTAGAGGATCGGATCAGCTGAAGACTAGGGAGGAGCTAACCAACTAACTGAATACACTGATCCTATCCCTATCTATCTGACCGATGGAGAGTAGGTCGCTGACACCCCTCGCAGTTGAAGCTTCGGTAGACCGGATGCACAAACTGTCCCTGAACTCGTTGAACAATGGCGTCGGTAGGCCCTTGGTCATTATATCTGCAAACTGCTGGCGAGTAGGAATGTGCAGCACCTTGAATTGCCCAAGAGCCACTTTCTCCCTGACGAAGTGTATGTCAAGCTCTACATGCTTCGTTCGCCGATGATGTACTGGATTTTCAGACAAGTACACCGCTGAAATGTTATCGCAGTAGATCACTGTTGCCTTGTCGATGATGACATGAAGCTCCCGAAGTAAATTCCGGAGCCAGTAGCACTCCGCAGCAGAATTGGCCACCGCTCGATACTCCGCCTCGGCGCTAGAACGAGAGACCGTTGTCTGGCGCTTTGAGGACCAAGACACTAGTGAGTCACCGAGGAACACGCAGTACCCCGACGTGGATCGCCGAGTATCTAGGCAACCAGCCCAGTCCGCGTCAAAGTACGCCTTCAGTTCTGTCGATGGAGTTGCCGAAATCAGGATGCCGTGGTTGACGGAGCCGCGGAGGTATCTGAGAATACGCTTGACGAGATTCCAGTGAGCATCACGTGGAGCATGCATATGAAGGCACGCCTGGTTCACAGCGTAGGCGATATCCGGACGCGTGAGGGTGAGGTACTGGAGAGCGCCTGTGATGCTGTGGTAGAACGTGCTGTCTGTCGCTGGCTCGCCAACGGATGCAGACAACTTCGGCTTGGCTTCCACAGGAGTTGACGCAGGTTTGCAATTTGCCATTCCTGCGCGCTCCAGTATATCTTCGGTGTACTGTGCTTGAGTGAGGAAGAAACCATCATCATCACGACGAACCTGGACACCGAGGAAAAAGTGAAGTGCGCCAAGATCCTTGATGGCAAAGGCTGTACGCAGCTGGTCGGCGACGTGTCGCAGTAGAGATGTGGTCGACGCCGTGAGTAAGATATCATCAACATAGACAAGTAGATATGACGTGTGCATGCCTTGCTTGTAGACAAACAAGGAGCTGTCGGAGCCCGTCGCGGTGAAGCCCATGCCATGAAGATGGTTGCCGAGACGCTGGAACCATGCCCGCGGCGCCTGCTTGAGTCCATAGAGGGACTTGACGAGCAGGCAGACATGATCGGGGCGGTTGGAGTCGACGAAACCAGCAGGCTGGTGGCAGTAGACGCGTTCCGCCAGATCGCCGTGCAGGAATGCATTCTTGACGTCGAGTTGATGAACAGGCCAGCGTCGAGTCGCCGCAAGATGCAACACCGTGCCAATGGTGGCTGGCTTGACCACCGGCGAGAAGGTTTGATGGAAGTCGACCCCGGGTCGTTGAGAGAACCCGCGGACAACCCATCGTGCTTTGCGTCGCTCGAGCGTACCATCTGGGTTGAGCTTGTTCTTGAAGAGCCACTTGCCGGTGATGACATTGACATGTGGTGGCCGTGGAACGAGTGTCCATGTCCCATTGGCCTGCAGGGCGTCGAATTCTTCTTGCATTGCCGCATGCCACGCTGGGTCACGTAGGGCAGCACGAACTGGCGGCGGCGGCGGCGCGGGCATGGAGGTCGTGGCCACGTGCACGTACTTGGGGTTCGGCAGGCGAATGCCATCCCGTGCACGCGTGACCATGGGATGTCAACGTTGCGGCGCTGGAGTCTCCGAAGGTGGCACTCTGGGTGCCGGTGAAGAGCCGGTTGCTGGCGGCGATGACGCCAAGATACCTGGGGCCGCAGGCGACACCGTCGGGTCCGCGACTGAGGCCACCGGCGTCGCGGCAGTGTTGTCCGGAGCAGGAGGCGACGGAGGGTCAGGTGGGGGAGACCCTGCCGCTGGAGCGGCGGTGGCGGGCACCTGTGCACGACATCGAAGCTGGCGTGGTCCGGTGGGAATCTGGATCACGTCAGGCATGCACGGGGGGCACGGTCGCGTAGCAGGTGGGGACGATGTGTCAACCTGCGCAAAGGGGAAACATGTCTCGTCGAAATAGACGTGACGGGAAATTAGCACACGTTTGGTGACCGGATTGTAGCACTTGTATCCCTTGTGATCTAACGGATAGCCGAGAAAGATGCAACGGGCCGAACGCGGCGCTAGCTTGTGCGGAGCTGTGGCGGCTGTGTTTGGGTAGCACAGACACCCAAAAACTCGGAGGTGTTCGTAATCCGGTGGTGCGCCAAAGAGGATCTCGAAGGGGGTGGAGTTGTCACGGGGACGACATGGCCGGCGATTCAGTAAGTACGTGGACGCCGCAAGGGCATCAGGCCAGAAGGAGGGCGGAACCGAGGCCTGGAAAAGGAGAGATCGGAGGCCGTCGTTGAGTGTTCGTAGGACACGTTCCGCGCGTCCGTTCTGCTGGGAGGTGTATGGACACGTGAGCCGGAGAGCAATGCCGTGCGTGGCAAAGAACGCGCGGGACGCCTGCCATTGTCTGTTTGGAAGCACATAATGGGGAGCTGGAATTGGGTACGCACAAACGCATGGAAGGAGATGAGAGTGGGAAGAACATCTGATTTATGACGCAAGGGAAAAGTCCAGGCGTAGTGCGAAAAATCATCCAAAATGACAAGGTAGAATTTGAAACCAGAATTGCTCATTATTGGGGATGTCCATACGTCACAATGTAGCAGTTGAAAGGGAAATTGAGAAACATTATTGGACTCGCTAAAGGGCAACCTGACATGCTTGCCGAGGCGACAGGCGTGGCAAGTATGACTGCTGGACTTAGAACAGGAGAAGCCAATGGTGCGCGACAGACGTTGGAGGGCGGCGTGGCCAGGATGACCAAGACGCGCATGCCAGAGGGGGCTGTCGTGCGAAGCCAGAAGAGCCGCCGATGGACGCAGTGTCACACTCTGTTGCTGGCGAAGGGGGTAGAGGTCTCCGGATGAATCACATCGGAGCAGAGCCGTCCTGGTGCGAAGATCCTTGATAGAGAAACCCCAGGGATCAAATTCAACAGAAACTGAGTTATCACGAGTGAGCGCACGAACAGAAATAAGATTCTTGACTAACTGAGGAGCAATCAGAATATTGCGAAGTTGAAGGGGAGAAGAAGTGGTGGGAACGGAGGCATGGCCGGTGCACTGAGCAGGAATGAAATGGCCATTGCCGACAACAATGTGACGAGAAACAGGAGAGGTGGAGGGAGTGGTGAGAATACCGGGATTGGAAGCCATGTGCGCTGTGGCACCTGTGTCCAGGAACCAATCACTGCCGCCACCGGTGGAGTTGTTGACGGACAGGCCGTTGAGGGCGGAGTAGAGACCCGTCGGTATGGAAGCCGTGTTGCCGGCGTAGGGGGGCAGCATCAGGTTGTGGCGGTGGCGCAGAGAGCGCCGCCATGGCCTGAGGAGGGTTGACGCCGGGGCGCAATCCGAGGATACTGGGCCGCCAAGCGTTTAGCGGCCACGCCTGAACGACGCCCTGCCACGGGTTGTAGGCCGACGCCCACTGAGGTGGGGCCGCGCCGGCTGAGGGTGCAGAGGGACCGCCGGAAGGCGCACCCTGACCGTCGGGGTTGCTCTGGCGGTTGCGAGCATCAGAAGGCTTGCGCTTCTTGCGGCGATCAGTGCCGCCGGCGTGTAGCGCCTGGGATGGAGGTGGGGCGGGCTTGGATGCATTTGAGGTGTTGGCAGCCGCGAGAAGCGCCGTCTGCGCCTCCATCTGGAGAGAGTGGCGGATGCGGTTCTCCTCCTGCATCAAATAGGAGCGCGTATAGAGAAATGTGGGTGGCGGGGTCATGGTGGAAAGCACAGCAATGGCCTGGCGGAACTTATTGTTCAAGCCACGCAAGGTGTTGATGACAAGCGCCGGGTCGGAGACGGCGGCACCGCAGTCGTAGAGGGTGTCGGCGAGACGCTTGAGGCGGCCGCAATACTCGATGACGGACATGTCACCCTGGAACAGGCTGTGGAACTCCTGCTGGGCATACACGGCGCGCTGCAGGCTGTTGTCGAGGAATTGCCCGGTGATCGTCGTCCACGCGGTGTAGGCGGAGCTGCGCGGCTTGTAGACGTCGTTCCAGATTTCCTTGGACACGGTGGAGTAGAGCCAGGAGACGATGCAGGAGTCGATCTGGAGCCACTCCGGGTCGTCGAACATGGCGGCGGCGTCGACCGTGCCGTCGACATGGTTGACGAGGCCGAATTTCTTGAAGGTGAGTTCGAAGAAGGAGCGCCACTGCCGGAAGTTGCCGTCATCCGCAGCGAGGGTGACGGGAACGTGGCTGTGGATGTTGATCAGCACTATTGTGGAGGCTGGAGGTGGGATGGGATCAGAGGTCATGGCGAACGGGTTGGTGGCCGCCGACAAAGCAGAACCGGTTGGGCTCGCCATGGCCAGGAGCAGCGGAAGCAGAAGGTGTGGATCGAGAAGGAATCTGATACCATGTAAGAGAGGAGAATGCTCGAGTTCTTCATTCACAGTGTCAAGGTACATATACAGGGTGCCGAAGCACTGCCGGCCGATCAGGTCTAACTGACGCCTAGAGGATCGGATCAGCTGAAGACTAGGGAGGAGCTAACCAACTAACTGAATACACTGATCCTATCCCTATCTATCTGACCGATGGAGAGTAGGTCGCTGACAAACATGTCCTGAAGGAAATTTTGATTTCCATAAAGGTATCTCAACAATAATGTACGTGTTCAACCACGTTTAAACATGTCCCGAAAGAAATCTTGATTTCCATAAAGGCATCTCAACAGTAAAATGTACATGTTAAATCTAAAACATAAAACAGAAGTAGGTCTCAGTAAGGCCAAAAAAAAAAGTAGCAAAATTAAGTTAGTCTGCCATGGATGCCTGGTTAACAAATGTTCTAAACTATATACTAGCTCCATTCGCAAATACACTTGTGTTTAGAATATTGGCGCAATCTCCACAGTATACTCAATCACTATTGTATAACTAGCTAAATACACGTACGTTGCTATAGATAAAAATATTGCACTCTTATTAGAATCTACTTACGATTAAATATGCCGTGGAGAATGATCATAAGCACATCATTTTATCTATATTTACTACTTATGAAAGTACAAAGCAAAGACATTTACGTAGCATCCAGCTTCCTACCAAAACATAAAACCCCGAAGACGTAAACCTTGCTACTATAAGTCTAAATGATAATACCTCTTGGCGCCAGGGTGGTGGAGTTGTAGGTATATGACTCCCACCCACCAGATTCAAATCTTAATATCCACCTTTATGCATACGTCAGTACACTTCCGTAGAAATTTTATGAGGTCGTGAATTTATCTTTGGTCTTCATCTTTCTAGACATGTGCTAAGGAGATGCACTCACATACATATGCCTATGGTGTGTATGCCTAGTGAGGGGCTTCTCTTTTTCTCGAGGCTTGAGAGCCGGTTCTTCTGTTTTTATTTGGATGCATAGGAACTCCTAAACAAATCTCCAGGCAGGAAAGGCGTCACCCTGGTTATGCGACAGATCTTTTACTTGTTTGATAACAACAGGAGAACGCAACTGCCAAAGAAATGCAAAGGAGCGTTGCTTGTACTAAAACTCAATACTGGGGTAAAAACGATCCATGTATGTAGGTCTTGCATCGCAAAAGATTGACCTTATGCAAGGATTTGAGATTGAATGCTTAATATCAGATTGATCTAAAATAGTAAATCACATGAAGAAGCACAAAAGCGTGTTTACCTATCCTGAGTTTGCCGGGCTGAAGGTTCTTGACTTCCAAATCGCTGAAGGGAAGAACATTCATGCCAAGTGAAGCTTATATGTGTTAAAACTTTGATCCAGGAGAAAATAGATACATCGCAAATAAACTGAGAGAATATAGGAGAATTTCTAAATTTTTCTATTCTCTTATTTGCTCCCCCTTTTTTCTTACTTTTCGTACAAAATTGGCTACAAGCCTCTTCAATATATATGCTAATAATCTCCTACTAGCATATGAATTCGGATTTCAAGTTGGACACAACTTCAACTTGAGTTACACACGGAGACGGACTTTACTACGTCTTAGACTCGAAGTCAAGATTATTTGTAACAATCTCCCCCCTTAATCTTGACTTTACATACTCTAGTTTTAGTCTCAATGCATTATAAACTACCAGCCACGCCTCCATATGAAGCATTCTACATGCAAGCTACATGTAGGAACTCGACTCAACTGGTATGGGTCCATCGAAATGCAAAGATTCTAAAACATTGAGGTAGTCGGTCTCAACTGCGACTTACTAAACTCATACTTGACACAGAACGGTGACACATTTTCCAAACATTTCGATTTCTTTCCACTTTACTTGAGTTTGGACGGCGAGACACATCTTCTCGACGTCTCTGACTCAACTCATCATCAGAGCATTGTTGATTTATCATTGCTGAGCGTTTCAGCAATAAACGCTTTCTTCATCTTCGGCTTGGGGCATTCTGAAGCAAAGTGACCATAATCGTTACAATTATAACACCTCACTTTTGCCTTATCAAACTTCCGATTCTGACGGCCTTGGCCACCACCCTTAGAAGTGTTCTTGCTTTCACGCTTCGATGATCGGATCTCCCACTCAGCACAGGTCAATAAGAGTTGTCCATCACCTTTGTTGCTATTGTCATGGATGTATTTCTCATACGCCTTAAGACAACCGATGACCTCCTCCATGGTCATTGTTTTTAGGTCTCCAAATTGCTCTATGACCGAAGCAATTGGGAGAAACTGTGAGGGAACAACACGAAGCAATTTATTCACTACGTACAACTCTTCCACCTTCTCGCCAAGGGCCTGTATCTTGTTGACGATGACCGTCAACTGGACGGCGAAGTCATTGATCAACTCCGTTTTCTTCATACGCAGCACCTTGAACTCGATCTTGAGAGTTTGTACTTTTGCTTCCTTCACACGATCAACACCAAGATGTATCGTCTTCAACGCCTCCCACGCGGCTTTGGCCATCTCCTTTTCGGCCAGTAGGAAGAGCGTCTCCTCTAAGATACCCTGATAGATGGCCGCCAATGCCATCTGATCCTTGCGCACATCGACGTTGCCATTCTTGATCGCGTCCCACACTTCTTGGGCATTCACGTACACCTTCATCTTGATTGTCCATGCTGCATAATTGCTCGTCGTGAGCATCGGATAATATAGTGAGACAGCGGAACTCTCCTTCGCCATCATACTGGATGATGACTCGTCACCGGTGACACCACTTTTCGAAGAACGCAACATGATCTTGAGCACGGATCATGAAATCAGGCTACTTTGAAGCAGCCCTTGGACCGAGGAAACAAAGGAAAAAACTGCACTGTTTTTTCTTTTTCCTTGCTTGGACTTGCTCTCTATTTCTGTGCCTCTCTGGTGCCGTGATTGCCTCTTTCTTTCCTATCACAAAGGAAGAAAAAACTTCTCTCTCCTCTGCCTTGCTGCGTTACTTCGAGACGACTGCGTTGCTTTGCTTCTCTTGGCGCTGACTTTTGATGCTCCAGTCACACGATGCGCGTGCGGAGGCCTTGAGAGCGCCGCTCGAGACGAGCGCCAAACGGAAACATCGAGACGATTTTTTTCAACGACTCACTTCTCGCCTAGGCTCTGATACCACTTGTTAAAACTTTGATCTAGGAGAAAATGGACACATTGCAAATAAATTGAGAGAACACAGGAGAATTTTTGAATTTCTCTATTCTCTTATTTACTCCCCCTTGTACACGCCCTGGACGGGTCCTCCACTGCCATGCCTCTGCGATACTGCATCACGACCAGCAATTACACTTCTGATTTATCGGTTATTGTTGGTGTACTGAATTTATCGGTTATTGTTGGTGTACTGAATTTTGATAATAGTTACGTCTTGACCAGATCGACGGGAAGGCCATGCTCAATGATATCCCAATCCTAGTACACCATTAGAGGTGAAAACAGATTGAATACGAATGAATAATGGCTCTGCCATATTTGTTTCTATATTTTTCTGAATGTAGATACAAATACGGATATCTCAGTTATGAATACAAATACGAATGACACCAAATACAAATACGGAGAGAATATAAATCGAATCGGATAGGTCACGAATATTTTCCGGAACATGAAAACCCTTTAAATTGTACGCACAAAATGAACAAAACATAACTAGTTTATTTGATCTAAACATTCGTAAATAATATTTATGAATTTTTCGTATAGGCCAAGGTTCCTTTTCTAACTCCATATATCAATGTATATGCTAATGTATGATTGGTTACTAAAATATCTTGTAAATAGGATAGGCTAAAATAGAGGATATAGGCTGTGGATATCCGACCCTAGAATATTCGGATAATCTGGATCCGTATTCGTATTCGATGTATAGTGAGCAACCGAATTCATATTTATATTTGACAAAGAAAATCTGTATTTATTTCTGATCTATACCATCTAACAAATATCTAAACCAACATAATCTATATTTAAAAATTATCTAAATCGATCAGAATTATTCAATCCGTTTTCATATTTCATGGACAACATCCCAACAAGTAGTACTTGCCCGGGAAGATGGTCCTCTCCAAGATGCCTTGATGAGCGTTGCTGGTCACCATGTCGCGGTAGTGCGGTCAAGGAGCGTGAACGCGGGGAGCATCACGCCGAGCTGCCAATTCGTCGCGACTCACGATGATGAATAGCTCCGTAACCTTGAGCGTGTTCAGCCTGCATGAAGACATCGATTAATTAATATCACAACAACTCTTGAGTATAGGCATTTATATCTTGAGAGTGTTTTTTAAGATAAAATTTATAAATTGAGTATAGTATATATTATAACGACTTTATTTATATCGATCAAATTTTTACATGTTTCTATTAGTCCGTACTCTCTTTTACAAACAGCTCAAAAGACATAACTAAAAATTATAAGACACAATCAAAAAAAATATATGCCCGTAGTTGTTTAAAGAAAAATTGTTTCTTTCTAAACCTTGAGAAGAGTTTGTTAGGAAGAAAGAGGCGTGGATTGAGTAGTTGATAAGATGAGTTTGTTGGGTGTCTTAAGGGCTTTGCTTTGATTACTTTGAGTAGTTTGTTCGGTACTACTTCTACTCCGGTTTTTTTAGAGGGAAGGCCCGGGCAGCACGTGTGGGGAAGGGCGAACGAGAGAATCGATTGGTGTTTTTTTACTAGTGGCAACAGTATTTTCTTTTTAAATAGCAAAGATATATTAATAAAAATCATGATTCATGGATATATTAATAAAAATCATGATTCATGGATATACTTGGAACAAGCACGATGGATTAGCTTAAGCTCGTCCACTTTTGTTAGAGAGATGTTTAGCGTTGCCGGAGCTTGTGCCAGAAATGCAATGAGCGAAAAAGAAAAAAAATATGTGAAGCAGAAAGTACAAAGGTTAAAAACCCTTTCCAAACTAACCATAAATCGGAGTTGAAGCAATGCATTTTCTGAACATTTAAGCCACAGAAATACACAGAATATTCAATATTGGACGTTAGTAGAAGAGAACAATTTACGAAACTCTCACACTCAGTACTTTTGTCAACAATAGGTCGTAGCAAAGGTGCATCACAATCCATTGCATGGATCCATCAACGGAGAAAACATAACAACTATCGGAATGCCAACGGTTGCGGCCATAACAACAATTTTATTTTCAGTATGGTTGCTGCACCATGTCATGGTGGGAGGCCTCAGTTCCATTTGTCAAAGGAACCACTACCAAGGTTTCTCTCCAGGGTCCAGTTCCTTCGCCAATTCTCGACTGCTCTCCTCACTGTGGCTTGGGCCTCGCGGATCTCTGCATCAGTGAATTTGTGCTCCACAATTCCTATTGGACCTGGCTGCAGAACGTTGATTACAGTCTCAACATCTTGTTCCATTTGCCTGAGTGATCATCAAGAAAGCAAATTACAACAGAAGAATTCCATTCCATGATACTGGTATACATGTAAATGGGATATTTGTGATACATCAACGCCTTGCTGAAATTTTCAAGGTGAGACGTACATGTTGTACCTAATAAGTTGGGGCAACCTTTGAGGTAACAGCCTCAGGAAAGACATCACACCAATCTGTCTTAACTCAGATTGCTTCCTGTAATAAAAATAGTAAGATGACGAAGAACATGCAGATGAGATAATTAATCTATCTATTTGTGTAGCGACTTGTCCTGGTATAGATATTTTTCACAACCATAACACTGTTATTCGTAACCATAGCTACTGAATAACTGAATTCTGGGTACTGCGTACTGACTTAACATATTTTAGCCTAACACAATTCGCAAATTGAACAAAATGAGTTTCAAGGAGAACATGTACAAGCTGATGAGAGTACACCAGCGCACCCTAAATTTTCTTATCTGCATCCATTCAGGGTTAGTCCTCAGGAATGTCCACAGGAGTCCATTACAAAGTTGTATTTGCACATTACAATAGGCGTTCAATCCGATTCTACATCAAACTCAAAGAACAACAAGTGATCATCTCAATCGAACAGTCATACTAGGAGAGAGTACTTTGCATGGATCCAAGTAGTTACAGAACTTAAAAGCTTGTGATCCTTGCTCCTAAACATCACAAAGACGACTAGCCCAGTAAACTTAACTACCATCTCAGATGCCTTAAATTAGTTTTTTTAATAAACTGCTGTTAGTGGTATTAGTTCAGGGTAATAGACACAAAATACATGGGTGGATGCACCCGCACCTTGATATTGATCGATCTTGAAGAACAAGAAGAAATATCTGGTTTGTTGGATCGTTCACAGCAAAGAAAAGCCAGAGCAAAAACAAATAACAATCCAAGGAGGCTAGGGCTTCCTTACCAACAAAACGGAATCACATCCGGATGGATCTTCACTGCACGCCAATCCAGTATGGGAGGGGGGGGGGGGGGGGGGGTTCCTTCGCTTCGAGGTGTTCGAGGTGTCCGGCGTGCTTTGGTGGAAGGAGGACTAGAGGTGGCGGGTCTGGCGAAGGGGTTTCGGCGGTGTTGGCAAAGAGGAACTATTGAGCGAGCCACTCTGCGGACGAACAGAGAAAATCGGAGGGGACTGGCGGCGGCAGTGGCTTTCGTCAAAGACTGGCGCCGGGGCAAGCGGCGGGTTGGGGACGGGACGGTGGCCGTAGGGATGCAAACGGAGCGGATACAGATGGATATTGCTCATCCCGTATCCTTTTCCATATTTTTTTGTCGGAGTTAGAGTCGGACTCAGATAGAGATGGCAACGGGCACAAACCCGCTGGGTATTGCTATCCCAAATCCGTGCCCATGAAAGTTGGACGTGCCCGCTAAAAAACCCATGCCCGTGACGGGTGCAGATTTTTGCCCAGACCTATGCCCATTGGGTTAACGGGTACCCACGGGTCGCCCGTGGGGTTAGTAATGCGAGCTGCAACAATGGTTAATGGAGAGGAGGAAGAAGTTCACCGGCCATCTTCGTTGGAGCCGGAGGGCAGCGCCATGGCCAAGGGCCTACTGTTACGATGCGCGTTGGTTGCGGCGTGGGGGCGGCGGGCGAGGCGACGGCGAGGGCGTGCGGGAGGACGAGCGTGCGGCGAGAATGGCGGGAGCAGGAGCGGGAGCTACGGGACGGGAGGGCGAGCATGGAGACTGCCGGAGACCGAGCGCGGAGCGCCAGATGCGCCGCCGCTGCGACGGCTGTTGAATCGGGGTGGGGACTGGGGAGGAGTGAGTAGTGACCGTGACCGAGTGCTAGCTAGGGTTAGCCGTATGGGTAATGGGGCATTGCCTCATTGGATTTGGGGGCTTGGGGCTAAATGGCTAATGGGCTAAGCTGGTTTGCCTGGTAGCCTGGGTTTATAGCTCCTATGGATCGGGTTTATATTACCCATGGGTTTACGGGTTTGGGTACTATAGAAACATACCCGAATCCGGCAGACCCGATGGGTTGGGCTTTTTGCCCATTAAGAGACCCATGGGTTAGGAAATTAACTCAGACCCATACCCTAATAGAGTAAAAACCCACCGGGTTTCGGGTACCCATTGCCATCTCTAGACTCAGATAGTGCCAGATACGAATACGAATGCGGATATTCTCGGTCACGAATACGGAGCGAATACATGCCGCTCTGGATACGGTTAGTCTCGGTCACGAATATTTAGTCAGATAATGCGCGAAAACAAATTTCACATGATGACAGCCAACCCTCTCACCTAGAGAAATTCTCCTTGCTTGCCAAGTAGCACAGGCTCCTTACATGCAAAGCATGCTGTGTCGGATACTACATCACGCAATGCATAACCTAAGGGGGGCATTGCTATCATCATGTCAGTATTGAGAGAAATAAATACCAGCAAAGAATGATCCTTCAACTGATCAGACCATTTTATCTATTTATGGTGCATTACAAATACACGGCAGCTCCAGCTAAGCAAGGTGAACCTGCATAGCACACAAGAACATTTGATCAGGTAAACCCATGGAATTCAGCCATAAGTGACACAACCTACAGGTATGGTTTGGGAGTGGGGTGGTGCTAAGATGAGTTACTAGGTTGTGAACCGCAAACATACTGGAATTATCTTTTCATGATGTGTTAGTCAGTTGTTGGCAGATTGGAGTTACACAGTTATGGAAAAGACCCCCACAAGGGCGACAATGTGGACTGCTTGCATGGAAATGGTATCACAAAATTATATAGCTCCATGACAGATTGCTTGCAATGTTTTTCTCAGGATATGGAACTAAAAATTTCTGACATCAAACCTTTCTGGTCAAACACCACACGTGAAACTGACGGTAGAAGAATGTGTTCCTTATCATGCTGTAGCTACAACAAAAATGTAGTACCTCTCCATGTTGGAACTTGATTTCTGCCATATGTGGTCATCTCCGAGTTTGAATGATTTGCCCTCTGCTTCAGAGATACTTGCATGCTCTCCGGAAAAGAGCAGCACATAAAGAATTTGAAAGATATTTTCAGGATGCATGATGAGAAGAGGAATCACCATTTCATCAAATCAGAAGCACCAACAATGCCTAGATTTATTGATGTGAACTAAAAACAGAAAGGCCTACTTAAATACCTCGCACACAACATCAATCCCTGTTTTCTAAGTTAATAGGAAAAAGAGTAATATCCCTCACAGATATCAGTAAAAGAATCTATTATACACCAGTACCAATTCAGGAGTTACTGAAGATGGAGTAATTTTCATGGAAACAAGTTAAGGAAAATGTAATTAGAACTGCACTCTTAACACAATTTACAAAGTCCAAGCAGATAGTATACGCATAGCCAATGAACTTGGTCTGTTCTGCCGATGCTGAGCAAACGATGGGTGCAAAAGCAGCTGGAGCAGATGATGCACTCAAGGAACTGTCAGAAACCGACACAGAGCAGAAGAGGCATGAACTCATCCTGGAGCAGATGATGCATCCTGGAACTCATGCGCCAAGCAGAAGAGGCATGAACCAGACAACATAGATTTGTCGAAATGTGAGGTTGTGGCATAGCTATAGCCAATTGTACCCATAAATACATAAACACTATATTGCTGCTGAATAGTGTTGAAATTTGACATATATCTTTAGGCAGATCAGCTAAGAATTCTCTGTAAACATATAAATTGGCTGTATAGTATTGTAACTCAGACCAATATATTTGTGCTTCTTGATTAAAAATAGCAAATAAAGTTCTGTGTGATTTAGTTTGCTGGTTATTATTGTTTGAGCAAACACAGAATGGTCAAGTTATTATTTATGAATCAGGATGCCCAAGTATTTACAAAGTAGAGATCAGAGCAAAAGAAATGCATGAAGGGTATTGTTGCATAGAATTACAGGGCTTGTAAGGTAAGAGCTTACGGGAGGCGACGGCGACGGTGTTCTGTGCAGTGGGGGAGGACCGAAGGAGAGGCGGCCAGGCGGGAGGCGACGACAGCGGTGTCGATGCCGTCGAGACTCAAGAGGAGAGGCGGCCAGGCGGGAGCCGACGACAGCGGTGTCGATGCCGTCGAGACTCAAGAGGAGAGGCGGGAGCCGACGGCGGCGGCGTTCCGTGGATAATCTTGGATGCCCTCCTGAGACCTGAATCAGTGAATCCTGGTCTCCTCAACTGGACGCAGGACACAGTCACACCGGAGAAGGGAGAGGAGGAGGCCGGCCTTGGGTGCTCACCTTTGTCTCACCGGGTGTGGCCAGAGGATTGGAGAAGAAGTCAAGAAGGTGCGGCGGCGGCGGCGCCGGTCTGTGGGGGAGGAGAGGCGGGCGGCGACGGCGCCTCCAGTTTGTGAGGGCGGAGGCAGCGGCGCTGGTCTGTGGGGGCGGAGGCGGGCAGCGGCGGCGCCGGTCTGTGGGGGAGGAAGGGCGGGCGGGCGGCAGCGTCAGTCTGTGGGGACGGAGAGGCAGGCGGTGGCGGAGAGGCGGCCGACGCAGGTCTGTGGGGGAGCCGAAGGCGGCGAGCCGGCGAAGGGCGAAGGAGGAGACGAGGAGTAGACGAAGACGAAACCGAGACGATGACCTCGATGGCTCGATCTCAATTTTTTGGGCGCCGCAGCCGCCGCTCCCGCTCACCATCGCTAGTCGCTAGGGTTAGGTTAACCATGTGTTTGGTTGCAAGGACTAGGGGGGACGGGATGGGATGGATCCGTTTTTGTAGGTGTTTGGATGGGAGACAAGCAGAGTCAAGGACATCCCACTAGGAATATTCCTTGTAGATCCGGGACCAGGCAATCCTCTTTTTTTCATGGGACGGAGTCATCCCACATGGGATAGAGTCATCCCACCTCTTTGTTTTTTTAAGTACTGTTTTGTTTAATTTTTTTATAAAAAAAACTCAAAGGCTTATGTGTAGAAACATATCAACAATAGCCTTCAATTTTTTTTTTAAAAAAAAACTCAAATGCTACACATATCCCACCTTCATCCTTCCATCCAAACAAAGGATGAGACCATTCCATCCCACTTTATCCTTCCAACCAAACAAAAAACAGGGATGACTCTATCCCCCCAACCAAACAAAAAATGGGATCATCCCATCCCAAAACCAAGGACAGGACCATCCCATCCCACCTTGTCCCTAAACCAAACACAACCTAACTGGGCGTCGGGCCGTCGGCGCGTCGCTCGGTCAGCGGTAATCGTATTGGGCCATTGGGCTGTGGGCGTTTCCGTATCCGTCGCATAATATTTTTTTCTTAATCTAGTACGGTCGATCGGGCTCGCCTCGCTCGGTTCGTTTAGGTCGGTGTAGCAACTGAGTTCGGCCGCTTTTAACTAATTGGGCTGGTACTACAAGAACCCAGGCCCACACACGTGAGCCTATCATAGCTCAAGGTCCAAGCATGTTGTCGTATAACAGTTTTTGCAGAGTTGCTGGTGCTTTTGGGCTTTGGTTAGAGCTTTTGTCTTTACAACAGTAGCGATTGAAATTAGAAGGAGCTGAATGTGAGAAGTATTTTAAGTTTTTGGCAGAACTGGTTGGACTGTGCCTCCATTTCAACAAGTTGCAATAGGAAATAAAAAATCATAGCAAATATAGCTGCCATTGTCGCCCTGGTGCATGCTCTATAAGGCCTCCAAGGCTGCCAAGACGACAAATCCTGTCTCACCCTCACCGGATACGGCATGGAGGTCGGCGAATTTAGTGTAGGAGGCTACCGCAGAGGAAGACGAAGACGACGCACGGGGGAGAGGACGCTCGGGCCGTGATAGAGCCGAAGCTCGTGGCAGTGCTGTTGGGGCAGAGATGGAGCGCATGGCCGTGCCGATGGGGTGGAAGCGGAGCAGAGGTGAAGCTCGTGGTGGCCGCGAAGCTCAATCCAGCTTAAGTCGCTTCCAAAAGCCGGGCGTTTGATTCAGTTTCTGAAAAGCCAAAGCAGTTTCAAACGCCCCATACAATATTTCCTGTGAAAATTTCTATAGGTTTCGAAGAGACAGATTACCCTAGCTTTTTTTTTTCTAGAGCGGGACAATTGGCTAATGTAATTATCTAAAGGCTTACGACACACCTATCATCGGTTCAAATCCCATAAAATCGTAGAAAAAAAGAAAAATTAACACAAACAACTCACCCGACTATAGCCGTTGGGAATCAAACTTTGGTCGCCATCAAAGAAACGAGGTGCCACATCATTCAAGCTTCGCAACGCGCAACGGTTGGCAATTACAATAGCTCTTAGTCAGTACGATACCAAATTAGCACAAGAACTCGATCAATAGCCCTTTCAGAGATTAAAACATCAAAGGACAGTGAACAATCTGAAAATTACATACAATTCTCTCGACTGACAAAAAGGAGGAAGAAAAAGAAGGATACATACAGCTCTATTTCTTCTCACCTCTCCTACCAAATTATACCAACCATGATAAGCTTAAAAACCATACATGGTATTTCACAACAATGCAGAGCCTGTACAACTTATCAGAAACAACAGCTGTAAGACTCTACACACAATCATCATGTCATCAAATAGCAGACATGCAATCAATCTTCGTCTCACAACGTAAACAGTTGGCTCCCGAGGGTGATGATGGCAGTTCCATCGCCCATGATCGTCGTCAGGGACATCTCCGTCTCGAGAATCCGGTCTAGTTCGTTTGCAACCAGCCTCATCTTCGGCCGCCTTCTGGAAGATGGGTTCAGGCACTGAAATGTGAGGCCAACAAATTCTTTCATACCTTCTGACGTGAAACTGCCACCTAACCTTGGGTCAATCAGTTCATTTGAACTGAAATGTGCCTCCATCTTTCAAAATGACAAGAAAATCCGTGTCAGTTGGAGGTTAGGATATGCAATCTGATGGTGCACAGGAAACTGCAATTCTCGGTTGAAATTGTTAATGATTTTTTCTTTAAACTTTATATCTCAATCGAGGTAGGAAAATAGCATATCAAATGTCAAGGACTAATATTCAAGTTGAAATATTCAAAGAAGAATTTAGGTGATCTTACTGATATTTACATATATGTTTCATAGGCAAAAGAGTGCGAAAATGCTTCAAGACAGATATTTTCTAGCCGTTGAAAAGTTGGCGAAATCCCCGGTCCAGTGCCTTAACAGTTACATTTACCAAGCCAACGTAGTTACATTTTGTCAATGTGCACATAGACCACCTAATCATAGGCTAATTATTGTACCAATAAATAAAAGATTCTGTTATTTTTCCTAGCAAAAAAGTTAGCAAAAGCTTCACATGATTCCTCAAAATTTTAGAGACTGAGCCTGAAGACTTGATGAAGATTCTTTGGAACAAACAGTGAAAGTTCATCGTTTTCTTTCTAGGTAAGTTACAGCTACAAGTCAATGGAAATTACCCAGTGGGCTAGAGATTCTCTGGATTCTGGAGATACCAAGCCAGCAGCTTCTCTACCAGTAATTAGCTCCAAAAGGAACACTCCAAAGCTGTACACATCGCTGCTTTCAGAAAACTGCACCACTGAGTATACCCTAAGAACAAACATGCTCAATGAGTCACAAATGATTATTACTGAAAGCAGTACACTAATCATTCAGCAATTGCAAGAACAATAACAATATAAACGGATGACATGTTCCCTAAAAAAAGAAGTGATGACTTGTGACAAATTTCTTGTACAAGTTTTTCGAATATATAAATCTCCTATTGCAACATGGTGGCCTACATATTTGTTGTCTGAAATGAAAAATAGAAGATTAAAAATGTAGTAATAGAACTTACTCAGGATCTTGGTAGACACTGCTACTAAACCCATGTGATGAACCAACATCTTCATATCCTCTAAGTAACCTAACAAGTCCAGCATCAGCCACCTTCGCAATGAAATTTTCATCAACCAGTACATTGCTCGGCTTGAAGTCCTTGTGGATCAAAGGAGGCACAACACTATGCAGATGATTCAGACCTGCGTCAAACAGCAGTTATACTTAATTTTGCTTAATGTCACCAAAAAAAGGGAATAATGCACAGTTTGATTACCTTTAGCTGCACCAATGGCTATTGAGAGCCTTTGTTTGAACTCAAGCCGTGTCATGGAGCCTTTCCCAGTATCTGGTAAATAGTGTAACTGTGTAAGGCTTCAGAAAAATAGTAAGGCAAGAAAAGCCACAATCTAATTCTTAACAAGTACTACACATTACCATACAGATGGCCACAGACACTGCCATTGGGCAGGTATTCAAACACTAGCATTTGTAGACCCCCTTCTTGGCAATAACCAATGAGAGTTACAATGTTTCGGTGACAAATCTCTGAAAGCCTCCTAACCTGCATTATGCAAGGGACACCAAAGAAGTTAATGAAATGTCAATTTATTAGGCCGCAACAGATGCATTTATGTACCTGTCCCTGTCTGATTTATGAAAACTATTGGACTAGAAAACAACAATAATTGACGAGATAGATCTTCCTAACTTGCAAACAAGTCATTTGACTAAAAAAGCTCACTCTCCATAAATATGGCACAATTTAGTGCAGTGTGGCTAATTGTTGAATCCAAATAATCATACAACTGTATACTGAACTCCCAAGTCAGCAAGTCGGCATCACAGAAAACACCAAAATCAAAGAATTGTGAACACAGATGACAAAAAAGTTAAGACAAATACAATTAAGAAAAAGGTTCAATTCTACTCTGCTCATAAGCATGATGGGATGCAGCTTAAGTACATTTCTTTAAAAAGTTCCCGATAAACAACAATGTCCCTGCATTTGCATCCACATTTTACCTCGTCAGCAAACTCCTGCCTTGGTGCCCCCAGGCGCCTCTTGATCGCGACGACCGTGCCATCAAGAAGCAACCCCTTGTACACCAGCCCAAAGCTCCCGGCGCCAACTGAGTTGGCCTCACTGAAGTTATTGGTCGCCTGTGCCAGCTCCTCCAAAGAGAACTGCCTCGGGCCTTGATGCTCCGGCGCTGAGGAACCTCGCCCCCCCTTGCCCCACTCCACTGATGCCACCAGCAACCCGTACATTTACATTGCATTAGCACAAGGACAAATTGCTGCAGCACAGACAGCATTGCCATCCATGGACGATACAAGAAACAAGAATCACAATTCACCTAGGGTGGAAGGATCGGAGGAGCCGGTCTCAGAGTTCCGGTTACGCCGCGCCCTGAGCCGCGATGCGCACAACAGCGCGATCACCACGGCCACCGCGACAAGCAAGGCGGCGCCTCCGGCGGCAATGCCAGCTACGACGGCGATCGGCAATGACATCCGGGTGCCCGTGACATCGAATCTGCAAAGTTGTGGTGGGGATTTTTTTTTTCCCTGTCAGAGTAAGCAACAGCACTGCACTTGATAAATGGTCAAGCAAGCAACCCCGAAACAAACATCCCAAACCTAAACCCCCGGCCAATTCATCCATCCATCTACCCCTGGACCTACCCCCAAATCAGTGTGCGCTATAGCTCCGGCATTCATCAATGCAGCATCCAATCTTTCTCCAAATTGGCGCCTCAAGTGGGCAATACAGCTATATATCCATAGTATCTAGGTAGGAGCGGGATCAAGAAAGCAAGAACTCGCTCCCCCCAAGAAACAAGCACTGCAAGAAGCAGCCGTTCTTTAAAGAGGAGGCGGAGCGGGTGGTGGCGATCAATCAAGAACAAGAACCGAGAAGAGCAAGAGGACGATGATGGATGGGGGGGCCGTGGTGGCGAATTGCTGGATCCCTGCGGTGCGGCCTTTTGTCAAAGGGGCGGCCTCTTGCGCTTCCATGCCATGCCATGGCCTCGCCTGCCCCCCACCCCATGTGTGCGCGCGTGTCGGGGGGCGTGTGCGTGAGCGTAGGACCGTCCTCTGGGCTGGGGGGTTGGTGGGGGTGGGGTTGCGCCTAGCCCTAGAGAGAGAGAGAGAGAGAGAGAGAGAGCAGCCTGCCTTCTTGCATTGGAATCTTTCACCGCCTCTAGCCTCGGTCTCGCCTCTCCTCACCATGATGCTCTTTCTTCCATTTTCTTTCTTTCTTTTACAGAGGAGAACAGGTGCAAATACAATACATACATGGGTGCATACTGATCCAATGACATTTGCCAACAAGGAAGCAAAAGATCTCAGGATGAATGGGAACAAAAAGGGTAGAAGAAAATAGGAGAAAGGGAGAGGAGTGTGCGTGAGATCGTGATGGCGTGGTTGTTCCTACTTTCGGGTACAAGAAAAGGAGAGAGAATCTGCTTGCTCTGGAGGAGGCCATCTCTCTCCCTCTCTCTCTCCTTTCGTTTTCACTGAGGACAGGACCCAGTGTCCTTTTCATCTCTCTCCTCTCTCAACGCACGCATTACCGTCGCCAGGGCTCGGGAGAGGACTCGGAGTGGCTGTGTTCTTAGGATGCTTTCTTCCTCATTGCCGGTACACCGAATCCATGCTCCTCTTTTTACAGGATCTTGATGATTTGGTACTCGTTGTCGCTGTCGCTGTCGCTGTCGCTGGCGGTCCTCTGCATTCGGCGTTCTGTTGTAGGTTGAGTATTAGGACATGTTTGACATGAATTTTGTATCAACTTCGTACGAATCGGTTAGTTTTTTTAGATTTGGAAAAATCTTCTCGTGCTGCGAACGGGCCTTAGCGAGCAGCCTTTTGTATCGTCTTGGTTGTCTAATAATCTCTTACTGCTACAAGTGGCATCTTAATCTCCATACAAATATAATGATCCCAAAAATCAACTCAAACTTCAGAAAATATTAAGCAACTTACAAATAGCAAAAAGATTTTATACTCCTCCATGCTACACAGCATTAGCATATACTGTTGTAAATATTGCGACTGAGAAGAAATCAGAGCAAGGCATGCCTTAAGGTGTTGTTTCAGAAAACCTAGCACCCTCATGTGCTGTAATGAGAGGGCGAGGCATTCGGAGATACAATGCTCCTTTGCCGGTCGGGACACATCGGAGCCAACAAAACTGAGGTGAAGGAGACGCTGCACAAGAACAAGAAAAGCACTGGCCAAGTGCGTCTCTCCGCCGAGCACCAAAGACCTCAAATTACTATCAAGGCCGGCAGTTGCCAGTGAAGTGGAGGTCCCAAAGACCAAAACCAGAGCCAAATCGGGAAGAAGAAGAAAGAATGGAAGAGATAGTGCTCACGTTTTTTCGATCCATCTCACGGATGGAGGCGACCTCCTTAAAAAGCCAAGAGCAGAAGAGGAAGGGGAGATCGGCTTGGTGGCATTCAACGGCCGGAGCCGAGGCTCCCAGGCCGCAAGTGCTGCCAGCACCCCTCACCTTTTGTCGAAGCCGTTGCCGCTGCCTCTCCTAGAAGATCTGATCTGGCGAGAGAAGCACACGTCGTCGAAGTCGCCGCCGCTCCCACGGAGAGCGGATCTGATGAAAAGCACTACTCGGAAGGAGACGCAGTCTCCCTCCCCTTATCTCTTCCAATCGGCCCACCGACAGGTGGGCCCCACAATGCCCTTATTTCTTTTCAATTGTGAAATTACCAAAACGCCCTTGGAATTTCAACATATACTTTTGAGAGCCAAAAGAGTTGATTAAATCAAACAAAGCCCTCATTACCGAAGAGTTGATTAAAACAATCGCATCCTATGTTACAGTGGCTATTGAAATCTGGTATGCTCCAATTATCAGACATGTTCGAATTTTCGACCATTTTGGCCCCTGGCACGACAATGCCTCATTTGGCCCCCTCCCATGTGTATTGCCCGATTTGGTCCCCTCATGCGGCTAGGGTGCACACGAGGAAGGTGGCGTGGTCAGGGAGCACATGAAGGGAGGTGGCGTGCTCGCAGAGCGCGAGAGGAAGGTGGCACGGTCAGGCTGTGCGCGAGGGCAAGTGCCGCTTTGCTCTGTCTCCGCGACAAGCGCGGTGAGGGAGAGCTGTGCATCGGCGGTGTCCCGCTTGGTGACGAACGGGTGCTGAGTAGCTTGACCATGGACACGTGCGCCGCCCGGCCTTCTTCTCTAGGCACTGCGCCACGAAGTCCCAGAACTCCTCCGACGCCGCGGCCGGTGGCTCCAGCACCTCGTCAAAGCATATGGTGGCACTGCCGAGCGCGCCATCTCCCTCTCACGCAACCCGACCGCGCCACCTTCCTCGTGCGTTTTGCGACTGCGCCACCTCCCCTCGTGCGCTCCCCGATCACACCACCTCCCCTCGCGTGCTCCCTGGCCGCGCAAGGGGGCCAGATCGGGCAATACACATGGAGGGCAAATGAGACATTCCCATGCCGCTAGGGGCCAAAATGGCCGAAGCTTCTACATCTTCGTGCACCGAATCTCTATTTTGCGAGCGGCCACCACAAAGTTTAGTAGCGGATGCCCACTTCGCTCGTCCGTTCCAAGCTAGAAGATCTAAGCCATCTACGTGCACCATCTTGTCCATTCCGTCCGCTCATGCAGACACAAGTTTTTCCTCTTCCAAATCTTGAGCGATCTCGACACGGGACAACCAGGATCACGACTGAGCTTCGCATTGAATATGACATCAAGAACAAAAATCTAGCATCGCGGTCTCTCTCCGCTCGAGGCACGTCATCTTGTGCATCCATCGCCTGCGCAAGCACCCCGTGTCATTCCCGTCATGCGCCATCGTGCCCGTGGCCAAGCCAAGGTTTTCGGTCTGCTGTGCCTCTGCCGCCGCCAGCGCACCCCCACTTTTCTCCGTGTGATAGCTTGGACTTGGAGGTTGAAAGTTCCCGCAAACCCTAGTTAAGAGGTTAAATTTAATATATTTTTATAACCCTAATTAACAGTGGTGGATTCAGGATTGGAGTACACCCCGAACTAAATTTGAACTAAGTAACAATCTAGTATACCACAAGTCTAGAACTATATTATGATATAACAAAAAATACTTCGCAAATACATCATGAATATGAAAATTTTGCTTAATGCTCAATACTTGAAGAATTCAAGTTTTCAACACAAATCACAATAAAGAAATTATATGGAACCATACAGAATGTAGCGTAATAAAGATATATCAAGTATCTCAAATCCTAAATGGAGATTTGCTCACTATCCTATGCGGCTAGCCTACCATTTCCTCATCAATAGTAAGACAAGAACCAGAAACTACAAAGACAATATAAAAAATAAAATAAAATATGCATATGGATAAATTCAAAGAGTATGAATATTACATATGAAATAAACTAACTTACCACTGATAGGCTGAATATTTTGTCCGGTGTTACTAGCCCCAGTTCCTAATGTTTCTGGAGATTGGTTCGAGTTGGATTGTCTGTTTGACTGTGTATCTTGTGTTGGAAAATACAATGACAATGTCTTGCTCCTCTTCATTTTGTAATTTGTATCCTTAAACTTTAATAGTTAGTTCCTAAATAGTAAATATAAAACATTAAACATATGTTATTTCATCTGATCATTGTGCTAATATCAAAACATAAAAATAATTTCTACAGCTCTACTGCTAAATATTCCTCATCGATATAATCGGCTCATCCACCAGTCATCTAGTTATCCTCTTCTTAATCCTTACCTCGTCGGCAGATCAGCTCATCGCCTCGGCCATTCCACATTCCGCCTCGGCGCCTCCAACACAAGCTTTTCGCTCGACGCCTCCGCCTCGGCCCTCTGCTCGGCAGTCGGCAGCCTCGGCTAGTCGCCTAGTCGGCTCTCTGCTCGGCGCTTCGGCCCTCTGCTTGGCGACTCGGCGACGACGGCGATGTTGGCGAGGGCACCCACCCGGAGGCAGGAGGTGCAGGTCCATAAGGGTTGTGTCCGTGTCGCCAGCGTCAGGAGCGAGGGGAATGGCTGGTGCTATCTTGCGTAAATGATTCACCCATCCTCCTCCTCTCCCTTCGATGTTAACCTTTATGTAGCTTGTGAAGCGACGGTAGTTGTTTCACACTGGAAGATGTCTTGACACTTCATATGATAACTGCCTAATGGAAGTTATTGTCAGAGAAACATAAGAGGCTGTTCACCATGTAGCAGTTGTTGTCAGAGAGAGATTGTGTGTGGTTAGTAGACTAACACACGTTTTGACCACCTTGTTAGATGAACTGATAGTGTTGTTCATTATCGTAGACAAGTCGGTTGGAGATAGACTCATCGTAGGAATTTCTATGATCATAGAGTGGTCGCAGTAGGACTTACGACTACATGGTCGTAGAAAGACTTACGACCATGGGATAATCACAATAAGACTTACGACTATGTGGTTGTAGAAGGACTTATAACTATACGAGTAGTCACAGTAGGACTTACGACAATGCAGTCGTAGAAGAACTTATGACTATATGGTCATAGAAGTGCTTACGCCCATCCTGCCATATTTACCTCTTATCAATAAGGGGTATATTTAACGAATATAATGACATAATAATTTGAGGATTATTCTATCTTCGTCAATGAGGAATTAGAAGATTCAAGATTAAAGGCAAGTTTGCACCACGATATATTGGGCCATTCCCCATCATGGCCAAGAAAAAAGAAGTAGCCTACCAACTAGAGCTGACCGCTAGTTTAGTCCATATGCATAATGTGTTCCATATTTCTCAACTCAAGAAATGTCTTCGAGTGTCAGAAAACCAAACCTCACTGGAGATAATTGAGCTTAAGAACGACTTGACCTACCAGGAGTATCCTGTCAAGATCCTCGACATCATAAAAAAGAAGACCAGGAATCAAACCATTCGTCTAGATAGAGTCCAGTGGAATAATCACGTTAAGGAAGAAGCCACTTGAGAACGAGAAGGTCACCTTCGATCTTGGCGAAATCTCAAGGTCGAGATTCTTTTTAAGGGGGTAAACTTGTAACATCCTCAAAATCAGGGAACTGAAAATGTGTGAAATTTTAAACTTTATGAATTTTGCATCTATTTGGTATTTGGATTTCCTAGTTTTTGATTGAGGTTCCTAAGAAATGGAAATTCATGACAATAAAAGTGAGTATAAAAAAGTCAAATAATAATAATTTAATATAAATAAAAATACGAAACTAAAAAGATGATCCAAAAAATGAATCATGACAAATTGCATTAAAAGTCACATTGAACTAAAGCCAAATTGATTAAGTTGAATATTTAAATGCAAGACAAGAAGTAAACCAAACACAAACCTTGAGCTCAAACTCCAAAATAAAATATGAATATAAAAATCCTAAAAATTAAGAGAGGAGAAATTGTATTGGAAGGCTCAATAAAACCAAAATTTGGAAGTTATATGTAAATGCTAATAAAACAAAATTTTGAATGAAAGTTCAATTTGAAAATTCATAGCCTCAAAAAGAAAGTTACCATCTAGGAATTTTAAATGAATAAAGTTGCCATCTAGGAATTTTAAATGAATGACCTAGAGAAGTCTATAGATTACGAGGAAGCAACCTAAACCCTAATCCAATTTGCCAAATGCTTGAAATGATAGCTTAAATTGAAAATTCAAATCTAAAAATTAGTGGAAAATCGAAAGAAAATAGGAAACTAAATTGGGCTTGGGCCATTCTGTTGTTTGGCCTACTAGCTTGTTGGGCCTAGCCCTTTCCTCCCCTTCCCTGGCCTGGAATGGCCTAGGTTGGGCATCCCCGCTCTGGCACACGCCATGGCACCCCTGCATGCGTGCCATGCATGCCCACATCATGCTGAACCATAGCACCATGCCCACCCCTATGAAGCCACAGCTCGCGCATGTCCCTGCCATCCCCTCCTACATTGCGCCTCACACTCACCGCCATTCCTCCCCCTGTCTCTCTCTCTCCCTCCCTAACGTGCACCCGTGTCGTCGCACACGACGTAGACACACCGCATAGCTGTAACATACCTGGCCGTACTCGAACGCCACTACTCCCACACCACGTCATGCACCATCGCTGTCATCTCGCATGCTCATGCCACGCCACCCATCGCCGTCACCATTACTCCCATGTCAACTCCTTGCCACCGCCATATGCCTCCCATGTCACCAGCCTCCCTCACCATCTATAAAAAGCATGCACATGCTTTGACTGCCTTTGCCTCATCCTACTACTCCTCCCAGTGCAAGGAATCACTCCCTAATAGCTTGTAGCTCGTTGGCAGCCCCTTCTTCTCCAGCTCTGGCTGACTAGAAATCAATCGATAGAAGCTGTCCCTGGCCAATTCTGTTGCACCAAAGCACCAGTGCAACACCATCGTTGCTATGGTCTAGCCTTCGCCGCCTCAGCCTCCCTGTCGACAGCCCACCCCAACTAGGGCTGTGCATTTTATCACCGAACCGAAAAAACCGAACCAAAAAAACCGAACCGAACCGGTCAACTCGGTTTGACCGGTTTTCGGTATTCGGTTCGGTTTTTATATTTTAAGTTTTTTTGGTGTTCGGTTTTTTCGGGAAAAACCGATTAAAAACCGAAAATACCGAACAAACCGAAACCGCGCTCGCGTCTGTTTCTTTAATGCTAGCCGAACCCTCTCAGGAACCAAGTCTGCACCTGCAGCGCTCGCGTCTGTTTCTTTAATGCTGGCCGAACCCTCTCAGGAACCAAGTCTGTGCACCTGCAGTAGCCAAATAATGATCAAAATTCACATATTAGAAACACGCTACAAGTTGCTGACATTTATTTGTGCATCAATGGACAATATATGATTGTGCATATAAGCACCATATTTTTGACGTTACAAACAAATCTTTCCTGTTGGTACCTGCTTCCATAGCAGCTTTAAGCCCTTTCCCGACCTGAAATTAGCAGAGGATGTTTAACGGCATATCACCTAGACACCTACTATGATAGTACAGAAACAGAATATCGCTTTGATGTATAGCTCCTTTTCTATTCCGTATTGAGTAGTTGTGACGGCTCGTAGTATATATGTTGTCGTCTACTCGTCTCGCTAGTCACTATATCATTTGTAATTTGCGTCAACTTTGGTAAATATGGTATTTACCGATACCGCACCGAAATAAATTGGGATTTACCGATACCGAACCGTATTTTCAAAAATACCGTATACTACCGAACTAACAATACCGTATTTACCGTATATACCGTATATACCGAACCGATTTTACCGAACTAACCGAATGCACAGTCCTAACCCCAACCATCCCCGAGTTTCACCGATCACCCAGGTAGATCCCCTACCGCACGTAGATGCTCTCCACACAAGGAATCAGCTTGCAATGCCATGCACGACCGTAAATCCATGCTCCCTATTCTGTCGTCGCTTGGGCTCGCCGCCGACCACTGCATTGGTCAAATTAGCCGACGAAAATTGGCCTAGAGGTGCGTGTAAGGAGGGGAATATGTTTTGAGCATGCTCATGTGCCACCATGCCCTCCCTCCCCAGCGATGAGCACCACACTCATCGGCGAGAGGAAGAAACACTGTTCACACACGGTTAGCTTAAATCAAAGATTAGTTTACAATTAATGACCTCTATTTAATTAAGTTAACCTGTCACTGACGTGTGGGCCACGGTCATTAGTAAAAGTAATGTATCGCTGACATGTGGCCCCCGTCATTTAAAAATACTTTTAAAACCGGTTAAAAAGTAATTGGGTCACTGACATGTGGTCCCGATTCACTGTATACACAGTAAAAGGGGCCTACTTATCAATCACAATAACATTTTTTAATTAACAGATAATTCAAAAAGAAATTAAAAATCGGTAAGTCCCACCTGTCATACACAGTAGAATTTTCTAAAAGAGCACAAACAGAAAAGAAATTAAACCCCCCATGGTCCCACCTATCAGAGAGAGGAATTCTCTCTCCCCTTTTTATGGAATTAATTCAAATCCAGACTTTAAAAGAGCATAACTTATTCATTTTAAGTTCAACTTTGATGAAATAAAAATTTTAAATTCATATAAAATCAAGATCTATCCAATGAAACTAAAATCATGAATTTTAGAGTTTATTTGAATTTAGCTCCATTTTGTTTATTTTTGTTTAAATTTTCGTGTACACGTTTAAAAAGCGTACAAAACCCAAGAGAAAGAAGAAGACGGAGCAACTCAAAATCGATAAGACGAATCCTCCTGTGATCAAGTTGATCACTTTGATCATGTTGAAGCAACATTTTATGCAAGTTATTTCTATTTAAATTATTAAATTGTATGCCGTTATTTATTTTGCAAACTATGTCCACCTTAAGAGTTTAGATACATGCTCATTATTCATGTGTGACTATTATATTCCCATCCTTGGTACAATTGACAAGTCAACCCTTGTCGCCCTAAGGAAATATAAGTGGTGGCATACTAAATGTAAATTTACAATTATACGCTATGTTTATAACTACTTAGATACTCAAGAGCACTAAAGTGTCATAATCATCATTTTTAAATCATGAAAATTCATTCTGTGCAGTCTTTTGGGAGAAAGACTGGTATAATGTAACATGATTATTTTATGTTCTTAAAATCCCTAGCATGCTTCTTTATCTAAACGGATGGTAAAAGGGGTTGGTACGGTGTATGCATGAGAATGTGTGGCTTGGAGAGTAGAATCGTCCAGATAATCCTAAGGACCGAATCTTATCATGATGTTCCAATGTAATACAGTACAACCACAAGTCTATAAATTGTAAGTTGGCTTAGTAAATTATCGGACCTTGGAGTTGTCTCGCTGGTGGGAGAATGAAGTAGTGTGAGTGACTGGATACATTCAGACTTGAATGGGACACCAGGGAAGGGTGAAGTTGTCAGCTGTGCTAGTCGTTGTGGCGAACATCCTACACAACTTATGGGACCCACCATGCGTAGGAGAAGCCCATATGGGTGAGATGACAAAGGGGTGAGATAATTTGAAAGGTTACTATGATGATCTCCTCATCTACATGACTAGAGAATCATGTGGAGCAACAAGCGGATTGTCTCTTGTGGGTAAAGTGTACAACCTCTACAGAGTAAAAACTATTCAAACAGTCGTGCCCACGGTCATGGGCGGGCATGTGAATTTAACATCGATATAATTCTATTTCAAAAAACTTTGTGGGTGGGGTGGAAAAAGGTATCAGGCAGTAAAAGCTCTGATTTGAATTGCCCTAGTTATCGATCCGAGTGATGGAGATAAGTGGATGTAACATTGTAAAACTAGCATGAGGTATCGAAACCATGTAACATTGAATGTTATCTATGCCACTAATACTATTGCAATCATTCACACACTTCAGCAAAACTTATTTTAATTAAAACTGCTAGGTCTCAAGGTTTCCTAGTTATGGTAAATTTTTAAGGCATTTGACAAATAAAGCAACCTGAATCATTCCTTGATTAGCCATGCATCTATTCAATTGCATACTATATGTTGGCTCGTGGAGCACAGTGGTTGGTGCTCATACTCGCTCAATAAAATCAAAAGCAGGTGAATAGGATCGTTATGCCTATAACGACGCACCTGGTCCAGATGGAGGAGCTGGCAATGGGAATCGGGATGGTCTCCTACGAATGCTTGTCCCAGATAAGCAGACTTGATGGAGATTGTGTGCCCACATATTATCTAGACTTAGATAATATCTGTCGTTCACTTTTATCCCCAGTCGCTTGCCTGTGGATATTTATGGTCCTACTTTGCTTACTACTTCCGCTTCCGCTTTTTGTATTGTAAACATTTGGCCTAATCGGCCGTCAACTGACATGGTGTATTTTAACTCTGATATGTATTATTAATATATGGTGTGGTTCACGAGATGTATGAAATGATTCAACAATGTATCTATGAGCATATATACTGATCCAAGGCATAGTGTGGTGGAATCACAGATGATTCTGAATTGTAATATCCAAGTCCAACAACAAAGTGGCGCATACTAAACAACATCACCGCATACCCACTACGGAGGTAGACGTAGATCATATCAGCCACAATGGATGTTCACAATTTCATAATTGATGATGTGACAAATGGCCAAGATTTCGAGGATGCCGTTCTAGGCCACGGGTTTTCGAGCGATGAGCCAGACAGTACGAACAATCCAACGGAGGCGGTACAAAACAAGGATGTGAGCATGGATCATGTATGCGACATCATTTCATACGGCTTCATCATAAGGCCGTCCCACTGTTGACTTGTTCATGTGTATGTCTGCATGTATCTGTACAAGGTTTGCTACTAGTTGCGTGTATGTCCACCTACATGCCCCACGCATGTGCATATGTTTGATGTGTGCGTTTTCCTAATGTCCTTTAAGTAGCTACAAATTGATTAGAAAGCTGGTGTCATTAACTTGCCCATGCGGCTGTGTATGTTCTCATGGTATATGTAATGCAAAATAATATAAAACATGTGTTGTCTATGCATTTTCTCCAAAGAAAAAAGTACATATGGACAGTATTAGATGGTTGGTAATTTGGTTGGCCAAATGCAACGGAAGATAACAACAAAATGATGATGGAAACAAACATATGGACAGTTTTATGCAGTTGCTAATTCGGTTGGCCTATTCACCTTCAGCCATAATTCATAAGTCATTAGCTCAAAATAATACTATAGCTTCAGCCATAAGCCATCAACCAAAAAGAACACAATAGATTCAGCTATAAACCATAACCATAAACTATAAACCACAGCTAAAAAAACGCACCGAAATATAAGCTCGCTATGACATTTAGTGACGAATGGCCATTGAATGGTTGCTCTCCTGGTATGGCTTGCTTGATAGCAAACAGTGCAACTCCTTGGGATTTTCTGTACAAATCCTTCCTAGACTGTAAGTTTTATCCCCCATAAGATTTTACAGACATAACATTTTCCCTCCTTCGGAGGACAAACGAGCCTGCATAGATTGTAAGGTTATACCTGGAGAGTGTGTTGTCCAGCAACATAAGTTGGTAGTCTCCGACTTTTGTTTTAGGTTATGGGTTCGACAAGCTAAGGCCGCCAGAGCCACGAAGATGAAGTAGTGGAAACTCAAAGAAGATACTGCACAGGCATTTAAGGAGAGGATGGTCATGGAAGGGATGTGGGAAGTGGAAGAAGCGAATAGCGAAGCAAATAGTATATGGACAAATATGATAACTCGTATTAGGATGATAGCTACGGAGATTCTTGGAGTGACCCAAGGGACAAAAGGAGAACCAAATGACACATGGTGGTGCAATGAGAAAGTGCAAAAGGCTATTGAGGAGAAGATATGCTACAAGCACATGTATCATGATAGAAGCGATCACAACGTACAGAAATACAAAGCAGCAAAAAAGAATGCGAAGAAAGCGGTGAGTGAGGCACGAGGCAAGGCATATGAGGAAATTTATTAGAAACTAAGTACAAAGAAGGGAGAGAAGGATGTCTACAAGATGGCTAAACTTTGAGAAAGGAAGACGAGATATTTCAACAAAGTTAAATGCATCAAAGATGACATTAATAGACTTTTGGTGAAGATGAGGAGATCAAGCATAGATGGAGAGATTATTTCGACAAGTTGTTCAACCACGATAATGATGATAGTATGATTGATGAGAGTAGGATAGGTGTTGATATGAAGCTCGAGTTGTGGAGGAAGACCTTAGAATTGAAGGGTTTTAGACTTAATAGGACAAACTGAATATATGATGTGTGATTCAGTGGTGCTAGGGTAGATGATGGAGATGTTAGATTGGACGGACAAGTAGTGTCTAAGAAGGACACATTTCATTGTTTTGGATCGATGCTACAGTGGAATGGTGAGATTGATGAAGATGTGAGCCACAGGATAAGAGCGGGGTAGGTGAAATAGCGCCAAGCATCTAGTGTCCTGTGTAACAAAAAAGTCCCTCAAAAGTTAAAGGGTAAGCCCTATAGGATGGCGATCAGACCCGCAATGCTATATGGAGCAGAATGTTAGGCGACTAAAAGACAACATATATAGAAAATGAGTGTAGCGGAGATGAGGATGTTGCGGTGGATCTGTGGTCACACAAGTCGGATCACATCCGCAATGATGAAATATATGATAGGGTGAAGGTAACACCAATTGAATAGAAGCTTGTCTAACATCGTT
The DNA here is from genome assembly GCA_017311315.1 of Dendrocalamus latiflorus. Classification (NCBI taxonomy): domain Eukaryota; kingdom Viridiplantae; phylum Streptophyta; class Magnoliopsida; order Poales; family Poaceae; genus Dendrocalamus; species Dendrocalamus latiflorus. The sequence goes on from CM029662.1 coordinate 20,470,737, forward strand.
TGAGATGGTTTGAACATCTCCAACGAAGGTCTCCTGAGGCACCGGTACGTAGTGGAATTTTAAGGTGTACTGAAAATGTAAGAAAAGGTAGAGGTCGACCAAGACTGACGTGGGAGGAAGCAGTTAAAAGAGATTTGAGGTGTTGGAATGTATCTAAAGAATTAGCTTTGGATAGGAGCGCATGCAAATTAGCGATCCACATCCCAGAACCATAAGAAAGTTAGGAGCAGTGTTTTAGGCTCTCAGTTCAGATAGCAGAATGTATGGCTTAGGATTTTAGCATTGTAGATTTTTATTTTAAGACTCTCAACTATTTGATCTTGAGAAGATTTCATTCCTAACCTATCGTAACTTGTTTGGGATAAAAAAAGTTTTGTTGTTGTTGTAACATTTTCCCTCCTTCCTGCTGTGCTGCATTTCAAACAAAATGAAGATCTCCTTACCAAAATGACTAAAATTTGGCCACCTTTGCCTAATCAAACCAGCTTGATAATAGCTCCCAGGGCACGGATAATCAAATTCTAGAACTGGAAGAAAAACAAGTGGTGTCGGCCAGGTGGGCCCCACAGTACAAGTGGCTGTCGCCTGCTCCCGCTGCCGTTACTGCGAGCTTTGGTAATTAGCCTGGAAATGTCCGGGCCAAACTGTATGGTCATGGTGTAGTTGTCCGGTGGTGAGAGGTCGTATGGACTTTTACTGATATTTTTATGATTTATAGTTTTTATTAAAAATAAATAGTAATAGTAAAATATAGTTTTTAGAAGAACGACGAGCACTAAAAAAAATAAGGAAGAGATATATGTGTAAAACAGGAGCGAAATAAATAGGGTACATGATATGACCTATGTCTTATCTCTAAAGCAAGACAATAGCGAGAAGAGTAGAGAAAGCTGCTTCGAGAAGCATGTGTTCATATTAGCCTTTGGCTTTTCTGAATAGAAACCGTATGCAGAAGCTTATACCAATAGTATTCGGCCGTGTAATGTGGTGCAACATAAGGCTGCTGCTAGACGGGGAAGCTTTGCTAGCTTAGCTAGTACTGGACCAATCTTTTACTAGTTTTTTTGTAGTAATATGTATTAGCAAAAGTTAGAATATTACTCTCTCAAAGCAAATTCTTGATAGAGGGAAGCATGTGGCTAAACTATTTTGGTCTTTGGCCAATAATATTTTCTAAAATATATTTAATTGGTCACATGGAAATAATATAAGTGGATTTGATTTGATTTAGAAAATTATTTCTTTATATTGCTACAATTTTTTTTACCAAAGGGAGTATAATGTAATGGTAAATAATCGATAACATCGAGAATATGTACCAAAGGCAGTATATGTAATGAAAATATTTTTATATCAATCATATCAATATTATATAAATGCAGCAAATCATATATTCTTTTTGAAAAATATGGTGGCAAAATTTTAAAATATTTGACCAAACACACATACCCAAGGAGAGGTGAATGCCAATGGAGACCCCCTTCCTTGGCGACCGAATTTTTTGTATTTTAACCCTTTTTTTGAAAAAATATTCACATTTAGACCCCTGGTAGTTTTAATTCCGTTTTTGGACCCAGAGCTCGGCGCCGTGACCCACGGCGCCGAGGTAACACGTCTCGGCGCCGTGGTCCATGGCTCCGAGGTCGCAGGCCCGCTCCAGCCTGGTGGCCTGCGTGGCGCTGACGTGGCAGCACCTCGGCGCCGTGGATCGTGGCTCCGAGCTCGGAGCCGTGGGTCGTGGCGCCAAGCTCGGAGCCGTAGATCGTGGCGTCGAGCTGGGAGCCGTAAATCGTGGTGCCGAGCTGCCAGCCACGTGGCGCCGAGCTCCCTGCCACGTCTGCAGACACTCGGCGTCTAGGGTTTGCACCGATCAGGCTTTACGTTGTCGCAAAAAGAATTACTAGTTGTATTTTTTATTTTGATTATTTAATTATAGTAATATTATGTAATATATTTATTTAATTTTAGTAATATTATGTAATATATTTATTTATTTAGAGAGAGAAAAAAATACGACATATGTTTTGAAAATTCGTTATGTTGCAGATGATACATGTAGGAAATTTTTTGTAGATTTTTTTAAAATATTATGGTACGATGGTAATGGTTTTTGAAACATAAAATTTTGATGTGGAGTACAATTTAATGAAAATTTTTTTGAGCACAAATGTGATATGAACAATTAGACGAAATGAACGAAAGTGATATTGAACACGTGGGAATGAGTGCAGGAACTGTAATGATTATAAGTTTTGTTAATTTTTTAGTTGTGAATTACAAAACAATCTGAAAAAATTGTAAAACAAGTTTATGTTGATTGGCTCGTTGTAGATGCATAAAAAAATATGGTAATTTTTTTTAGGAACGATTGTGCGTAGAACGGTCGATATATAAAATGGTAAGTGACTTTTAAGGTTTGATATGTTTTAAGGGTTTGCAATTCCCGTTATTTTTGCAAGGTTTGGTAATTTTGTAGTTGTAATATGAGAACGAATCTGATGAAGTCGTAATAAAAGTTTATGTTCATTGCAAGTTGGACATGCAAACCAAATTATGCTAAATTGTTTTGCCGAAGGATTGAGTGTAGAAATATCGATGCATATAGTGGTAAGTGATATTTCGAAGGTGAGTGATATTTTGACATGGCAGGCATGTGGCATGTGTGCAACTCTGTACTTCTAATGTTCAGAATTCCACCACTAGTCCTAACATGCATGCCTTAGGGAAAATAACTTGCTGGGTCTATTACATTTTGTCTACTGGGTGTAGCGTGGTTGTTTCCCCTTTTTGTCACGCCCTGAAGATGGCTCCGCTGCATCCTTCTTCCTGTCACTCTTGGTCTTGAGAGCTGCCTCCCGAGCTTGAAGCTCCTCCTCCTGACGCTTGATGGCAGCTTCACGCAGACTTAACTGCTCCCGCCTCCTTTGCAGCTCATCCTCCTTGCCCTTCAGACGGATTTGGTCCACCCTCACGCGGCGCTCTTGCTCAAGCCGCATCTGTCGTTCCACCTCGCGAGCCTGAGTCATCTTGACAAAGTATTGTGCTTTGTTTTCCACCTCCACTGCCCGGTTATTTGGCCATGCCGGCGACACCCGATCCACCCATTCGATGAACCTGCAAGCCTATGTGTGGCGTGGTAGATGTCATCGATCAAGTTGAAAAAAGATAACGAGAAACAAATGATTTAGTTGTGGTCGTTACCACGAAGTCGTCATCCAGGTCAGGACATTTGAAGAACCTACGGCCGTATTTGGCTCGTTGTACTCGATCAGTCCAGACTCCCAACATCGTCCTAAAGCCGCAATGGCACTTCGGACGCTCATGACACTCCCAACATTGAGGCGCGCTGTAACAAGGTAATACTACAATACTCTCCAAATCCAAAACTACGAACAAGGTAATACTACCTCCCGCATTTATAGCCTAGAACATCACAGCAACACAACACATTTCGATAGCACTAGTCCTCTTGTCGCAAAAGAATCAACTTGTCTTATAGCGAGCCATATTGCCGACTCCAATACTCCATACAATCCTTTCATTCTTCGGCACCATTGCCCAAACTACAACCTAAGCATCACACATTCATAGCTAGCTAAAAAAATTCTAAGCCCCGCGCAAGATTACGAAACTACAACGAACATTTTGGAGAAGTCGTCACCTTGAGGCACTTGTAGCGGTCGCTCTGTGGCGGGGAGGACGGCCGGGCGGGGACGACGGCCGGGCGGGGAGGACGGCCGGGCGGGGACGACGGCCTCGGCGGGGAGGACGGCCGCGCGGGGAGGACGGCCGGGCGGGGACGACGGCCGCGGCGGGGAGGACGGCCGCGCGGGGAGGACGGCCGGGCGGGGACGACGGCCTCGGCGGGGAGGACGGCCGGGCGGGGACGACGTCGGACGGGCGGCCGAGGAGGTCGAGGAGGGGAGGCGAGCGGCTGCGGCGGGGAGGAGGCGCGTGCGGGGAGGGGAGGCGCGCGGCGGTGAGGTCGTTCGACGGGCGCCGAGGCGGTCGAGGAGGGGAGCCGGGCGGCCGCGGCGGGGAGGAGGCGCGTGCGGGGAGGGGAGGCGGGACGGATGCAAATGAACGGCCGCGTGCTCGGTGCCATGTTCTGAAGCCGCATGCTCGGCGCCAAGATCCACGGCGCCGAGCTCGGCGCCACGATTCACGGCGCCGAGCTCGGCGCCACGATACACGGCTCCGAGGTCCTGCCACGTCGGCGCCACGCAGGCCGCCACGCTGGTGCGGGCCTGGGACCTCGGAGCCGTGGACCACGGCGCCGAGACGTGTTACCTCGGCGCCGTGGGTCACGGCTCCGAGCTCTGGGTCCAAAAACGGAATTAAAACTACCAGGGGTCTAAATGTGTATATTTTTCAAAAAAAGGGTTAAAATACAAAATTTTCGGCCTTGGCGACCCGTGAGGAATTCCACTGCCAGGGACGTGTATGGAGAAAAACAACTCCACATGCATACCAACGTTCATACACTATCTTAGCTCTCCAAAGTGCCCAAAATTCGTGCAAAGTACAAGAAGATAGGATGGTGGCTCGAAGACTTTTAACTCAAATTTGTTTTTCAACTCAAAATTTTTACAAACTATCAATAACGTAGTTGAAAACTATCAACTCGAAATTAGTAACTTTGAACTCAAATTTCAAGACTTTCAACTCAAAATTTCCCACTTGCATCTCAAAATTTTTCAACTGAAAAATGTTGAATTTTTACTAAAAAATCTTGGGTGAGTAGCTAGCCCCTGGGCAGCTAGATATTTCCGTATATATATAATCTACCATGTATAACTCATTTAATATTGTTCTACAATCTTATGTATTAGTAAATTTACTTTTATAACTCATTTAGTATTGTTCTATCATCTTATCTATTAGTAATTTACTTTTTTCCTAATTAGACATGTGATAAAGATATGAAATAAAATCAATGTCATTCAATCTTAGGTCTTTAACGGGTGTGTCCTTGGCTGCACGCAAAATCCGTAATGGGTGGTGATGGGGACGGAAAGAAAAGTTGCACTCGATGGCTAAATGGAGATGAAAATGGGAAGGCATCCCTGTGGGGAATAGCATCGTTGTCATGAATTTTTTTTGTAAATAATCTATTTTTTAATCAAAATTATAGATATATACATGCGCAAAATGTTTTTTACAGGAGTGACCTCCAGTCGCCGAATTGTTGGGCGAATAGAACCTGTCACCCAACAGCCGCACAGAGGCTATCCGTGGGCCATTGGACGATATAATTGTAGTCACTGAGCGGTCAGGCGACTGCAATTCCAGTCACCCAACCGTTCGGTGACTGAACGCGCATATAGCCCCCGGCCATTTCCATCGCCGATGCCGACCGCAAAGAGAGAAAGGAGAAGGGAAAGAAAGAAAAGTAGAGGAAAGAAAAATAGAGAGGAGAGGAAAGGGAGAGAAAGAATGAGAGGTTTTGCTACTTGTGCGAGGTAAAAAATTTTGTATATTGTAGTCAATATTTTTTGAATGAAGTAAATAGTTTGTTTAGTGTGTAATTAGAATCCGTAGAAAATTATAACTATATAAAAGAATAGTACAACTTTCGTATAAAGTAAATAGTCGTAGCAAATGTAATTAATGTAGTTATAGAAAACTAGCATCTGTAGAAACTTATAGTTGTAGAAAATTTAGTAAATATAGTTGTAGAAAATTAGCATCTATAGAGAATTATAGATGTAGAAATTAACATCCGTAGCAAATTAGAATCCGTAGAAAATTGTAGTTGTAGAAAATGTAGTGAACATTACGTACGAAATAAGCATCCGTAGAAAATTATAGTTGTTCAAAATTTAGTCAATACTTCTATACGAAGTAAATAGTTCGCTCTGTGGGAAACATTATTACGTAACATTTATGATTAATTACGAATGAATGTAATCTCATTCGAACACTAAAAATTCACGCGTACCTTTAGAACTAGTACGTTGGCATTTAAATCAGTATGTCATGTAAATTGTCAAAATCCATTAGGAATTATTTACAGTAAGGGAGAGCTCGAGCAGTGAGAGAAGAGCGGCATTGGTGCGCGTGGGAGCCGATAGGGACTTGATACTTATTGGGTCAGAGGAAAGGGAGCGGTGTTGGTGCGAACGAGGATATGTTACACTATGAGGATGGTGTAGTTGGTCGTAGGAATGTAAATTATATACAACAGTACTTCTATAATCTGCAATGCGGATTGACTAGTTGGAACATTAAAAATATTTGCAGGCAGACATTAGTAATGCCAATATCCACTACATTAAAAGTGCATTACGGTGTGGACACTGTTCGTGAAGGTCCGAACACGCTCGTGACCAGCATGTTGGTCAAGAGGAGGATCCGGAGGCTGGTGTCACAGTGGTTGTGGAGGAAGTTGCTCATGACTAGGCTGATGCTGTACATGGACAAGAGGAAGAAAGGTCACGGCATGGTGACCCTACAGGACAGGCCGATGAAAGGGAGTATATGGAATACATAGTGCATTAAATGGAGAGCAATGACCGGTTGGCCTGGGCTGAAGAGGAAGTTGTACAGCATGGAGGACCTGGATTCTAGATGTTGATATGCTAAAGGGTCGGCAACAGAGCCATCGTATTACAAATGATATGGACAAAAAGCAAGCCGGAGTGCCAGGTTGATGCTGTGGGCGTTGTGGTCAAGAGGAGCACACAACTAGACGATACAAGGCACCTGCTGATGAGTAAGCAGACCAACATGGTTCCTGCAACTAGTTGTTAGAGTGTGCAAAGTGGCTTCGAGGCTACAAAATATTGTATCTTGCAATATGTACTTTGTTGGTTGGCACATTTGATGTATATAGTGTCGTAGTAACTATATCATACATTGCATGTTTCGTTTGTACAACTGTTGTGGTATTCCCCTTTTCAGTACTGTTTGAAGTACTGTGCTGGTAGCTTAGTATTGTTTCGTCTGTTTATTTACAAGTTATATTTATTGTTGCTTTATATTCGATATTTTTTGTTCCGCATAAATGCCAACTTGAAGTCATTTTGTAGGTATGGCTGCTGAAGTTCACAGATCGAACTGGCCTTACAACCTCCTGGATGAGCACGTCGACCGGCTGCATCACGCATTGCGCCGTGTCCCGCCTCCTGGGAGCACAAAGGAGGCGACTGACTTGGGGTGGTCCGCACGTGCACAGCTCGAGTGGCCTGGAGGCTAGATCCACACTGGGCAGCCAGATTTACACTCCAAAGGTGTTGTCTTCTCACCATACGTAGGTTGTGTACTGGCCTTTTTTGCTTCGTAGGGTGAGCAATGCCAGACTACTACCTCTCGCCTGGATGGTGCAGGACAAAGACGAGGATGGTCTGGCACCAGCTGTGGGTAGGGATGATGGCATGGAGCAGTCGCAACACTTACTGTTCGACCGCTCCCTACTGATAGCTTTGGTGGATCGATGGCTGCCGGAGATGCACACTTTTCACTTCCCATTAGGGGAGATGGCCCCTACTCAGCAGGACATCTTGCTGCTGCTCATCCTTCCTATCGCGGGGGTTGTTACCTTCTTGCCGGAGGCCCTGGCCAGCTAGCACGCGAACCTACTGGCCAGGTTCCAGGAAGTCCTTTCACCTAGGGCCGTGGAGGAGTACTAGATCTTCCCGCCGAGTAAAACGCATGGGCCGTCGTTGCGGTGACTCTCGCAGCTCCAGATACATGTCTGACACCCTTCCCGTTCGATCCGCTGCACTCTCCTTTCTGTAGTACGGTCTTAATAACTTTTTGCTTGTACTCAGGTGGAGCAGATGGACCTGGCCGCGAACGAGTAGCAGGTATTGTCGTACTTGGAGGCCTACTTGCTGTGGTTATTTGGTTTGGTGCTCTTCACCACCAGCCACAGCAACACCATCTATGTGCGCCACATTGCTCAAACTAGAGCCATTGTCAACGGGGAGGCCCCCCACATCAGTTGGGGTTCAGCCGCACTTGCGATGCATGCCGCAAGACCAAGGCGAACTCGGTCCTCACGGGGTTCCACTGCTACTACAGCTATGGTCGTTCGAGCGTTTCAGTCTCGGACGGCCCATGTTCGAGGACATCACTCCATACGGGACAGAGATGTACCTAGGGGCGACGTGGACCAACCTGCGAAGAGTTCTCTCTGGTGCCATAGACAGGTACGTAGTCTCACTTGCAATTAATTCTTTCGTATGATGGATCATCCTATGTAACAGCTGGTGTTCCTTACAGGTACAGTTCGTGCACGTACAGGTTACACGGTCGTATCTACCCTTTGTGGAGTAGTTCGACCGGCTCGTAGTTGACGACATGTGCTGGGGGCCCTACTCCCTTGAGGCACTGGACAGCCACACTCCTGACGAGTTGTCCTCGCTGTGTTGGCGTAACCAGGCTTTCTAGCTAATGCAGAGGAAGCTCATGTTCGATATCTTCGTGGAGGATTACGAGGTTCATCATGTCATGCGCCAGTTCAGCCTACACTAGGTTGTTCTAGTACCAGTTAGGTGACCTGTGCTTGACAATGTCCACACATGAGTTACTGCCGCAAATGTCTCTCCTTTTGTTGCTAATTCGTTTGATGACTTGTAACTAAATGTTACCTTAGGCAGGCACTCTAGGAAGGGAGTAAAACGCGGCACAGACTAGACTGCGAAGATGGAGACGTGGACAGTCTAGTGGGAGGATGCACTGCAAGATTGTGTGCAAGAGGCCACCCCCTACGACCGCAGCATGTATGGTGAGTACCTTTGTTGATACGCTCCACAGACATGTGCCAGGCTGATACATGTCGTCGACCCACCCCCAGCACACGTCGCAGCACTGACCGACATGTACCCCGCGTACCTCACACGGGACGTTCACGTCGCGGTACGTTACATCATGTTTCTAAATGTTCACTTCTGACAATTCCACTAATAGATTTCACCCTTTCGTGTTTTCCTTGTAGACAGACATCGTTGCTGCGATTTGGAGGGACTCTCGCACCATGGGGACTAGGATCGCCAGTGGTGTGGAGTTAACACAAGAGGAGGTGGTCCTGGATTTCTGTCGTCTACATGCCTTGGGTGCATGTGTCATCACCTTGTTTTCGTGCACTAGGCTCCCGGAGGTCCGCACGCCCATGCTAGGTGCACACTCGGTGCGTTCTCTAGCGTCATCCCGTCCGACATCACACCGTGTAGGAGGTTCTGTGTGGCTATGTTTACCACGCCCTTATGAGGTCGGATGGTCGTCCAAGACACATTCGACACCACCTCCGCCTAACGAGGCTGGGGTCAGCCTGGGCACAACCCCATACACAGCCAGCACAGCAGTTCGGGCATCCTTCAGACTTATTTGGCTTCCCCACGCAGGGCGCGTACGGAGTGATGTACGCCCCTCTTGATGGCTTTGACCACGCCATGGCACTAGCTGAGGGTATGCCTTGCCTCTTTTTTATTTTCTCCCATCCCTTTATTTGATGACCTAATGATATTTATACTGCAGATCTTCTACCCCCTGATGGATTCGGGGTCTCCCCAGGCCAGGAGGACACAGACCAGTACTTCGCGGATTGGGCTAACTAGGCGATGGGCTCAGGACCTTAGCCCACACCCCCGGATGTTCTCTTCGAGTCACAGCTCAGTGGTGCACCAGTAGCCACACAGGTAGCACTATGGTCCACCCCTTCAATTTTGTGACCTCGTGCTCGCAGGACTCCAGATCGTCTTACCTAGTCGGGGCCTTGACACCCGGTGCTGAGAAAGATGGACAAGCGGGGTTGTACGAGAGGACACGAATGCAGACACAGAGACAGAGGGGGCTAGGGTGGCGACAGAGGCGAGGCTGGGGATGCTGTTGGGGGCTCTAGTGCTGGATGTACTTTTGTTGTTCCTGTAATACTTACATTTCTTACTTACTATGTAATGTTTACAATATTGTTGCATTCTTAGTTGTACTCCTTTTTATGATGTCCATTTGTTCTATCCATGTCGACGCATCTAGTTCAATTAACACGATGCACTACTAGAACAGTGCACTCAATAAATGGTAACCACAGCAACATGTAAATCATTTAGTTACATGCTTTAGAACATTGAACAATACCGCGGACAACATGGGAGAGTTCTATAGTACAACCATCTCTGTGCGTGCATACTAGTAGAATGTGCCTCATGCTACCCATATGGAGTGTTGTATAGGGGGCGGCTCGGACATGGCTGGCCGTCGTTGTAGTGGCACACACATATGAGTTAGGGTTTCCGCAGCAGCATGTCGGATCGTACGAACTTGCTATGTTGATGAACTCATTTCCCCTATCGCGCTGCATTAGCTGATAGAGGTCATCGTTCTCCTCTTTGAGACTTCCAATTCGTGTCTCTAAGTCAAAGATTCGCTCCCATAAAGTATCCACGTACCTCACAACGTAAAGTTCATGGGGAGGATTGATCCAATGGACGAAGTCGCATTTGGCCATCTGCTGAAAAGGAAGGTTAACATTGAAACTCTATTAGCGGTAATACAAAATAGACGATTGTCTAATTGTACCCCAGAGTGTGGGTACCAAAAGAAATGTTGCTCGCCATCGAAATGGCTTTCTGCGACCTACATGATGGCATCCTCCTTGTGTCTATATTTCAGCCACATCGGTTGAGCATGCCTGCTAGGCATCAAGCGGTTGTTAAGGCCGAAGTCCTCCCTCGTTTCCAGTGGAATGCCTTTGATGACCCATGTTCGACTAGCTCTCGGCATCTACCATGGTATGTTACTCTAGAATGGAGAAGGTAGTTCTTTCTACTATTAAGAGGGTAGAGCGTGCATTTTATAGCCCGTGGGGGAGGCAACGTGCATTATGACAAATCGGGTCATATGCTACCTTTGTGCAGCTTTGCCCTAGACGGGGCAGCTTTGCGCAGTGACAAGACTGGAGGGTGTAGCTTTACACAGTGCCAAGACTAGACAGGGCAGCTTTGCGCAGTGACAAGACCAGACGGGCAAGCTTTGCATAGTGATAAGACCAAAGGGTGAAGCTTTGCGCAGTGCCAAGACCAGACGGGGCAGTTTTGCACAGTGACAAGACTAGGCGGGGCTGCTTTGCACAGTGACAAGATCAGACGGGCCAGCTTTGCAAAGTGACAAGACCAAAGGGTACAGCTTTGCACAATGGCAAGACCAGACGTGGTAGTTTTGCGCAATGACAAGACCAATTGAGGCAGTTTTACGCAATGACAAAACCAAATGGGTCAGCTTTGCACAGTGATGAGACTAAAGGGTGCGTCTTCGCGCAGTGACAAGACCAAATAGACCATCTTTGCGTAGTGACAACACCAAAGGGTGCGGCTTCATGCAGTTACAAGACCAGACAGAGCAGCTTTGCACAGTGACAAGACCAAATAGGACAGTTTTGCATAGTGACGAGACCAAGGGGTACAGTTTTGCGTAGTGGAAGCACAGACGGGGCAGCTTTTCGTCAGGAACTTTTTCAAAAGACAAGGCATCGCTCTACCTTGATTGCTACTCACATGAAAATAACCACATTATACCAACCCTTTACCTTATAAAAGGATGTGAAAAGAGATCTAAGAAGGAACAAAAGAGATCTAAGAAGTAACACTACACAATCAAACCCAATAATACACCAGAGCTTGCTTCACCATGTCGGGATGGACAAGAGGCAGAAGAAGCAATGGGATAAAATGATGAAGCAATGGGAGAAGACCCGCCAACTAGCAAGGTCTGCTGCAGCCCACAACGAACAAGCAAGGGCTACGGCGGCCCGAGCTGAACAAGCAGAGTGTGCCAGGATGTCAGCTCCCCGCAATGACGCCCCCCCCCCCCGTAGCAGCAACCCATTCTGAACATTCCAACCGAGTGTTCGCCGCAACACCTGCCTGAGGGAGAGACGCCACCCCTCTATTGGTGCAGGGACCCCTCGGCTTAGGCATGCATTATTGGGGTTACGCAAACTACTCCTGTGACTATCACGACCGCCGTCGGGACACTAGCAGCTGTCAACTGCCAGTAAGGACCAGTTAAAGTGCGCACTAACAACCTCTCATCTACCTGCAGTCCCTGGAACAGCTATATGGCTACCACAAATGGATTGACCTAGAGATCCACCCACATGACCAGTGGGCTCTCAACTTCAAGGAGTGGGATGTCAAAAGGGCATGCAAGATCAGGGAGGAAGAGTGCTGCAATAACAAGTAAACCGAGTGTATACATCAAGAGACGAAAGCTCATCTCAAGGTGTGCACGCGCAGGGAGCGCGAGGTTCACGAGAGAGCGCGAGAAAAAGAGGGAAATTGAGGCTAAGGCCAAAGAGGCCGCCGAGGAGTTCAATGCCGAGCTCACAAGGAAGAAAAATGGCCTCGGTCCACGCAGTAAGTCGGGGCGTTCCGCACTAGTCCCCCGAAGGTCAAATTTATTTTCATTCCAAAAAGACGCATATGTATCGTAGGAATACTTCAGTTTGTTGCATCGTGCATGATGCTCTTTCTTGAGCATGTAACCAAACCCTGTGCGCCATGTTATGTCCAGCTTTATTATGAAGTCTGTTTTAATTCGCAAAAACACTTGTCCTTGTCTTTTCTCATTTAATTCTTTCGCGTAGCAAGACATCCAACAACATGAAAAAACAAGTTTTTCTCTATGTACGAAGTCTCAATTGCGTAACAATATCACTTACTTTCATACCTACCAATGTTGCTATCCCAATCGTTCTCAAATAAAAATTTCACAAATTTTCTTGCACTACAACAACATACGACAATCGTAAACTGTTATTGCCAATCTAATAGATTTTCTACCGTTCATAATCTACAAAAATCACAAATGGATCAACCGACATTATCTCCCATTTTTTCCCAAAAAATACAACTCATACACAAAAATTGATAAATGTTACCTACCTACAACAAATGACATTTACCCCTCGCTCTGTCAGGGCCCAGTTGCAAAAATGGGCGAGTTTCAATCGCCCGACGGTTGGGCGACAGGTCCCAGTCACCTGACTGCTTGGCGACTGCAATTATGTCATCCAACAGCCTACAGATAACCTTCGTGTCACACGTCGCCCAACGGTTTGTTGACTGGAGATCATTCCTGTAAAAAATTTTGCGTGGGTATATTTCTATAATTTCGATAAAAATTTGAATTATTTACAAAAAAAAATCCTCATTGTCATACTACACTGTCCAACATTTGGAACCAAAAGAGATGTACTTAGAACTCCCACCAATTGCATCAAATTCTCTGTTTCTTTGGAGGAATCATATACTTAGTATTGCTACTGCTGAGCTTAGAAATACTATTTTTAAAATAAATAATTACAAGTGGGTAATACAGTCCACACGCCAACACAAGAACCCCACTTGACACATTACAAGTATATGGTATATGTTCTATTGGTATTTGGTAACACACATCTTAATTCATGCCGCACAAGATCACCATTTGGCATACACAAGAAAATTAAGGGATTCTAAAATCGAACTCGGGACATCCGTTGCGTGGATATATTATATACACTCTAAGTCTAACCGTCCAGTGCACATGCAAATGCAATAAGAAGGAACCACTAATATATTTACCAATGTTCAACTAAAATATAATATACCACTGCCACTGGGTAGGTCGGTTAACTTGAACTCTTACCGCATCTTTGTGAATTTTTTTATAGGCGTACTAGTTTAATCGAAGAGTCAAACTTATCCATCGAACCAACACTGTGCAATGCAGGTCCTAGGGTGCAGCATGCAAGTTGTTAAAATTCTAGACATTATAGGATGGAGCTAAAACAGGGCAGCAATGGGGTCCAATCAGATACACTGAGATACTCGTCCAAGATCCAAATCTGAATCCAATGAACTATATGATTTGGCTTGTTCACACACTCATGCAACCCAGACAGAAAAGTGCAAGTAACTACTAAACTTTGTGTAACTCCGATTTGAAGTAAATTAATATATCAGCTTCCAAAGTATTCTGGCTTGAAAATAAAAGTGGTGCTTATATGCTCTCTGGAAAGAAAAGTACATATATTCTAATTCGAGAAACATGAGTGTATAATAATGGTGATGAACAAACCTTTCGATGTTTTAAAGTTTGCATATAGCCCTTTTTTTCTGGGAGAACAAAAACGCTTCCGTTAATTTGGTTCGGCTGAACTGGATTTCTAGCTTTCATTGTCCACAACCACTCATTTATTTTCTTTTTTATTATTTTTATACGAGTTTACCACCTCTTTTGTTTTTCTCTTACAACTGTATATAGAAAGCAACTACAACCAAATTACAAGTTAAATTTAACTTCGTTGACTCTGATTGGCTGAACATCTTGCGCCAAATATAAGCTAAAAACCTCAAATGTTTTTTTCTTACTAGTTTTTGTCAAACTAATTGATTAGCATTAGACCAACCCCTTTGATATGTACTTTAAAACTTGAGAAACAAAACCTGATACTGATCAGATCAGATGCTCACACAACTAGGGGTGAAGCTTGGTAAGTTCGTCTCGTGTTAGCTTTAACCTTAGAGCACCCCCTTTACTGCCACAACTGAAGTGACTTGGACCTGGACTACAACAATAAATTTTTTTTTATCTCAAACAACTTAGAATAGACTAGAAATAAAAACTCCTTATGGTCAAAAAACGAGAGCGTTATAATAAAACTTACAAGGCAAAAACTCTAAACCTGTATCCTGCCATCTAAGCAGAGAGTCTAAAACATCGTCCCTAAACCTTCTTCTTATGTCATGGTTCCGATACGTAGATTGCTAACTAGCATGCGCTCATATCCAAAGCTAATTTTTTTTGTATACATTTTAATACCTCAAGTCTCTTTTAATTGTTTCTTCCCACATCAGTCTTAGTCAACATCCGTCTCTTCTTGTGTTTTCGATATATCTTAAAATTTCACTACGTATCGATACCTCAGAAAGCTTTCGTTGGAGATGTCCAAATCATGTCAAGCGATGTTGGACAAACTTCTCTTCAATTGGTGCTACCTACCCTATCACGTATATCACATTGCGGATTCGATCTCGCCTTATGTGATCACAGATCCACCGCAGCATCTTCATCTCTGCTACACTCATCTTCTGTATATGTTGTCTTTTAATCGCCCAGCATTCTGCTATATATAGTATCGCAGGTCTGATCACCGTCCTATAGAAGTTACCCTTTAACTTTTGTGGGATTTTTTTATCACATAAGACACCTGATGCTTGACGCTATTTAACCCACCCAGCTCTTATCCTATGGCTCATGTCTTCATTAATCTCACCGTTTCACTGTAGCATTGATCTCAAATATTGAAAAGTATTCTTTCTATACACTACTTTGTCCTGCATTTCCGAAAATTGGACATCATCTGGACTGCATAGTTCAATTGTGCTGCATGTAATCTACATGAACAGAAACATCCCCAAGGTGCCAAGTTGACCAAATAAAAGGCCAAAGTGGAAACAAAATTAAAGAGGAGGCCACATGGCATGCATGGTGCTGCTATGAAGATGAGAATCCAATGAATGCCACAGCAGGAACACTCATTACAATAGGCCAACTTACAGCCTGTTGCATGCAAAATTGTAGGGAGAGCAAACATCTTACCTAATCTATATGTAGACTTGGCATTACTGAAAAGAACTAGTGATCATCTATATAGCATATTGTAGTTTGCTAGTTCCATAGCTGATGAGAGAGCTGCTCAAAGTAGAAGAAACATCTTATCCAAATGAGTGCGATCTAGGCTCCCGTTCTTTTTAGCTTTTTAACGATTTTTGGCTTTTCTTAACAATCACTTTCATTATACTAATAAATTGCAACCAAAAAAACATGCCCAAAGAGTAATTGAATGCGCTAGTGTAGCTGATGAGCATAGACTAGCCTATTCTTTCTATTTGTTAATAAACTGAAACTATAGTGTGACAAGGACAAAAAAGGATAATCACTGTATAAGCACAGCTCCTAAGTGATTTCTCTAAGTGTACCATGTAAATTGAAATTATGACACCAGGATTTCAAATAATCAAGACACAGAATTGAAGAAACATTTCTTTCTTTCGAAGTGAAATTAGATAAATGCTCTGAGTTCCAACCTTATGTACCAGTCCTGCTCAAAAGAGCTTTTTTTGAGTGGTTTATGGCTGAAAAGCACTGTACCTGGCTGGAAAAATACTGTAACTGATGGAACCTTATTTAGCATAATTAAATTTAAAATTTTTAAAAATAGGGAAAACATGTTGCCCCATCATGTATAATGCAAACAAATACGAGAAAAAAGAACTGATAAAAAAGTTCAAAAAATTAAAAGAATAGAAAAACGAAATTTATAAATAGTATAAAATAAGTAACGAAGACAGTATTCAATGAAAAATGTACTGAAATTAAATTATGGTAATTAAGTACCAAAAGGACTAAAGCATTAAAAGTGAAAAGTACATCCGTATCTAGCCCTAAAGATGCTATGCTGATGCAACATTCATTGCAAAGTTTTGTTGAAAACAGGAAGCTGCTAAGAATCTAAGAGGACTAAACCAACATTTAATGCAGCAGGCTCATTCAACAAAGCAAGAGAGAGAGAGAGAACATGAGTGTCAGAGAAGACGGTGAGTTGTAATAGGCAGGAAGCTAACAAAGATGTGTAGTCCTGAAATCATAGCCACGTCTACTTTTCTCTGTAATGGCTGGGCCATTCATTATACATGTTTTGTGCCACAGTGTTAATGGTCCTTTGGGTCCTGCAACTGCAAGCATCTCCATCGCAAAATAGAAAAAAAAAAAGCATCTCAGCCTCTTGCAACCACCCACACACACACCCCAAACAAGCCATATGACATGTGATCTGAAGAAACAAAAGCAAATGCAAAAAAACAATGAAAAGAAAAGAGGACAAATCCAAGAACCCCCTTCTATTTCCTGTTCTGCCCTACAGCATTTCAGCTCCTATCCCAATGCTCCCAGCGCCAATTCATGGCAGGACAGATATAGATTTTTTTAAGTAATCCAATTTTTAATTGAAATTATAGAAATATACCCGCACAAAAAAAAATTTACAGGAATGACTTCTAGTCGTCGAACCAACTGGAACCAGTCGCTCAATGGCCACGCAACACGTAGGCTATCCGTGAGCCATTGGGGGGCATAATTGCAGTTGCCCAACAGTCAAGCGACTGAGACCTGTCGCCCAACCATTCAGCGACTGGACGTGCATATAAATCATCCCCCGACCATTTCCACCGCCGATGCCGCGCTGCGAAAAGAGAAAGGAGAAGGGAAAGAAAGAACAAAAAAGGAGAGGGAAGAAAAAGAGAGGAGATGAGAGGAAAGGGTGAGAAAGGAGAGATTTCGCTACTTGTGCAAGGTGAAATTTGTTGTATGTTATAGTTAATATTTTTTGTATGAAGTAAATAATTTGTTTAGTGTGTAATTAGGATCTATAGAAATTTATAGCTGTAGAAAAGAATAGTACAATTTTCATATGAAGTAAATAATCGTAGGGAATTTAGTCAATGTAGTTATAGAAAATTAGCATCCGTAGAAACTTATAGTTATAGAAAATTTAGTGAATATAGTTGTAGAAAATTAGCATCTGTAGAGAGTTATAGTTATAGAAAATTAGCATCAGTAGCAAATTAGAATTAGTAGAAAATTCTAGTTGTAGAAAATTTAGTCAATACTATATACCAAATAAGCACTCGTAGAAAATTATAGTTGTTCAAAATTTAGTCAATACTTTTGTACGAAGTAAATAGTTCGCTTTGTGTGAAACATTATTATATAACATTTATGATTAATTACGAATGAATGTAATGTCATTCGTACATTAAAAATTCACGCATACCGTTAGAACTGGTACATTGGCATTTGAATCAGTATATCATGTAAATTGTCAAAACTTATTAGGAATTATTTACAGTAGGAGAGAGCTCGAGCAGCGTGAGAAGAGCGGCGTCGGCGCGCATGGGAGTCGATAGGGAGTTGATGCTTATTGGGTCGGAGGAAAGGGAGCGGTGTCGGTGCGAACGAGGATGGATTATGCTATGAGGATAGTGTAGTTGGTCATGATAGGTGAACGGTCGTAGGAATGTAAATTACAGTACAATTTGGAACATTGAAAATATTTGCAGGAAGACATCAGTAATGTTGATACCCACTACATTGAAAGTGCATTATGGTATGGGCACCATTCGTGAAGGTCTGAACAGTGTTGACTTGAGCAGTTTTGCGCAAGCCACTCTGGTACACCCGAACGATGAGAATGCTTGAATCGCAGATGTGATACTCTGACTCACCTATAGCTTCTCATTGGACCCTAAGGTGTGCAGCATCGCCATACAAGGGCTTGGAGCCGGTCTCTCACAAACATTATATGGGAGTTGAGAGCATTGAAGTGCACTGTTGCATGAAAGGGGTTTGTGCAAGGCTACCGGCACCGTGGGTACAAGTGTGTCTTGCTTGTGCAACCATGTCCAATAAAAGTTGTACAAGGCCGTACCAACAGCTATCATCCGGGTGGTTCGAGAAGCTCAGGCGCCCAGCATGTTGGTCAAGAGGAGGACCCAAAGGCCAGTGTCACAGTGGTTGCGGAGGAAGTTGCTCGTGACCAAACCGATGTGGTACATGGACAAGAGGAAGAAGGGTCATGGCATGGTGAGCCTACAGGACAGGCCGACGAAGGGCAGCATATAGAGTACATAGTGCATCAAATGGAGAGCGATGACTGGATGGCCTAGGCTAAAGAGGAAGCTGTGCAGGAGGGCGACAAGGATAGTTCTGATGAGGACGAAGCTCCCATCCTACAGGAATGGAACCAATTTGATGTTGAGAGTGTTGCT
The DNA here is from genome assembly GCA_017311315.1 of Dendrocalamus latiflorus. Lineage (NCBI taxonomy): Eukaryota > Viridiplantae > Streptophyta > Magnoliopsida > Poales > Poaceae > Dendrocalamus > Dendrocalamus latiflorus. The sequence continues at coordinate 20,489,549 of CM029662.1, forward strand.
GTGCATGACGAGCACAAATCACTGTGGGAGTATCATGGTATAGAGGTTCGGTTGCATTCAATGTTTGCTGACAAGGCATCATTGTAGAGTTCCATCAAGCTATAGGCCATATCCATACAGTGGACTTTTCGAGTCATGAAATCTAGCCAGAGCAGTACACCGTGAAGTGCTAGTAGACCGGTTGTCCTTAAAGGGTGCACACACATAGACCGAAGTATGAGACTCATTGTATTGTCTCGAAGGTAGAGCCGCACTCCTGCATTCTCAACAGTGTTTTACCAAGGCATCGTAACCTAACATCCGCTTTTATAGCCAATTTGATGTACAAAGAACTAGTGTAGAAGAAGAACATTGAGGCCACATCATGGTGGTTATCAAGAAGAAATTTGAGTACAAGATTAGCTACGCGAATGCGTGGCGTGCAAAGTAGAAAGCTTTAGAAAAATGGTTCGCGTCTTTTGATGCAGTGTACGACAACTTTCCTCATATGCTTCAGGTGCTGCAAGATAGAAACTTAGGCATGTACACTACTGTGAAGGACAAGCCATCTACAAGGCCGACAAGTTTTGCGGTGTTGTAGAAAGCCTACTTAGCCTTCGGTGCGTGTATCGATGCATTTAGGCATATGCTTCCCGTGACCTCAGTTGACGGGACCTTTTTATCGGCAAATACAAGGGCCAGATCCTTACAACCATTGGCATTGACAGCAACAATCAAATTCTGCCCTAGGCCATCACACTCGTGGAAAGTGAGACTTACGATAGCTGGTTGAGGTTCTTTCGACATGTGAGGGTTAGAGTTGTCGGTGCTAATTCTGTGTGTGCGTAATCCATGATCGCCACACTGAGATAGTAAAAGCCATAAGAAAACTTCAAGAACACAAGGTCCATGATCATCATGTTGTGGTGCACTAGGCTCCCGGAGGTCCGCACACCCACGCTAGGTGCACACTCGGTGCGTCCACTGGCACCATCCCGTCCGGCATCACACAATGCAGAAGGTTCTATGTGGCCATGTCCGCCACGCCCTTACAAGGTCGGATGGTCATCCAGGGCACATCCAACACCATCCCCGCCTGACGAGGCCAGGGGGTCATCCTGGGCACAGCCCTATACACTGCTAACGCAATAGTTTGGGTGTCCTCTAGACTTCTCTGGCTTCCCCACGCAGGGCACGTACGGAGTGTCGTACATCCCTTCGGACGGCTTTGACCACGCCATGGTGCTAGCCGAGGGTACGTATTGCCTCTTTTCTATTTTCTCACATCCCTTTATTTGACGAACTAATGGTATATGCACTGCAGGTCTTGCGCCCCCTGAGGGATTTGTGGTCTCCCCAGGCCAAGAGGATAAGGACAAGTACTTTGCGGATTGGACCAACCAGGCGACGAGCTCAGGACCTTAGCCTACACCCTCAAAGATTCTCTCCAGGTCAGAGCTCAGCAATGCACCAGTAGCCAAACAGGCAGCACTGCAATCCACCCATCCGACTTTGGGATGTCATGAGTGTAGGTCTCCTGATCGTCTTACCTTGTCGGGGCCTTGACATCTAGCGTTGAGGAATATGACCAAGCGGGGCTATACAGGAGGACGCGGATGTAGACGCAAAGACGGATGAGGCCAGGGTGGCGACAGAGGCGGGGCTGGGGGTGTTGTTGGGATTCTAGTGCTAGATGTACTTTTGTTGTTCCTATAATACTTACATTTCTTACTTACTATGTGATGTTTGCAATACTATTGCGTTCTTAGTTGTACTCGTTTTTATGATGCTGTTTGTTTGATCCATGTCGATGCCTCTAGTTCAATGCACGTGATGCACCAATGAAACAGTGCACTTACTAAATGGCAACTACACCGACGCATAAACTATTCGATTACATGCTTTAGAACATTGAATAATACCACAGACAACAGGGGAGAGTACTATGTTACAACCTTCTCTGTGCGTGTCTACTGGTAGAATGTGCCTTGTACTACCCACATGAAGTGTTGTAGAGGAGGCACCTCGGATGTGGCTGGCTGTTGTTGTAGTGGCATGCACATATGTAGTTAGGATTCGCGTAGCAGCATGTTGGATCATACGAACTTTCTATGTTGACAACCTCCTTGTTGCCCCTTTCACACTGCATCTTCTGACAGAGGTCATCATTCTCCTTTTTGAGACTTCCAATCTGCATCTCCAAGTCAAAGATTCACTCCCATAACGTATCCACGTAACTCACAACGTACCGTTCATGCGGAGGATCAATCCAGAGGATGAAGACGCATTTGGCCATCTGCTGGAAAGGAAGGTTAACATTGAAACTCTATTAGCAGTAATACAAAATAGACGATTGTCTAATTATACCCTCAGAATGTGGGCATTGAAAGAAACTTCGCCCACCATCGAAATAACCTTTCGCGACCTGCACAAACCAAAGGGTGCAACTTTGTGCAGTGGCAAGACCAGACGAAGCGGCTTTGTGCAGTGACAAGACTAGACGGGCTAGTTTTGCAAAGTGACAAGATCAAAGGGTGCAGCTTTGCGCAATGGCAAGACCAGACGGAGCAACTTTGCATAGTGACAAGACCAGACGGGCTAACTTTGCCCAATGATGAGACCAAAGAGTGATGAGACCAAATGGTGCGGCTTCGTGCGCTGACAAGACCAGACGGGCCAGCTTTACACAGTGACAAGGCCAATGGTGCAGCTTCGCGCAGTTACAAGACCAGATGGGGTAATTTTGCATAGTAATAAGACCAGACGGGGCAGCTTTGCGCAGCGATAAGACCAAAGGGTATAGCTTTGCGCAATGAGAAGCCCAGAAGGGGTAGCTTTTCGCCAGGAACTTTTTTGAAAGACAGGGCATCACTCTGCCTTGCAGGCTACTTACATGGAAATAACTATACCATGCCAACCATTTGTCTTATAAAAGGAAGTGAAAGAGATCTAAGAGAGAACACTGCACGACCAAACCCAACACTACACTAGAGCATGCTTCACTACATCGGGATGGACAAGAGGCAGAAGAAGCAATGGGACAAGATGATGAAGCAATGGGAGGAAAACCGCCAACTAGCAAGGTCTACTGCGGCCCACAACAAACAAGCAAGGGCTTCGACGGGCCGAGCCAAACAAGCGGAGCGTGTCAGGATGTTAGCTCCCCGCAATGACACCCCCCGTAGCAGCAACCCCATGCCGAATGTTCCAACCGAGTGTTCACCGCAACACCCGCCCGAGAGAGAGATGCCACCCCTCTGTTGGTGCAGGGACCCATGCAAGTTTTTCAAGTCTAAGCAGCTGCTCAGCCTGAGTATGCATTATTGGGGTTGCGCAAACTACTCCTATGACTATGCCGACCAACGTCAGGACACGAGCAACTATCGGCAGCCGGTAAGAACCAGTTATATTGTGTTCCCCTACTATTTCTCTTTTAAAGTACGCACTAACAACCTCTCCCGTCTATTCGCAGTCTCCAAAACCGCTATGTGGCTACGGCAAGTAGATTGACCCAGAAGTCCACTCACATGACCAGTGGGCTCTTGACTTTAAGGAGTGGGATGTCAAAAGGGCCTACGAGATTCGGGAGGAGGAGCACTGCAAAGACGAACAAACCGAGCGTATACGTTGGGAGACGAAAACTCATCTCGAGGCGTGCATGCACAAAGAGCGTGAGGCTCGCAAGAGGGAGCGCGAGAAAAAGAGAAAAATGGTGGCCAAGCCCAAAGAGGCCGCCGAGGAGTTCAATGCCAAGTTTGCAAGGAAGGGAAAATAGCTCTAGTCCACACAATAAGTCGAGCCATTCCGCACTAGTCTTCCGAAGGTCGAATTTATTTCTATTCCAAAAAGGCACATATATATCATAGGAGCATTTTAGTTTGTTGCATCGTGCATGATACTCTTTCTTATGCATGTAACCAAACCTTGTAAGCCGTATTACGTCCGGCTTTATTATGAAGTCTATTTTAATTAGCAAAAACACTTGTCCTCGTCTTTTTGCATTCAATTCTTCCGCGTATCAAGGCATCCAACAACATGAAAAATACAAGTTCTCATCCATGTATGAATTCTCGGTTGTATAAGAATATCACTTACCTTCATACTTACCAATCGTTGCTACCTCAATCGTTCTCAAATAAAATTTCACAAAATTTCTTGCACTATAACAATATACGATGATTGTAAACTGTTATTATAAATCTAACAGATTTTCTACAAAAATCACAAATGGATCAACCAACATTGTCTCCCTTTTTTCAAAAAAAAAATACAACTCAGATAAAATTTGATAAATATTACCTACTTACAACAATTGTTATTTACCCCCATGTGCGGTCAGGGTCCCAGTTGCGTAAAAATAGGTTTGTTCCAGTCGCCCAACAGTCAAGCAACTGGAACTACAGTTGCTCGACTGTTGGGCAACAGGTCTCAACCATCTGACTGTTGGATGACTGCAAATATGTCGCCTAATGACCCAAGGATAGCCTTCGTGTAGCGCAGCCATTGGGCGACAAATTTCGGTCGCCCAACAGTTCGGCGACTAGAGGTTATTCCTAAAAAAATTTTGCATCGGTATATTTTTGTAATTTCAATTAAAAATGAATTATTTACAAAACAAAAATCTACCCCACCCACCCGCACACACCCCCAAACAAGTCATATGACATGAGATCTGAAAAAACAAAAGCAAATGCAAAAAAGCAATGAAAAGAAAAGAGGACAAATCCAAGAACCGCCTTCAATTTCCTGTTCTGCACTACAGCATTTCAGCTCCTATCCCAATGCTCCCAGTGCCAATTCATGGCTGGACAGATATATCTGCGCTGCTTCCTTGAGATTTGCAGGAGTGGTTGATTACAAATCAGAAGGCCATACCACCATAGTTAATGTTCACAGGCGCACTGCAGTGTAGAGTGCATAGACTGGTAGAGCGCTTGGAGTGTGTATGCTGATGCCTCAGTTGGGGTCGGTCACTGCATGCAGAGACAGACAGCTACAGATGTACCCCTTCTACGTCAGCTGCTGCTCCTACCTGCTGGGGCAGTGCCGGCATTCATGTGGTCAGCCGGTGGCCGTCGGTCTCCGAGCATGTGCGCACGGCAGCCGATGGGGTCGCATGTAAACGGCTGCAAGATCTACCGGCGGCAATTCAGTCTTGCAGAGCTGGAGGGGCTTCACAGAATTGTACAAGGATGCAGCAGATGTACATTGTACAGATACATTCACCACTGCTTTTGTGATGGCCAATGCACATGTTTTCAATTCCAGCCTGCAAAGCAAAACACATTTTTCAATCTCCCCATTGTGAACTTATCTCATGGGTGCTTTTCAATAACTAACACTGTAGCATAGGATACAGAAGTGTCAGTCGACAATGCAGTACCTGCATCTCCTGTATGTGTTTCCATGCATTTACCGAGTTAGCAGTAACTATCACCACACTGAACGCAGGCAATGGATGACACAGCAACTGGAGGGGTTTCTGAATCCCAGCAATTCAATAGCAATCTGCACATGCTCGCATTTTTGTAACAGCTGCAGAAGCAGAAACCAACATATTCACATTTTTGCAGTACCAAAGCCATTAAGAGGAGCAAACGAGGCAATAATGCGTTCTTGTATGAGGAAGAGCTGTCAAAAATATAATGACAGTTCCAGCTTCAAAAAATAAATATATGATGATAGTTCATACATGGAAATAAAATCAGTGTGACTCCGACATGCTAGCAAATATCAAATAAGAGTTGCAGAGTTGGTATTTACTATTATTACAAACAAGGATGCAGTCACCCTCTGTCTTATCAGGGATATTTCCTTGCAGAAACTAATTATCTGATTGGTCACTAATCAATCCCTTTCAAGTGCATAGACAAAAACAAGATGAGCAAAGTTGGGAGGGAAAAAGGTTAGCGAAGCAAGTTCATGCAGAAGAGTAGAGGAACCAACACCCCAGCATGTGTCCATCATCATTATTTTTTCAGTGTACAGATGAGTGCATAGCTCATCCGTCGATAAACTAACTTGGAGTACTTAGAACAAATTGAAGTACACAATGGTGTCCTTTGCCATGATCAGCAAAAGCAGCTTGAAGTATATCAAAGCCCACTTCCTGGTATTATTGTGGTGCACATAGTCCAGAAAGATCTCCTTGTGGAACATGTATAATTGATGGAATACCGCACCGACCATAAGAGAGGTAGTTATGCTGTTTTTTGAGGCAAGAAGCAGAGCTGGGATCATGTAAAATGTAACTTGTGTTGCTATCTCTGATCGCCTTACTTTAGAACTTTCACTTGTCAAGGAACTGCTTCTAGGTTTAGCAATAGCTGCTTCTAATGGGCTGAATGCCACAACTTTAGGGGCAGTTCCTTCCGTTGCTTTCAGTGCATCAGAGTGTTCCATTCCAGCAAATGAAATGACTTACATGTCTCCGAGACCTGTTGGATTGGAAACATCAATTACATAAACATCTAGCATAGATTGGCAGAACAAGTGACAAATCAAGCACTAGTTTGGCTGGTAACAAACCTGTGCCTTCTGCATGGGAGATCCATTAGATGCTACGGTAGAAAACCAGCGAGGCAAAAATTGTGCTCTGTTGAGGTGTGATGTTGGCTCATACCCCAGAACCTGCACACATGTACATAAGATGCAAGATCCAAGAAATGCAAACTAAATCACAACAGACTTTCTATTTCTTGAACAAAAGAAGATTTTTTTTATAAAAGAAGCCACATGCCAACAGCAGGTTCTTTAAAATAAACAGCCTGATTTTCTAAAAGAACAATTCCCAGTTTTCATTAATCAGAGCAGCAAACAATATAGGCTATTAGCTTTTAATCTTTCATGACCAAACTGGCAAACTATATACAGATGTAATTAATCATATACCTTCTAGAATCCTACTGTCAACCTTCCACACAGACATGCAACCCCACGCCAACTACAGGCGAGCACACATTTGAGTGGAGATAGATGGAAGAATTTTGGAAACCTGAATACATGCACAAACACAGGCATACCATGCCAAAAGCAAGAGGGCAAGCTTTCAACTCGGTCAAGCAAAATGTAGGAAGACAAATTAAGTGTTGAGTGGCATGAGATCTTTAGATTATCATAATTCAAAAAGACAAGCTATTCATCCCAAAGAATGAGTAACGGTGTGTGCCATGCAAAGATGTAATTTTCGTCCTAACAAGCAACAGAGCACCAAACCTCAACAAATGTGAATGGATTCAAAGTCAGTTGATACTCTATGATGGTATGAAGAGGTGAATGTCATTATATGGTTCAGTGCATTAACATTGTAACCTTGCAGTATTTGATCATCCGCACTGGAAAAGATGAGTATAGATTTCTTGTTTTCTGCTCAGTTCTCCACAGAAGAACAAACTCTGACAAACAAATAGAAATCCTATAATGAGGAAACAGTGATCCAGTTTACATGGAAAAGGTCGTAGGAGGCTAGGAGCATCAGAAAGTAGTCAATATGTGGACAACAATCTAGTCATCCTTGTGGTACCTGGAGATCAGTGAATCATTACGTGAAGCTAAATCCCCATGTTAACAGTAAAGTGCATATATTGCACAGTGGTCTCCAAATACTGCAGGTATTCCTAACAAGCTGGAGCCAGCTAACCAAAACTACAATAATCTAGAAATGAGGCTGAAATAGATCTAAAATTTAGAGCTTTTAGAAATTGGTGGGTGGTAGTTACACATGCTACTTGATGTGAACTGATGCTAGCACCCATATAAAGATAGCAGGCAGGGCATTCAAATTCCCCTTTGTGCGGTATCTGATGTTATATCTCTTTGTCATTTTCTTCAAAAATCAAAACCATTACTTACTATCCTTGGTATACATACTAAAAAGCTTATACTAAATTACTAATCCAGGAACATTAATTGTCACGTGCATTTTACAATTTGGTTTGCCCGAAAGAAATGTGTTACAGTAGCATCCAAAAGGCTGTACCAACAAAAATAATGCAAACATCATGTCCTCTGAGGTCTCAGAATGATATTAGGCTAGATTGAGCTAATGTGCAGATTCATGTGTTATTTGATACACTTTTTTTACAACCATCAACATCTGAATGTTGCTCCTGGGTTTCCCATATTCACAACTAAAAACTACGTATAACCACCAGGTGTGAGTTTTATCTTCCTAGCTAAAAAATGGCACTGGTTCTCTATAGTCATGCAATGGATCTTCAGTGAGTATCACCTGGTAGCAGCGTTCTTGTAATTCCAGGCACACGTGCCATTGACATAGTTGCTCCTTTACATTCTTGGCATTGTGAATCCGCTAGCCATCAATCGAGGAGCATGTCAAACTCGCAGATCATAGCCCTAACACCCGTTCTTTGTTTCCTTACTCTTCTACCGCCATTCTCACCATATTAATGGATTTCAATTACAGACCGCTACAGACACGTACTACACAGTACATATACCACATATAAGTGGTAAACCCTCCATTACACCAAACAAAACAACTCTGCATCCTTCGAGAAATTTCGATATTTGACACTGAATACGTGCGCCTCTCAACTTTTAACCCCCAATTCGCACGACTTTGGAAATTTAACTCTGTCACTGCGAATTCTTTTGATTCAAGGGATTCTCCTCATTTTCTCTCCTTTTCTATTTTCTATTTTGACACTTGTCACTGCGAAAATGAAGAGAATTCCTTGAATCAAAAGAATTCGCAGTGACAGGGTTAAATTTCCAAAGGCGTGCGAATTGGGGGTTAAAAATTGAGAGGCGCACGTATTCAGTGTCAAATATCGAAATTTCTCGCATCCTTCACCCCAAACCATATGAAATCGAATGACACAGGATGCATCAGATCAGATACTATACTACAAAACCAAATCTTCGCAGCGCATCGGATCAAACGCACGGGACCAGCGCATATGGTTCGCACTCAAGTACATCACAGCAGCCCACTTCGATTTGTAAAGAAATCTACGTACCAAGAAAGTCCGGAAGGGATTGGGGAGACGAATCTTGCCGAGGCCGGGAGGGGATCCAACCGCCGGGGACGGGGCGGCGGCGGCGGGATAGCGGGGGAGGGACGAGAGCGCGCGGGCTACGGTGAGGGGCGGCAGCGCTGCATCGGCGCGGGATAGGGCGGGGGCTAGGGTCTTGGATCGGGCCAGGAATCGCGACGCCATGGCGAGGTCTCCTCCTCGAGCCTCGGCTACCCTCTTCACCGTATGATCGCGAGTTCGCGACTCGCGAGGAGGAAGGCGAGAACGAAGAAGAAGAGAGAGAAAAGGTTTTGTTTCGGGCCGGAATGGGCTTGAGAATAGAGAGCCCAGTATGACATGGGCCGGTCTGACACGAAAACCTTAAATGCTCCCAATAAATAAGAGTGCTATTATGTGACAGTATCCTGTCAACTAATAGGATAAGAAGTAACCGTCCAATCAGACATGATCGAATGAACCACTGCAACACCCTTGTTCCTTGCTCGATTGTGTGGCCGCCCTGGCCTCCTCCGCATTGCCCGGCAACTTGCTCCCATGCAGGCTGCAGCTGCCCCGGCCTCCTCCTGCGCGTCGTCTCGGTGATCCACTCCCACGCGGCCACTCCAGCGAGCTCCCTAGCCTCTTCTAGTGCAGCCACCCTGTCCTCCTCCTGCGTCGTGCCTGGCAACCTTCTATGTGGCGTCCAACAAAAGCTTCCAGTCTCCCCCACACAAGCACCGTGAAACCTCCGCGCGAGAACCGTGAAAAGCTCGAGCGACATTGTCCTCCTCGGTTTTGTGTGTGCAAGAAACCTCATCATCCCGGGTGGAACCCTACGCCTACCGTCCTCCTCAGTTCGCGCGCACTAAGAGCAAGCAACGTCGTCCTCCCCCGTGTCAAATCCTCTCGTCATTAGTTTCAGTCACCATCTTCAAACTCCTCATACGCTCTTGAAACATTATCCATAATCTCCCCCTATCTGTTACTCCACCATGTCTCGGGCAAGATTCATGCTTTTCTCCCCATGTCTGCTTTGCATGCATCATGTTCGACAAAATGCCTAGCTTGATTCTATTTGACATTCTTTCAGTTGGATGTTTCGTATGGTGTTTCACTTAGTTTCTGTGCTAAAAATTCATCTGTTTGGTGTATGTGCAAGCCGTTCCGCCCATGGTCTAAGGTGCCGACATGACCTGACATAATATTAGTACTGCACAAGATAATGAATTGAAGGGTGCCTTTGCAGAGGCTTTATTGGCCACAAGCAATGATTAGAGGGATTGTAAGATCGAGGAGGCCGACTAGAGAGGGGGTGAATAGGCGGTTTAAAATTTTTCTTCTAATTTAGGCTAACAATTTTTTAACTCTAATGTATTGCCTAGATCAAGTAAGCAATGTAGCAACTAACACAAGTTAAATTAGCTCAAATGATCACTAGCACAATATGAATGATTCTAATACAAAGAACAATTCTAGTCTAGGTCGAGGTTTGCTACTCAATAAACACAAGCAATCAAGAGATTCTAATGAATTGAATTGCTCGAATGTAAATGAGACATAAGAGAGCAAACCACAAGGGACGCGATCACTTTTTACCGTGGTGATCGGAGACTTGCCGGTCTCCCCTAGTCCACGTTGAGGTAAGCCCGAACGAATTGGACCGGCTCCACGAATTGAGCCTAATCACCTCGATCACTAGCGGTAGCCCTTTCCCTCTCCGGGTAGGCGAGCTCCAAGCCTTCACAATTCTTTGGGCCTTCTCACAACCTTCTTGAGAAGATCACCGAAACCTCCCGCCAAGCCGTCTAGGTGCCGGCAAGCACCAAGAGTAATAAATCACAACGGACTTGATCACTCTCAAGTGCCAAATGGATCAATCTACGGATGCAATGCACTTGAAATCACTCAACTACCTCAATTGAATGTACAAGAGTGGAAATGAGGTGTGTGAGGTTGCTCTATGCTCAAGGATGCTCAATAATGGTTCAACAACATGTACTTGTGCTGGTGGGGTCGAATTTATACCCCCACCAACCTCAAATAGCCATTGCATTAAACAAACCTGAAAAATCAGGGAAATCGGAACTACCGCAGTGTTAGGGGCGGTACTTCTGATTTTCTGCAGAATGCACAGAACGGCTATGTCAGTGGGTCAGAAGTAACCGTTGGACAATGAGTGCGGTACTTTCGCCGTTGAAAGTGCGGTACTTCCGGAATCCCCGGAAGTTCCGATGTGTCCACGGTACTTCCGATCTCAAAGAGTTCAAGTTTTGAAGTGGTTGCTCTCTGGAAAAAAAGTTCCGCCCTCATTGCCCGGTACTTCCGGCCTTGCGGTAGTTCCGCCGTTCAACATGCGGTACTTCCGATTTCCGAGAGGCCAAGTTCAACTTCGGTCGCTCTCTGGAAAAAAGGTTCCGCTCGGGAGCCCGGTACTTCTGGCCGATCGGAAGTTCCGCTCATTGAACGCCGGTACTTCCGAAATTTCTGGCAAAGCACAGTTTTTAATTCAATTTTATTTTTAAGTGCATGCATGATCCTAAATTGATCCATAAGGCCCATACACACATCATCAAGCATTTAACCATGATCCCACTTAATAGTACGGCATCTAACCTATAATCTGGTCTTTCAACCTTTCTCCAAGACTGGTAAAAATAAAAGATCTCTAAACTATTTACCTTGTCGACTTGGAGATCTTTGAATGTTGTGAAATCCTTGTATGTGCCTCTTTCTTTGCCTTTGAGGCTAATCCTTTCAAACACTTAACACACAAATTAGTCACATGTTTACATAATGTCATTAATTACCAAAACCAATATTTTTAGGAGCCTAGATGCTTTCAATCTCCCCCTTTTTGGTAATTGATGACAACATAAGCAATTTTGAGAAGAATAATGGTTTTGATATACTTCTTGTTTGAAAGTCGTATATCGCAATTCTTTTAAAGATTTGGCAATGAAGATCATGGGGAGTTTATTTGCAATAAAAAAATGAAGACAAGAACTCCCCCTAAATCTATGCACTCATATGTGAAACTTTTGCATGGTCTCCACATCACATTATATGAGATAGCGCAATATTCAACAAGATGCATAAACAAGGAAATAGCATTTAGGACACATAATCCAAACATAGTTCATTACATCATGCATGGGAAATTAAAAGACTAAACAACCATAGAGTTTAAACATCACATGGTTCATTACACCATACTTTATTACATAGCCAATAATAGATAAAAGTTTATTTCTAAACTTCATTCTTCTCCTTGCTTCATTTCTCCCCCTTTGGCATCAAAGTACTAAAAAGGAGAGCTAGTCCTGAGCTGCACGAGGAGAGGGAGAGCGACGGCGACGGCGACGAGTGTAGTGAGGCGGAGAGGACGGATGAGCCACGGCACTCTCTAGGGACGAGACACGATCCCCGAGAGAAGAGACAGAAGTGATCAAGGTGGCAACCTGACCCGAAGTCTCAATCTGACGCTCCTCAAGCCTAAGGATGGCGGAGTAGATCTGAGATAAAGTCACATCACCCTCACCCTGAGGAGGAGGATCAGCTGCTGCCTGTGGCTGTCCACGGGGACGAGGAGGAGCAAGAATGGGGGGGCTTTGCACGAGGCTTGTAAGCCTTGTGCACAGTGCAAAGTGCTCCTCTATACCCGGTCTTCCTGATGATCAGAGCCATAATGTATGGTGCATAATTTATCCTCCTGACTCTGTCATTCTTATTAGCATCAATCTCCCGGATGATAAGATCCACCACATCAAATTTTTCGCCGCGCATAATGTAGTCAATTACATTCCAAGCATGGCCGCGAATGGCGTCAAAGTTTCCACTCTTTGGGAGAATGGTGTGATTTATGATCCTATTTATAAGACTGGGAATGGGAAGCAGCCCCGCCAATGTACCTAGCACACACCCAGCAGTCCGGTCATAGTAGTGTGAAAAAGCTGAGATTGGGAGTGTCGACCTGCTGAACACCTTCTCATAGGCACTAGACTCAGTGCCAAGTGCTAGCTCAAACTCATGCTTGGTACACTCCACGGGCTGCTGTCCAGCCATCCAACACAAGTGTTCAAAGTTGGGAGAGATGTAGAGGGTGGCGTAGAACTGCCTAATCATCTCCTCATTATAGCTGGACTGAAGCACGACTAAATGGTGAATCCCCGCTCGTTGAAAGAGACGGTATGAACCATCATATTTGTCAATCTGCGACAAGTGATCCCAGTCCACATACTTGTGTTGAGCGAATTTGCGAGAAGGACCATACATTTGCATATAGACTTGCTCCTGAAACTTTGTATGGAACTTCGGGTTCTGAGAGTTCATGGGCAGCACATACTGACTTCGGCGTCGCAGAATAGCATAATCATCACTTGTGATCTTGGTCAAGTCCACAATCTGCTCATCTGCTGCAGGCATCTCCTCGTCAGATGCCTTAAACTCCCTCGCTCTCATGAGAAGCCTCAGTCCCGCTCTCATGAGAAGCCTCAGACTCGCTCTCAGAGTCGGAGGCGGGACCTTTGCCCCTATCTTCATGTTCGGGAAGTGCCGCGGAGGAGGATTGACCCTGAGATCCCACATAGGTCTTGTGGGAAGTGTTCTTCATCCTCGGCATCTTCAAACACAGATAAGGGATACAAGAAGTGAAATAGGATACAAAAGAGCAGACTTGATTTGAAAAGCAATAGAGTTTCTGCTGTCTCAGGAAATTCGGAAGTACCGACGGCAAAACTGCGGAACTTCCGGGAATCTGGTAGTTCCGGCATTGAAAATGCGGAACTTCCTGGACCACGGTAGTTCCGGCCGCTCGACCAGTAGTTCCGATTTTTCTGAGTTGTTTCTAGGGCATATTTAATCTTCATTCTTTTGGGGTATTTCTTGGTTTGAATCCAATGCATGGATGTATAAACAACATAATACTCCAAATAAACTAATTTGCCCAAAGAAATTTCAGCAAAAATCATCACATTTTTAAATTTAACCTAATCATAATATAGGGTTCTTAGAGAAAGATAAAAAGGGTTTTGATCCCATTTACCTTGAGGAATCGAAGGAGGGGAACACTAGAAGTGCAGAGAATCACCCAAAAGCGAAGAACTCTCCTCGGATTCGAGGATCGGGAGAAGAGATGGTTTTTGGGAGAGAGAGAGAGAGTGGAAGAGAGGAAGAGAGGAGGGGGCTGTCGGTTTTGGGAGAGGAATGGAGAGAGAGAGAGAGAGGGAAAAGGTATTGAATGGAGAGAGTAACGGCAGGAGAGATTGGCGGTTTTGGAAACCGCATTAAATTTCGCAGATATCGGAAGTTCCGCGGTTTACACGCCGGAAGTTCCGATTTCTCAGAAATATCGGAAGTATCGCAAAAACAACAGCGGTAGTTCCGGATTTTCTAGCAAGAACAGAAGTACCGCAAAAAAACTGCGGTATTTCCGATTTTTCTGGAACTTATCCTGGATTTGAACTTTAGAACTTGTAATAATGCAAATTATCCCTAGTTTTGCACTCAAATAAAGTCATTCAGAATCATTATGCATAAATAAAGCTATTGCTTGACTTGGAACATAGTTTTTACAAAAGTAATCAAGTTTTTGCCCAAGAGAAGAAAAATTCATTGAAATGCCACAAGAGAACATCAAATGAGCAAAATTTAGCAAGGCAATAGTTCAAGCTACATTTGAGTAGTCTATGACATTTAACTCATTTCTCAATTTGCAAAAGTGGCTTTCATTTAGTGGTTTGGTGAAAATGTTCGCTAATTGGTCTTCGGTTCGGATGTGGCTAATTTCAATATCTCCCTTGCTCACATGATCTCTCAAGAAGTGGTGGCGTATATCAATATGCTTGGTTCTTGAGTGTTGAACGAGGGTTATTGGATATTTTGACGGCACTATCATTATCACACAAAAGAGATATTTTATCAAATTTAATTCCATAATCCATCAATATTTGCCTCATCCAAAGCAATTGCGCACAACAACTACCGGCGGAAACATATTCGGCTTCGGCGGTTGAAAGAGTTACGGAATTTTGTTTCTTGGATGACCAACATACTAAGGACCTACCTAGCAATTGGCAACTACCCAAGGTGTTTTTTCTATCCACTTTGCAACCCGCATAATCGGAGTCCGAATATCCAATTAATTCAAATTTTGCACATTTGGAATACCAAAGCCCTATGCTTGAGGAATGTTTTAAATATCTTAGAATCCTCTTTACGGCCACTAAATGTCACTCTTTTGGAGAGGTTTGAAAACGTGCACACATGCGAACACTAAACATAATGTCGGGCCTAGATGCGGTAAGATAGAGTAAACTACCAATCATGGATCTATAAAGTTTTAAATCTACCGACTTACCTCCTTCGTTGAGGTCTAAATGCCCGTTTGTTGCCATGGGTGTCTTGATGGGTTTTGCCTCTTTCATTCTAAATTTCTTGAGTAGATCCTTCACATACTTTGTTTGGCTTATAAATGTCCTATCTTTGTGTTGTTTGATTTGAAGTCTAAGGAAGTAGCTTAGCTCCCCTATCATTGACATCTCGAATTCCCTAGACATCATCTCACCAAATTCTTTGCAAAAGTCTTGATTAGTAGAACCAAATATAATATCATCGACATAAATTTGGCATACAAAGAAATCATCATTGATTATTTTTGTGAATAAGGTTGTATCTACTTTTTCAATTTTGAAGCCTTTTGAAACAAGAAAATTACGAATGCGCTCATACCAAGCTCTAGGAGCTTGTTTTAAGCCATATAGCGCATTTGAAAGTTTATAAACATGATCAGGATATTTTGTATCTTCAAATCCCGGGGGTTGTTCTACATATACTAGTTCAGAGATTGTTCCATTAAGAAATGCACTTTTGACATCTATTTGAAATAACTTAATATCAAAGCATGATGCAAAAGCAAGTAAGATTCTAATTGACTCAAGTCTAGCAACGGGTGCAAATGTCTCATCATAATCTAAACCTTCGACTTGAGTATAACCTTGAGCAGCTAACCTTGCTTTATTTCTTACCACAACTCCGTTCTCATCTTGTTTGTTCCGGAAGACCCATTTTGTGCCAATTACGTTGTGCTCCGTGGGTCTTTCCACCAAAGTTCAAACTTCATTTTGAGTGAAGTTATTCAACTCTTCATGCATAGCATTTACCCAACCTGGGTCATCTAGGGCTTCATCTACACGTTTAGGCTCAAAAGAAGACACAAAAGAATAATGTTCACAAAATGAAGCTACTCTAGAGCGAGTTTGGACACTCTTACTCACGTCACCCAATATTTGATCTATTGGATGATCTTTAGCGATTGCATTGTGGATTTTGATAGTTGTAGGTTTTTGATTCTTTTCTTCATTGTCTAGCACTTGAACATCATTTGTTGTAGAAGAGGCGGGTGGTTCCACTTGTCTTAATGAGCTTGGTGACGTTGGATGTTCTTTTGGCTTGATGTCTCCAATTTGTATATTTTCCATTGCTTTGCATAGACCCTCATCTCCTACATCATCCAAATTCTCGTGCTCTTCTTGAGAGCCGTTAGTCTCATCAAATTGGGCATCATATGACTCTTCTACTAAACCCGAATTTTTATTAAAAACTCTATAAGCTTTACTATTTGAAAAATAACCTAAAAGAAAACCTTCATCACATCGACTTTGAAATTTAGAGAGCCGAACACCTTTTCTTAGAATATAGCATTTGCAATACTCTAAAATAAGAAATGTTGGTTTCTTCCATGAGTAGCTCATAAGAAGTCTTTTTCAAAAGATGATGCAAATAAAGATGATTTATGGCATGACAAGCGGTGTTAATAGCTTCCGCCCAAAATTTATCGAAAGTATTATATTCATCAAGCATTGTCCTAGCCATTTCAATTAATGTACGATTTTTCCTTTCTACAACTCCATTTTGCTCCGGAATGTAGGTTGTGGAAAGTTTATGCTTTATTCCAAGTTCATCACAAAAATCTTCGATTTTAGTGTTTTTGAACTCGGAACCATTATCACTCCTAATTTTATTTATTTTAAAATCAAATTCATTTTGGGCCCTTTTTGCAAAACTTTTAAAAATCCCGGAGGTTTCGCTTTTATCATTTAGAAAGAATACCCATGTATATTTAGAGTAATCATCCACAATGACTAAACAATAGTTATTACCCCCGATGCTCTTATAGGTTGTTGGCCCAAACAAATCCATATGTAAGAGCTCTAATAGCCTAGAGGTTGACATGATACTTTTGGAAGGATGAGAATTAGCGACTTATTTCCCGGCTTGACAAATACTACAAAGTCAATTTTTCTCAAACTTCACATCTTTCAAGCCAACAACTAAGTCATGTTTGAAAATCTTTTTAAGTTGAATCATACCCACATGACCTAGTTTCCTATGCCATAACCAACCCAAAGAAGTTTTTGCAATTAAACAAGTTTTTAAACAAGACTCATTTGAAGTAAAATCTACTAAATAGATATTTCCAAATCTAAAGCCTTTGAAAACAAGTTCATTATTATTTTCTTTTGAAATGATTACATTTTCCTTAGAGAAAGAGCATGTTAAACCTAGATCACACAATTGAGCAACGGATAGCAAATTGAAATTTAATGTTTCTACCAAGGATACATTAGAGATGGAAAGATCATTTGAGATAGCGATTTTACCTAAACCAAGTAACTTTCCTTTGCTATTGTCTCCAAAGGTGATCTTGTCATTGCTCCCGCTCTCAAAAGTAGTGAATATTTTCCGTCTCTGGTCATGTGTTGAGTACATCCACTATCAACACCCAATGCCTTCCACCAGTTTTGTAGTTTACCTACAAAAGAAAATCAAGTTCTTTTAGGTACCCAAATTTGTTTGGGTCCTTGGAGGTTAGTAACCAAGGTTTTTGGCACCCAAATGGATTTCTTTTTAGCACCCAAAATCGAGGTGCCAATAAAATGAGCAATAACATTTCCATTTAAGGTTTTCTTAAGCATATAGCATGAATCATATAAACCAATGGAATGTATCTTGTTCTTAACACAATCATTTTGCACATGTCCTACATTCCGGCATTTAGTGCAATATTTTTCATTTTCTTTTACAAACCTTGGGGGGCTTGTAAACCGGTTTCTTACCTTTCTTGGGGACATACCCAAGTCCTTCTTTGTTAAATGAACATCTTTGATTACTTAGCAACTTATCAAGGGTATTCTTTCCCTTGTAAGCTCTTTCTAAACTTTTGTTCAATTTAAGCACTTGTTCCTTTAAATTTTCATTTTCTTTAACAAGTACACAATCATTTGCAAGATTTAAAGCATCTTTAGAATCAATACTAGATGAACAAGGCATGGCAAGTAAATCATCACAACATATAGATATGCTAGATTTTGAGATTTCTATACTAGGCATTTCATTCAAGATATCACATGTAATTCCAATGCTAGTACTAGATTTTTATTTTCTTGGAGAAGCAAATCATGAGCTTCCTTTAGCTCCTTATAAGATTCTTGAAGAGATAGATGTTCTCTCTTCAAAACCTTGAATTTTGAATTTTCTTTTCCAAGAAATTCATTCAATTCAACTAACATACCCATCAAATCATCATATGAGGGCTCATCATCATCAAGCAATTTTACCTTTTCTCCTTTAGCCATAAGGCATGTAGGAGTGGAGAATAGTGATGGAGCCTCCTTGATGGCGATGCCCACGAGCCCCTTCTTCTTGGGATATTCGTCCTCGCTTGAGTCAGAGTCCGAATACTCCTCCTCGGAATCCCACTCACCAACATGGGTTTCGTTCTTGCCATCCTTGTGAAGCTTCTTGAAAAGCTTCTTCTTGCCGTTGTAGCTCTTCGTCTTTGATGACTTCTCCTTGTCATCTTTCTTTGTGGGGCATTGAGAGGCAATGTGCCCTGTCTCATCACATTCATAGCAACGAATATTGCTATATTTCTTGTTGGAGGAGGAATGCCCCTTCTTGGTCTTCTCATAGCTTGCGCTTCGGTTTGCCTCCTCATGAACTTCTTCATCCTTCTCACTAGAAGGGCCAATTCTTCTTCGGAATCCTCATCATCATCTTCAGATACATCGCTCATCACCGCTTTAGCCTTGAAAGCGGTGATTTTCTTGCTCTTGGAGGAGGATTTCTCCATGAGCTCCTCCTTATCCTTCTTGTAAAGCTCGTTGGTGATGAGGTTGCCCAATAGTTGAGTTGGAGTCATTCTTGTAAAGGTCCAACAAAAGCTTCTAGTCTCCTCCACACAAGCACCGTGAAACCTCCGCGCGAGAACCGTGAAAAGCTCGAGCAACATCGTCCTCCTCGGTTTCGTGTGCGAGAAACCTCATCATCCTGGGTGGAACCCTACGCCTACCGTCCTCCTCAGTTCGCGCGCACTAAGAGCGAGCAACGTCGTCCTGCCCCGTGTCAAATCCTCTCGTCATTAGTTTCAGTCACCATCTTCAAACTCCTCATATGCTCTTGAAACATTATCCATAATATCCCCCTATCTGTTACTCCACCATGTCTCGGGTAAGATTCATGCTTTTCTCCCCATGCCTGCTTTGCATGCATCATGTTCGACAAAATGCCTAGCTTGATTCTATTTGACATTCTTTCAGTTGGATGTTTCGTATGGTGTTTCACTTAGTTTATGTGCTAAAAATTCGTCTGTTTGGTGTATGTGCAAGCCGTTCCGCCCATGGTCTAAGTTGCCGACATGACCTGACATAATATTAGCACTGCACAAGATAATGAATTGAAGGGGCGCCTTTGCAGAGGCTTTATTGGCCACAAGCAATGATTAGAGGGATTGTAAGATCGAGGAGGCCGACTAGAGGGGGTGACTAGAGGCTTCTTTGCCTTTGAGGCTAATCCTTTCAAACACTTAACACACAAATTAGTCTCATGTTCACATAATGTCATTAATTACCAAAACCAATATTTTTAGGAGCCTAGATGCTTTCAGGGATAGAGATGCAGATAATAAGAAATAGATTGACAAGATTCGTGAACCATAATCATGAGACTTGGACATAGAAAAATTCATGAAAATTTTATTAAACTTGAGACTTCATGAAAATTCTTGAACCTTAATTATGAGACTTGGGCATATAACCTTATGAAACTTCATGAAACTTAGTCATGAAACCGCATAAAAATATCATAAAACCTAGTCATAGAACCTCTTGAAAGTGTTATGAAACTTAGTCAATTTAGGCATGAAACCTTCTAAAACTTTATGAAACTCATGAGAACACTATGAAACTTAGACATAAAACCTAATAAAACGTAGTCAACTTATGCATAAAACCTCCTAAAACTTTATGAAACTTAATGGCACACCATAAAACGTAGTAATGAAACTTCATAGAACCTCCTGAAACTTTATGAAATCTCATGAAACTTGATGTTCAACTTTATGAATCCGCTATAAACAAAACTTCTAACTTCATGAATTCGCTACAAAAACATTATGAAACCTCTTGAAATACCATAAAACTTATACATAAAATCTTATGAAACTTAATCAACTTAACCATGAAATCTTATGAAATTTTATGAAACACCATCAAACTTAGTCATTAAACTTCATGAAACTTAATCATAAAACCTCCTGAAACTTATGAAACCTCATAAAACCTAGAGTTCAACTTCATGAATCTACTACATAAAACTTTCAACTTCAGAATCCGCTATTAAAAAACTTTATAAAACCTCATGAAATACTATAAAATGAGTCAACTAAGACATAAAACTTCCTGAAACTTAATGAAATACCATAAAACTTAGTCACGAAACATCATGAAACTTCATAAAACCTTGTAAAACTTTATGAAACATCATGAAACTTGGAGTTCAACTTCATAAATCCACTGGAAAAAAACTTTTAACTTCATGAATTCGCTACAAAAAACTTCACGAAACTTTAAGTTAGTCTTGAAACCTCATCAAACTTAGTCATGAAACATCTTAAAACTTGATGAACTTAAACATGAAACCTCAATAATCTTCATGAAAATCTAGTCATGAAATCTCATGAAACAAACTAAGACCTCATGAAACCTCGTGAAACTAGAGCAGTTTACAACATAAAATATTAAGACTTAGTTGTGAAACCTCATGAAACTTAAAATCCAACTTTCTGGAGCTACTACAAAAACTTTATAAAACCTCATGAAAGTCAGTCTTAAAACCTTGTAAAACACCATAAAACCTAGTAATGAAACCTCATGAAATTTAGTACGGCGTACATAAATAGTATTCACAAAATTGCACATTCCAATTCCATTGAAATTACATACATGTACATCATCATTGATAATTATTTACCAAACATATCAATAAAAAAAGTAGTATCACTAAGCACTTCCTATGTTGTGGGTAAGTTTCTCCTCCTTTTTGAGCCAAATGCTGATAAGTTTTAAGATTGATGTATGGAACTCAAACAAAATCCTACATTGGAATTTCATCGAATAGCTGAGGGGCATATCAATTTCAGATTCCATACCACAAGTCTCACAAAAAATTCACTGCAATTCTGAGGCTCATTGTGAGCATGCACTGTCGCTTGAACATCAACATTGTTGAAGTAGCCTCCTTTTGAACACTCACAACATTGGTAGTGACCTCCTCCACTGCAACTGTAGCAATTATTGATAATATTATTTACCCCACCATTAGTATCTTTCGAAGAAACAACATCACGTCAGGGAAGCCCTTAGCATATTATACAAACAAGAACTATCATCAACATATGGTCCACATTTCTACACAAAAATGAATGGAAAAGAGCTCTTGTAATTAGGACGAGCATTTCATCAAACACCTTAAGGGCACTAAAGTACATTGACTAAGAGTGGCAAATTGGGGGTCACTTACTTGTTTCTAGAGGTTGCTTGTCAGTTTTGAAAGGTCATTGAGCTTACAACAACATTCTATAGGCACAAAGCTCACCACTAACTTTAAAAATGCCACTAAGCTCACCGTCGATCATGCCCCGACTTCCACGAGAAGATTAGTAATGGGAGGCGCAAGACCTTGTCTACCATATATCCCTGACCACTAGGTGGTTCTGCCCTAGGATGCCATCATCGGTGAGGGCAACATTGTTCATGTTGTTTGGTGGGACTGGGAGCCTAAAGCTAGACTGCTAGAGGTAGAAGATGACCAGAGAGTAAGGACACTACCGACGAGTGGATGGACAGGATGAGTAGGTGGTTTTGGGCTTAATGCGTGTAGATCGGATGGCAGAAACAGACTTGTACAAACAATATACCGTGCGGTAGTATTTTTGATAAATAATGTGGTGGGGCTTGAATCATGGTATTCAGCCAACACGGATGCCACACATACTGGATTAGCCACCGATTGGCTTGCTCACTCAAAATTGTTTAATAAGTCTTGAACATAAAAAATTGTATGACACATTGAGCAATTAAAATATGATAGTGACATTTCAGCGTGGCATTCTATGTAGACAATTATTTAGAATAGTATTTTTCAAAGATCCTTGTATGTGAAAAAAGTATGATGGAACACATAGAGAACATTGTATTTCATTAGTTTTGTATTGAATATACAAAATTACGTGCTTTGAAGGGTATATCTGACCACAGATTGTGTGATTCGCCGATCCCCAATGCCTTTGCATGGCATTTGGTTAATTACATCTATAGGAAGCTTATAGAATACCTTCAATTAAGATGTGTTGTGGTCGCTATCTTTGAATTTATGTTGCCCATCCATGCATTTGTGGTGTTGGTGGAGATGTGAGTGGTGATGATGTGAGTATGATGTGGGTGGCTTTGTTCCGTCGATGCTCGGTCAGGGCACACCATTGTTGTCTGATTTACGGATAGAATATGTCAATGAAGAGGATGACTATCACCTCGTCGATGTCTAGTTATGTGTACACCTACCTTCATCAGTCACAGACGTGTGCATTGCCTTTGCCTCATCGGTGCTTAGCAACAGAGTGTCTGGTCCCGTCTGTTTGGGATGTGTTAAGGGAGTTGTGACCTAGCCTCATCGGTACTAGGCTATAATTTCGTCTAGCCTCATTGGTCTTAGACGTGATAGTATGGATATGTCTCGACTTGTTGATCGTAGATGGATAATGATGATTGATAAAGTGGCCATTGTCTCTCATCGACACCTGGCCATGGTATCGATGTATGAAGATTCATGTGAATTGCACGCCTCGATCTTGTGCTAGCGATGTGCATATGATGCATTATACGATGCTTGCTTTGAAGTCCTAAATAATCTTGCTCCCATGCGGTGCAAAATAAAATGATACGATATTCTTATGTGTCAATTTGCATAGAGTCGCAGTTGGATCTTTGCCAACTAAGAAGTCATGGTGCGCTTTATATACCTTTCTTTTCTTTTGTAGTCAGCTTTGTCGTGTTGGGAGAATTTGTACCATGTTGTGTATGTCTCATAGCCAGTTTCATCATATTGGGAGAATCTGAACCATGATTGTTTTGATCTATGGCCAATTCTCACTTTCCATGGGGAATCTATGTTACGCTTATGTATATCTCATAGCTAGTTCCAACACACTGGGATAAATTAACCACAATCATTTCGATCTATGGCCAACTCTCATTTCAATGGTGAATATGTGCCATATTTTCATAGGGGAATATTCTTTTCATCAGGTGAGGTTAACCAATAATGTTTGATCAATATGCTCACCATCGAATACGAACATCGTGAGTTGTTGCATGTTAATGATGACGGGTGTAGGCAAAGATACAAAAAGATAGCAGTGCTTTACTACTTTTCTTTTCTTTTTCTTCCCTGATTTCTTCTCTCTCTCTCAAGCTTCTTCTCTATTTTTGGATGTGGCTCTTGCTCTTGCGTCGCTTTTGCGCATGAGCTGTAGGACATAGGTGCGTGTGTTCTCGTCCTCGTGTAGTTCCTATGGGAACAACTAAACGGAAGGCTACGTGTGCGTGGGCTATCTATGCATGCATTGTTGCGTTCGGGCATGATGTTGCAAGGACAGGAAGGCTGTGTGTGCATTTGTTCCTAGGCGAGGAGGGATTGAGTGCCTTTTTATAGGGACTTGTTTACACAAATGGCACCATAGCCATTTTTCTTCAAATTTGGATGATTGTTAGGAAGAAAATATACATGTGATGCCTAGACACACCTTATGATTATATCTTTGGTGCGATATATATTGCGAAGATGTGTATTGTACGGTTTTGTATCATGTTTGGTTATATATATATATATATATATATATATATATATATATATATATATATGTATGTATGTATGTATGTATGTATGTATGTATGTATGTATGTATCACCCTATTTTGGGACCTGCCGCAACACACGAGCATTGTACTAGTTGCTGAAGAATCTCCTGTTAAATGCTATGTATGTACATGATTTGCGTGATATCTAGGAAGAGGGTACACTTCAATGACAGCGGGCCTAATCTCAAGCCAATCAACTATAACCTTAATTTTTTAAATTATGACTGGTAATTTTTAACTATACCTGATCTAATAAATAGATCACCCGAACTGATTTGCTTATGTACTTTCTGTGGTCTCCCCAACCGAACCAAGAAAACAGCCGTATGGGATGCTGACGTAACTATCAAGTCAGCATTTTGCTTTTATACAGGTTGCTATCTGATTTTCTATAGATATGTGTTGAACTGCTGCCTTCCTTACGACGAATCCGATCAAAGAATTCCAATATTATATATGTTACACGTAGGAAAAATATTTGACGTCGCGCATGGCCTGCACACCAGTCTTGCGTTGGAAAATTCTGTATGCCACATATATTGATTTACATGTGGGCCACTGCTTCTTCATCTATTTATTTACTCTTTTATTATGAATTTTGCGTACAAAATTTCATCGAGCAATCCTGTTTGATTATGATGATTCGTGTTTGCTAAAATACCTGTGCTCCATTTAAGTAAGCAGTTCCATCAAATTTTGTGGCGTTAATTTCACTCAAATATTTAGTTGCTATTTGCCGAAACGAAAATTACAGTGGTACTTTACACAAATCTAGAGACACATGTCTATATTTTTAGAAGTTAAAGGAAAATAATAATGAGAACGTAATATGTCAAGAGCACACGTGGATATTGCATAATTTTCTCAGAGATCTCGATGGTTGAAAAACAATCGAGAGTGAATACATGTTTCAAACTTAAGTGAGCCGGAAGTCATGTTATTACAGATGGCAAAAAAATTAGACTGTGTTTTTTTGCTTCAAATCTATGGTTTTTAATTTTTGTTATAGTAACTTTCAAACGATTTCTTTTAAAGTTGGACTGTACCACTTTCGTTATATTGACTAAGATTACATATGACTATTTTTTATACTTACTTATAAATAGCTAGAATTCAAAAGTCCAAAACATATACAACATCTAAAAGGAAAAAATTGATCATATATCCTCCATTTAGATGAAAATTGAGAATTTACCTTCCTGACCCACGTGTCAGTGACTTATGATGACCTCACGTGTCATTGAGATGTGAAGGGTAAATTCTCAATTTCCCAACTAAAGAGAGGGTATATGATCCAATCTCCCATCTAAAAGAACTCGAAACTCCCTCTCGATCAACACGAATTTAGGCAAAAATTAAACTAAAATGAAATATTGTCATCCGAAAAACCAGAGATTGCAGTCAGCAAGCTGGGGAGGACAGTGGATTCCCCAAAGATATCTCTTTCGTCAGTCCGCCCCGAGTTGACTTGCTCTCGGACATCCGCTCTGCTCTCTCTCATCCCCCTCCATTCCTGTCCCCACCCAAAAAAAATATTCCCTGATCCACCGCTCCCAAATCACATCCAAATCCCTCTGCATCCTCCAAAGATTGGATTTTGGGAGGGTCTCCGCCCCCAGATCGGGGAGGTATCCCCGTTTCGTCTGGTGGGTCGGTCTCCGCCGCTTTTTTCTTGATTTTTTTTCCTGGAGGGAGGTTCTTGGATGGGCTGCCTGCCGTGCTTCGGGTCGGGCGGCGAGGGGGAGGCCAAGAAGGGCGGTGGCGCGCGCAAGGACGGCTCGTCGGATCGTGGCGCCACCCGTGTCGTATCAGGTGCGGTTCTTTGGGAAGGCTGGATCTTGGGTGGGTTTATTTTGGGAAATGATCCTTAATTTTCTCTGATTTGGTTAGTCGATGGGCGCAGTGCCGAGATTTGGGTGGATCGGATTAAGGGATGTGCCAACTGTGTGTCTTTCTGGCAATCTTTCTAATACGTATTCGATTTAGTGAATGGCTTCAGCTAGAGAGACCAATTTGTGTTTTCCATTTAACGAATGACACGTATAGTATTTGTCGGATTTGTGTTCATGTTAGGGTATTTATGGTACGAATGATTGAGGTATCTATATATGTTTTGGGGAGTCTGTGTGCAATGTTTTTGCTTTGGAAATCCTAGAACTTACAGAAGCGAGGCGCTTTGATTATATGTTCATGGACGGACAGGAGGTGATAGCATGATGCTTGCAACCTTGGACCCAGTGGGATAATGAATTGTTTGATTATATGTTCATTGACGGAAACGTTTGAATACTTGTTTCCTGACAAGTGATAACTACGAGGATGTCTAAACCTGTGCGCCATATGAATTGTTTGGAAGGATATTGTTTGAGAGGGGGTGTTTGGAAGTACTTGGAGGCAGACGCATTATATGGAAATTGGATGAATTATAGGGACTTAGCTTCCTGCAGGAAACACCATCCTGGATTCTTGGCAATAACCTACAAATATGTAGTTAACTTTTATGTCTATTTCGTACATTTTAAACTTGATCTTTCGAAGCATTCTTCCTATTTGGCTCATTATGTGGATTGCACTGGCAAACCTATTGGACATCAATGCTAGTGTTGCAACAGATGGTAGAAGACCCTGATACTGTTGGATTATGTGGGCCAAGCCCATATAATAAGAATAATTCCTATTAAATCTCAAAGGCCCACTCATGCAAAGGAGGCATGCATGTGACCTTTAGTACCATATTGCTAGTTCTAGGAGAGGAAGACCACCTTAAAAGGGATGGTGCACTCCTAGTCACTTGAGGCATGTGTGGGAGAGAACTAGAGGATAACACGCGCGCGCTCGCTCGCCTCGCCTCGCCTCGCCGGGCCGGGCCGGGCTGGGCTGGGCTGGGCGGGCGGCGCGGGCGCACGGCACCTGCGTGAATGGTCCGCCAAAATCCGCTCCAGGTGCTTGCGCAGACGCGGCTTCCTTTTGCAGTTTTATCTTTTGCTGTTTTGTGTGGCGGTGAATCCGGATCGGTTACGCGACTAATCCGGTTCGGTTACGAGTTATGGAGAACGTGCAGGCGTCTTGATCACGCGTCCTGGTTTTCTATAAATTCGGAGTCGCCGCCTCCATACAGCACTACGCGAAAATCAATCTAGGGTTTTGCCTCCTCCATCCATTGTGCTGCGCCGTCCCACGTAGTCTACTCCGTCCCGTCCGCCGGCGTGCACTGTCGTTCGGGAGAGCAGGTCTCCGGAACCGTCGCTCTCGAAGTCCTGCACCGGGAGAGGGCGAATAAGGTTTTTGGGAAGCGCTCTGCGCGACTGCTCGCTGTAGCTCTGGCTCGTCTTCCTCGTCGTTCGGCTTCGGCGAATCGTCATCGACTTCGTGTCATCCTCACCGTGCCTGCGGCGTCTACATCGGCAAACCGATCAGAACAGAACCATCGGTACGTAACAGTCATGTTCTCCGTATTAGATCTGTTCATGTACAGTTTCCTGGTTTACATGTCTAGATCTTTTATGCCTGTGATGGTTCTGTTATTTTGCGTGCATAATGTCATGATTTATTTATGGAATAAATTAAACCTACATGTGCTTATATATTCAACAATCCAAAAACCTTATTGTAGGCATTGTGGTTTTACTATGGCTGGATTTGCCGATGCACTGAGGCCGGATAAATTCTCCGGTGTGCACTTTAAGAGATGGCAGATTAGGGTCACTCTGTGGCTTACTGCTATGAATGTATTCTGGGTTAGTAATGGCAAGCCTGAAGGTGTTCTTGATGCTGAAAAGCAGAAAGAATTCGAGACTGCCACTACTCTCTTTGTTGGATGCATTCTTAGTGTTCTTGCTGACCGTCTGTGCGAGGTGTATATGCACATGACAGACGCGAAGGAGTTATGGGATGCACTGAATTCCAAATACGGTGCTACTGATGCCAGCAATGACATGTATGTCATGGAGCAATTTCATGACTACAAGATGGTTGATAACCGTTCTGTAGTCGATCAGGCTCATGAGATACAGGCCATTGCCAAGGAACTCGAACTCCTGAAGTGTGCCTTACCCGACAAGTTTGTGGCTGGATGTATTATTGCGAAATTACCTTCTTCATGGAGGAATTTCGGAACAGCACTCAAACACAAGAGACAAGAGTACTCTGTTGAGAATCTGATTGGGTCTCTTGAAATTGAGGAGAAAGCTCGGGAAAAGGACGCTGTGTCTAAGGGTGATGGAGGGCAGTCTAGTGCCAATGTGGTACAGAAACCCTCAAACAAGAACAAAGGGAAATTTGTTAAAGCCCAACAGACAACCAACTTCAAGAAGAAGAAGAACAACAACAATCAGGATGATAGAACTTGCTTTGTGTGCGGTGAGCCTGGTCACATGGCCAAGAAGTGCCCACAACGCAAAGGAAAGAAGGCACCTGCAGGACAGACTTCTAAGTCTGTCAACGTGACCATTGGCAAGACTGGAGATGGGACTGGGTATGGTAATTTACCTACTGTTCTTTCAGTTAGTCAATCTACCAATTGGTGGATTGATACAGGAGCTAATGTACATGTGTGTGCTGATATTTCGTTGTTTTCTTCTTATCAGGTCGCCCGAGATTCCTCCGTCCTAATGGGGAATGGGTCACATGCTACTGTTCATGGTGTTGGCACGGTAGATCTGAAGTTTACTTCGGGAAAGATCGTGCAGCTGAAGAACGTGCAGCATGTCCCTTCTATAGACAAGAATCTCGTTAGTGGCTCCCGTTTATGTAGAGACGGGCTTAAGTTGGTATTTGAGTCTAATAAAGTAGTCGTGTCTAAACATGGACATTTTATTGGTAAAGGCTATGAGTGCGGAGGCTTGTTCCGCTTTTCTCTTTCAGATTTCTGCAATAAGACTGTAAACCATATTTGTGGCAGTGTGGATGATGAGGCTAATGTTTGGCACTCACGTCTATGTCATATTAATTTTGGTTTGATGTCTCGGCTTTCCAGTATGAATTTAATTCCAAATGTTTCCATCACCAAAGGTTCTAAATGCCATAGCTGTGTGCAATCAAAGCAACCTCGTAAGCCTCACAAGGCTGCCGAGGAGAGAAACTTGGCACCACTAGAACTCCTGCATTCAGATCTTTCTGAGATGAATGGCGTGTTGACGAAGGGTGGAAAACGATATTTCATGACATTGATTGATGATGCAACTAGGTTCTGTTATGTGTATTTATTGAAAACGAAAGATGAGGCTTTAGACTATTTTAAAATCTATAAGGCAGAAGTTGAAAACCAGTTAAATAGAAAGATAAAAAGACTTAGGTCAGATCGTGGTGGAGAGTATTTCTCAAACGAATTTGACTTATTTTGTGAGGAACATGGCATTATACATGAGAGGACGCCTCCTTATTCCCCCGAGTCAAATGGGATTGCCGAAAGGAAAAACCGCACGTTGACTGACTTGGTGAATGCCATGTTAGATACTGCGGGATTACCTAAGGCATGGTGGGGGGAGGCTTTGCTAACGTCTAATCACGTATTAAATAGAGTTCCTAACAGAAATAAGGACAAAACACCATACGAGGTATGGATTGGGAGAAAACCATCACTTTCTTACTTGCGTACATGGGGGTGCTTGGCGAAAGTTAATGTGCCAATAACTAAGAAACGCAAGCTTGGACCTAAAACTGTGGACTGCGTTTTTCTGGGATATGCTAATCATAGCATTGCCTATAGATTTTTGATAGTTAAAACTGAGGTACCTGACATGCATGTTGGTACAATTATGGAGTCTCGAGATGCAACATTCTTTGAGAATATTTTTCCTATGAAGGATACACATAACACTACTAGTCAACCTTCTGAAATAATTCCCAGTTCAATCACATCACCTGAACCTTTTGAACATACACATGAACTTGTCAATGAGGAGGATGACAGTGGAGCTCCTAGAAGGAGCAAGAGACAAAGGATATTCAAATCCTTTGGTGATGATTTCACTGTGTACCTTGTGGACGACACTCCCAAGTCTATTTCAGAAGCGTATGCATCCCCTGATGCAGACTACTGGAAGGAGGCTGTCCGTAGTGAAATGGATTCCATTATCGCTAATGGAACCTGGGAGCTGACAGATAAACCTTATGGGTGCAAACCTGTAGGGTGCAAGTGGGTGTTCAAAAAGAAGCTTAGGCCAGATGGTACTATTGAAAAATATAAGGCTCGGCTTGTTGCCAAGGGCTATACTCAGAAAGAAGGCGAAGATTTCTTTGACACTTACTCACCTGTTGCTAGACTGACCACAATTCGAGTACTACTTGCTTTGGCTGCCTCACATGGTCTTCTCGTTCATCAAATGGACGTTAAGACAGCTTTTCTTAACGGAGAGCTGGATGAGGAAATTTACATGGAACAGCCTGATGGATTTGTAGTAGAAGGTCAAAAAGGCAAGGTGTTAAAACTGTTGAAATCTTTGTATGGTCTGAAACAAGCCCCTAAGCAGTGGCATGAGAAGTTCGATAGAACACTGACATCTGCAGGCTTTGCTGTCAATGAGGCAGATAAATGTGTATACTATCGTTATGGTGGGGGTGAGGGAGTTATTCTATATTTGTATGTGGATGACATCTTGATTTTTGGGACAAACATTAGTGTGATAAATGAGGTCAAATCATACTTGTCTCAAAACTTTGATATGAAAGATCTGGGAGTGGCTGATGTTATTCTAAACATTAAATTGGTTAGAGGTGAGGATGGGATTACACTTTTGCAATCTCATTATGTGGAAAAGGTCTTGAGCCGTTTTGGCTTTTCTGACAGCAAGCCTTCTCCAACACCTTATGATCCTAGCGTGTTACTTCGTAAGAATAAGAAAATTGCTAGGAATCAGCTGGAATACTCCCAGATAATTGGCTCACTAATGTACCTAGCTAGTGCAACAAGGCCAGACATCTCCTTTGCTGTGAGCAAATTGAGTCGGTTTACATCTAACCCAGGAGATGATCACTGGAAGGCGCTTGAGCGAGTGTTGCGCTATCTGAAAGGTACCTCGAACTTTGGACTTCATTATACTGGGTACCCGTCGGTGCTGGAGGGTTATAGTGATTCCAACTGGATCTCTGATGCTGATGAGATCAAAGCCACCAGTGGATATGTTTTCACTATTGGTGGTGGTGCTGTTTCATGGAGGTCTTGCAAACAGACCATTTTGACGAGGTCAACCATGGAAGCAGAGCTTGCGGCACTAGACACTGCTATTGTTGAGGCAGAATGGCTACGAGATCTATTGATGGATCTACCTACGGTGGAAAAGCCAGTGCCAGCTATCCTTATGAACTGTGATAATCAAACCGTTATCGCTAAAGTGAACAGTTCTAAGGATAATATGAAATCGTCCAGGCATGTTAAGAGACGATTGAAGTCTGTCAGGAAATTGAGAAACTCCGGAGTTATAACCTTGGATTACATCCAAACAGATAAAAACCTGGCAGATCCCTTTACAAAGGGACTATCACGGAATGTGATAGATAGTGCATCGAAGGAGATGGGTATGAGACCCATGTGAGTTATCTATGGTAGTAACCCAACCTATGTGATCGGAGATCCCGTGAATTAGGATCTGGGAAAAACAAGCCATTAGTTAACTGAAGGAGAGTAATTTCAACCCTCTCTATGTGAAGATGCAATACTCTCAGAAACTGCAAGGCAGGTTGACTAAGGTCTTAATGTGTTCCATTGGCTTTTAGAAGCGAAGACGCTATCCTGCAGAGCGTTCTTGAAAGAACACACCTATATGAGCCCGACTGTTAGTCGCAGTCTATGGAGATTTTGGGTAATCTCCTACTAAGCTCATGAAGAGACCAAGGAGTATGACTTATACGCTCCAACCGAGGGGTAGCCTACTGGCGGCCTAGTATCAGTTAAGTCTTTAAGTGAAGCTTGCTTGCACCAAACTTGCAATTCAAGGCATAGTCCATTGTTCAAGTTGTGAGTAAGTGTAGCTTGGAGTTCTAGATGGATGTTCAACCTTAATCGGTCTCCATCGAAATACTGATATATAAACAGTACATTGGAATTCAGGCAAATCTCTGTGGGACTTTGAGATCTGGTGGGGGATTGTTGGATTATGTGGGCCAAGCCCATATAATAAGAATAATTCCTATTAAATCTCAAAGGCCCACTCATGCAAAGGAGGCATGCATGTGACCTTTAGTACCATATTGCTAGTTCTAGGAGAGGAAGACCACCTTAAAAGGGATGGTGCACTCCTAGTCACTTGAGGCATGTGTGGGAGAGAACTAGAGGATAACACGCGCGCGCTCGCTCGCCTCGCCTCGCCTCGCCGGGCCGGGCCGGGCTGGGCTGGGCTGGGCGGGCGGCGCGGGCGCACGGCACCTGCGTGAATGGTCCGCCAAAATCCGCTCCAGGTGCTTGCGCAGACGCGGCTTCCTTTTGCAGTTTTATCTTTTGCTGTTTTGTGTGGCGGTGAATCCGGATCGGTTACGCGACTAATCCGGTTCGGTTACGAGTTATGGAGAACGTGCAGGCGTCTTGATCACGCGTCCTGGTTTTCTATAAATTCGGAGTCGCCGCCTCCATACAGCACTACGCGAAAATCAATCTAGGGTTTTGCCTCCTCCATCCATTGTGCTGCGCCGTCCCACGTAGTCTACTCCGTCCCGTCCGCCGGCGTGCACTGTCGTTCGGGAGAGCAGGTCTCCGGAACCGTCGCTCTCGAAGTCCTGCACCGGGAGAGGGCGAATAAGGTTTTTGGGAAGCGCTCTGCGCGACTGCTCGCTGTAGCTCTGGCTCGTCTTCCTCGTCGTTCGGCTTCGGCGAATCGTCATCGACTTCGTGTCATCCTCACCGTGCCTGCGGCGTCTACATCGGCAAACCGATCAGAACAGAACCATCGGTACGTAACAGTCATGTTCTCCGTATTAGATCTGTTCATGTACAGTTTCCTGGTTTACATGTCTAGATCTTTTATGCCTGTGATGGTTCTGTTATTTTGCGTGCATAATGTCATGATTTATTTATGGAATAAATTAAACCTACATGTGCTTATATATTCAACAGATACAACATCCAACATGTATTGAAGAAGTGTCAATGATCTATAATTTTAGGTATTTATTTTTCTTCCCAACATGATACACTCACCATAAAAATTACTAGTCCAAGTAATCCTGATTAATGATGGCTCAAATGCTCAATGCATTTCGGAATAATCAGCTAGGTTATTTTTTTAGTTCTCTGCCGGAGTTTATGTTCTAACTAGCGTTAGACCTGTACTTTACTGCGGCAAACTTTGTTTCTTTCTTTATGAATGAGTCTTAGACACTTTACCCAAATAGTTAAATGATATATGTTGTTGCATACTTGCATATATTGAATCTAGGACAATGCCTTTGTGTTTTTTTACCAGAACAAATAAAACAAATACCATACCACATGAACATTCTAGATTGTTGTGGTAAGGTGAAGACTTTGTAGATAGAATTTTGTGGTAAGATGAATTCTTTAAAGAACAAGGCAAACCTATTTCGTAGATTTCGCATCCAATGGCAGGAAAATTACAAGATAGTGTGCACTCTCTTAAAGCTTCTTTTGTAGTTAGCTTTATAAAAATTATAGTTATGCACATATGAAGGCCCCGTTTGGCACAGCTCTAGCTCCGAGATCTATACTGGATCTGTAGTTTGTTGACTAAATTAAAATGATTTAAATATTTTTATTTAATATATAATATAAATAAAATGAGTCATGTAAATGCACTTAACATGCCTGCAACTCTAGATCCAGGATTTCCTAGAGCTACAGATGACCAACTCTAGGAAATCTACAGATTTACTAGAGCTAGAGCTCTGCCAAACGGGGCCGAACATGGAGTGAAAAGATATGTGATTTTCATGTATCTGTTGCCATAGGGAATTTGTGAAAAATGGCATATTGCCATTTCTCTACCATAATTTACTAGTGCTATGTCTTAGTGTTTGTCGAACATGGTTGCTTACAAAAGTGAAATCTTTACTGGGCCTTAGTCTTGACTTAGCGTATTATTGTTCACCTCCATCAGTTGAAAAGATGATAAATAACTTGTCTAATGACGATTATTGATTCGAAGATGTGCTATCGATCTATAAGAATAACATACTTGAAAAGTTTTTCCTATTACCCTTGGTGAAAGAATCAATAACTTCAATTCCGCCTTTTTCTATATCCATTATTATATAGTTAAAACGATGTTATAATCAATATTCAAGTAGGCGCTAGGCGGACGACAAACAGGGGCCTAGCGCCTATGCCGCCTAGGCGGGGCCTAGGTAGTCGACTTGTAAGCAGTGCATAACAGGAGACAGAGCTAGCATAGCACAAATCAGAGGAAGAAGTGAGGAAGAACACAGCAGAGTGGAAGGGGACTTGCTTGGATCAAGAACATAGCAACAGAAGAGGAAGGAGAACATAGCCTAGTCATCGGTTGCCGTCGGCTGCAGCTTCTTCTCCTCCTTCCTCCACCTTTTCCTTCTGCAACTGTTGCCACCAATCGCCATGCACCGCATGCTGCATGTCCCTTTGGCCTTCGCGCCGCGCCCCCAATCACAGCACGTTGCCCGCCCGCATGATGTTGCTGTTGCCTCTTACCCATCTGCCGCCAACACGAGTCGTGCGAAGAGAAGATGCCTTAGGGTTTTCTCCTCTATGACTATAAGCCACTCGAGATGGGTTGGTTGGGATGGACCGGCCCAATTTCTTTCTTCCCCTTCTATTCTTCTTCACACGCATTCTACACGCCTCTGCTTCAGTTTCATGGTCGCTGCTGCTAGCAATACCTCCGCTCCTCCCCTTCTGCCCCCTAGTTGGCTTTCCTCCAAGTAACCAGCACCATCGAGATGGAGCTATCAACAATGCAGCCAGTTGGCCACGAGCCACTAATTGCCGAGGGAGGACGTATTTTATTCAAGCTCTACAAAAACTTTCTTGACTCTATAAAAGCTGCAACAAATGCAGTAATAGGTAGTGTTTGAATACCTCTAAGTACTGAGTTAGGACTCTCAGACCAATTAGTGGTCATGACACCATATCTCCTTCCACCATCAAATGCTAATACCAATTGTCAATTAAGGGTTAGCGTTGTTTATATGCTCCTCCACCCATCCATCACCAAGCATCCTCACAATCAACTTTCCGCAGCAAGAACAGTGAAGTCAATATCTTGTCTGACGGAAAACCAAAGACACTCAAGACTTTCACTTCGTTCGGCATAACTCTCAGTCGCGCCTTGGAAAAGAAGCTTAAGAAGCATGGTGTACGGACGCCTTTTCCCCAATCCTCGCCGCTAGATCCTCTTCCTCCTAGGTACAAAATCAATGCCTACTGCAAGTACCATCGGACAAAAGGCCAAAAGTGTTTAAGGCTTAAATATGACATCCAAGATGTTAGGGTACAAGATATGGAGCCAAGTCGGCACAAGTCGCCCTCACACTGGAGGCTCTAACCTGCGGCCAGCTGGTTAGGGAAAAACTCTTGATCTTTATTGCTTGATTCCGAATATCACTCATGGCCTTTATATATCAGGCAACTAACTCAAGAAAAGGAAACATATCATATTTAAGGAAGAGATAGCAAACATCCTAACAATAATACTCTAAAGAAGGTAACTAATTAGAGATCTTATCTCTTGTCAAGCCGAGTTGGTCTCTTGGTCAGGTACGGCTGACTCTGCTGTTTCTCCCGCCGTCGAACTAGCTCCTGGACGCCTACGCTGCCGATAAGTCCGGCCCACAATGGCGTCCACAACACAAGACCTTATTGAGTTAGGGAAAATTGAGCCACCAAGGGCAAACCGTCCTTAATGTCACTACTAATCCCCTACCCACCCATGCTATACTTCCTCCTGCCAATATAAATATGATTGAGCCAACATTGTCGAGTTGGTAGTCTCTGACTCCCTCCTTATTATGCCAACCAGAGAAAAGGGAGAAACCAATGGTAGAGACATGATTGGAGTCCGGGAGACTGACGAGATTGAGCCCCCACCTCAAGTTCATATGCTCTGGTGGGATGATTTCAACGAAAAAGCCCCAACCCCTCCTATTACTCCCTGAAAGCCCAGCAAGTGATGAATCCTTTACCCTTGCTCATAAACCTTCCATTCTGTGTACGTAAACCTTTTAGGGAGAATGGGGTTTTCGGTTTTTCTCACTAATATGTCTTTCTTTTCACTCATCAAATGCTTACCTATCTTCTGTGGAGAATAAGATTGGTTTTTTTGATCGGTTTTCTTCTTTTAAAGAACTTTGTAAATGAATGATCTAAGAACATAGACAGAGAGATTGATTTTTTTTCACATCTGTAATTACATTCTCACATTTCTTTTTTGATCTCATGACTTTTTATGCGATCGGAAAATGAATGAGATTAGAAAGATAGGCAGACGACTTGACCATAAGGTTGGATGTTTCCGTGAGCAGTAAGCTGCGGATCTCCCCATTTTTGGGGGAAAGCTGGTGGCCCTTTTGGCGTGTTAATTCTTTCAATGGGGCAGCCTTCTTCGTTTGGTAGATTCGGTCGAGGTGGTTTTCGTTTACCAGCGCGTAGGTGGTTTAAGTTCCTATGACCGAGTCTTTCTGGCCCCTGTGAACATATTTTCGTAATGTATTAAAGAGGGCCTCTCTAACCGGTGAAAAGTGGTAGGTGCCTGCTGACGGCTATTCCTGGCTCGGCTCCGATAACGCAATTTTGGAAGGAGTCGGTAGTTGGGCACCGGATCCCTTCGGACCTGGATAACATGTGACACTACGTCAAGGTTTGGTGAACCAACAGGTCACTCTTTTAGTTGAAGTATTGGGAGCCTTTTTCGTTGCCTAGGTTATACCTTCGGAATACCCTCGATAGGGATTTTGCTCTGTTCCCCCCAATCTTCACTTTACGCCACGCTGACTCTCCGCCGTGGAATTAGACCAAGGGTCGAAGACCCATACCATAGGACCCCGTCTCTTGTATCTTAATCTTTCGCGCGTAGGGAGACACAACCTTAAGGCTATGGGAAAGATCGATTGCCCTAGAATTACAAGTAAAATTTTTGCTTTTTAGCCCAAAATTTGAAAGTTTTTTACATATGGACCCCTAGAAAAAAGTTTTGCAAAAATGGACCCTTTGCACGGCGCCAAAGCATATGGCGCCCAGGGTACATAGCACGCCGCCATATGCTTTGGCGCCGTGCGTGAACACGTAGGATCCACGGTGGCACATCACGGCGCCAAAGCACATGGCGCCATGACATGCATAAACGGCGCTAACGGCCGTGGCGCCATTTCCTTTCGTAAATTTTTTGCTTTTTAGCCCAAAATTTGAAAGTTTTTTACATATGGACCCCTAGAAAAAAGTTGTGCAAAAATAGACCCTTTGCACGGCGCCAAAGCATATGGCGCTCAGGGTACATAGCACGCCGCCATATGCTTTGGCATCGTGTGTGGACACGTAGGATCCACGGTGGCACATCACGGCGCCAAAGCACATGGCGCCGTGACATGCATAAATGGCGCTAACGGCCGTGGCGCCGTTTCCTGGGACTTAAGCCCGAGCGCAGCCCCCGGCCCCCCACCACCCCCTCACTTCACTCCTCTGTTCGAACAGACCGAGCACATAGAACAGCCACCACCAACTCCCTCGCTTGACTCTTCTTGGAAAAGGTTCTCGTTCCCATGAATCTTGATCTGCCTCCTGGCAATGATAGCAATTGATCAAATTCCTACTCTGGTTTGAGAAGCTTTTCAGTTTTCCTTCTCTCATGTCTTGAACTGTCATGAGGGAAGACGACAGTGATGAGAGTGATGGAGGTCCAGTGGCGAGAATACGCCAATTCTTCAACCAAGGCCTGTAATCAATATGAACTGAAATCCGTTTCCTTCACTTCATCAATCGATGAGTATAAGAATAACCATCGATCATAGAGGTTCGGGAATGACATGACCCATTCATGTGAAGGGAATTCATCTCTATTAATTGGCGAAGCTTCCCAGTAGTACTCTTCACAATCGGCGAAGCCAAGTTTCCAAGCCAATTGAAGTTCACCTAGCTTGACACCTCTCTATCTAGAAGAGCATGACTAGGTAAGCTATGGATCCCTTTCAATCCAAGATACCTCTTTACACAATGCATCTGCAGTGGATGGTGATATTTATGGAAGTAAAGGTGCTACAGAAAAATAAGGAATATCTGGCAGCCCTTAAGGAGAGATAGGGAAGTCCCAAAAGGTTTTCACTACTGGTTGACAGGGTTGCAGCTTGGCTCATAAAAGCCTTCGCGCCCGCTTGGTCCTCTGAGTCGGCCCCCAATGCCCTCCGGGCCCGCCCAGAATGCCGCTGCGCCCGCCCAATCCCGCCATGCCAAGGTTGCCTTGGTCCCACCTTGGACCGCCTCGCCGCCAAGCCACCTGACTAGGGGCCAAGGTGCGGCAGCACCCTGCCGCCCAGCGCCTAGGCGGCCGCCCGGGCCGCCTTCTTGAAGGCTGGTTATAATAGGACTATAGGAGGCACTACATTTGCTCTGAGAGGCTAGAAATTCCCACATTAATTGGAGGAAAAAGAAAAAGATTGATTGGTGCGCCCATATTATAATTATGAAGATTAATCATATATAGATATTAGGGTTGTTATAATTGATTAGTTGCGTTCTCAGTTATAGGTATTAGAGTTTTGGAAGGAATACAATTTTACTTTGTGATGCAAAGATACGTGTTCTTATCCATCCGCACAATTGTGTGGGATCTATGGCTAGTTTTACCACTTTAATGCTTGTGTTTCGGGAGTAGTTCACCTTGTTTTGTTGCATTCTTTAATTCAGATGCCCCCTAACTCTATATCAACTTCTGCTTTAGATAAATCAAAACCGCAGGGTGGATTGGACTCTAAGAAGGATGCAGCCATCCCAAGGGAGGGGAACAATCAACATATTGCAGCACACACTTTTACTTTTTGTGAGCTTGCTGCTGCCACTAAGAACTTCAGACCAGATTGCCTATTGGGTGAGGGAGGTTTTGGCCGTGTGTATAAAGGGCGTTTGGAGAATGGGCAGGTTTGTGTTTCTGAAAATGTTTTGATGCATTGAGATTTTATGTGAATCCTCCCATGTTTATATTTTGAGCGATTTAGTTAAGTTACTTATTAAAACACCACCAGTTGCCACATTTCCTTTAGCCTAGGGTTGAACATTTCTTGTTATATTTGTATGGAGCATTGCAGAAGACATTTTCTTTGCTGCAACTCTTGATTAATGAAACTATCCAACTGTGCAGGCTGTTGCAGTGAAGCAACTTGATCGCAATGGCCTTCAAGGAAATAGAGAGTATCTGGTTGAGGTCCTTATGCTCAGTCTATTGCACCATGATAACCTGGTTAACCTAATTGGATACTGTGCTGATGGGGACCAACGTCTTCTTGTATATGAATATATGCCATTGGGATCACTTGAGGATCATTTGCACTGTAAGTTTGCTACACTAATGAACTCCTATCCTATGCACTATAGCCTACAGACCTACATATAGTCCCATATATTCAAAGAAATGCGTGGGGTACATGGCAGCATTAGTCATTCTGGCTGCTTCATGCGTTTTGTGTAATACAGAGGTGAACTACCTCCGTTCTTTTTTCTTGTCATTTCAGATATCGACATGGTCTCTAATATGCACATTTAACCATTACTTTTTTTATTATATGTTGGTAAAACTTATAATAATATGAATTTTTATATAACAAATGTAGTAACATCATTTCTGTTATGAATATTGTGCATGTATTCATGAGGCCCAAAGGGCAATATATATAGAGAGTACAAGGAGGATATACAAAAGGAATACAAGGCATATAAGGAAACAAATAACAGTCCTATTCTATTTCCTATTCTATCCTTAACACCCCCTCTTAAACTCATGGTGGATCACACACACTGAGTTTGGAGAGAAAATACAAATGTTGTGCTCTAGTATGTGGCTTCGTAAAGAAGTCAGCAATCTGTAACTCTGAGGACACAAACTGAAGAGCAATTACATCCTCCTGCACCTAGGAGCGAGTGTATGAAGCATCCACACCAATGTGCTTGGTGAGCTCATGCTTCACTGGATCACGAGCAATGCTGATAGCTCCTGTACTGTCAGTCATAAGAGTAATAGGTCCCCTCATATGTATGCCAAAATCTGCAAGTAGCC
Organism: Dendrocalamus latiflorus; assembly: GCA_017311315.1. Lineage (NCBI taxonomy): Eukaryota > Viridiplantae > Streptophyta > Magnoliopsida > Poales > Poaceae > Dendrocalamus > Dendrocalamus latiflorus. The sequence continues at coordinate 20,529,934 of CM029662.1, forward strand.
ATCTCAACCAAGTAATTTATGTTGTCACAGCTGCCATAGCTCTCAACTTAGCCTCTGCACTCGAACGAGAAACTGCAGTCTGCTTCTTTGTCTTCCAGGCAATCAGGGAGGAGCCAAGAAAAACACAGTAAGCATAAAGAGAACGACGATAAGAAGGATCACTAGCCCAAGTCGCATCAAAGTACGCCTGAAGCTGGAGTGAGGTAGAGCTAGGAAAAACAAGTGACGAGAGATGGTCCCACGCAAGTAGCGAAGAACACGAAGAAGATGATTGTAGTGAAGATGAGTAGGACAAGCCATGAACTGACTCAAGATATGGACAGCATGAGCAATATCAGAACGAGTACTCACAAGATATACCAAACTCCCAACAAGATGGTGTACCGAGTAGGATCCTCAAGAAGATCACCATCAGTGGCACGAAGCTGAAGAGAGCTCTATAGGAGTCTCAGCAGTACGAGTATCAGTCAGACCAGACCGATCAAGAAAATCTTGGACATACTTCTGCTGGGAGAGGTAGTAACTCTCAGGCGTGAAAGAAACCTCAATTCCAAGGAAGTATGTAAGCAAGCCAAGGTCAGCCATCAGAAACTGCTCACTGAGATGCTTCTTCACATATGCGATGAATGAGGGATCGTCACCAGTAATGAGCATATCATCCACATATAGAATAAGCAGCGTCTTACCTCGAGGTGAGACATGGATAAATAGAGCAAGATCATGGGCACTGACAGTGAAACCGACAGCGATGATCACTGAGGTAAAACACGCAAACCAAGCACGAGGGGCCTGTTTTAGACCATAAAGAGCACGACGAAGACGACAAACATGGCCAGCTGGAACAGAATACCCGGGTGGTGGCTGCATGTAAACCTCATGCAAGACGCCATTAAGAAAGGTATTCTTAACATCCAGCTGAGAGATAGACCACCGGCGAACAGAAGCAACCGCAATAAGAGTGCGAACAATGGTTATATGAGCAACAGGGGCAAACGTCTCATCATAATCTCGACCATACTCCTGCTGAAAGCCACGAGCCACAAGACGAGCCTTGTAGCGCTCAATAGTACTGTCAGACCTGGTTTTAATCTTGTACACCCACTTGCACGTGATAGGACGAGCGTGCACAGGTCTCGGTACAATATCCCAAGTCTCCGTACAACGAAGCGCATCAAGCTCCTCTGCCATAGCGAGCTGCCACTCAGAATGAGAAGTAGCCTCACGATAAGAACTAGGCTCAGTGACAGAGAGAGCATGAGCTGTCGAAGTAAAACCAAGACGATCAAGAGGCCGGATGGTTGCCCGGTCACGAAGGGCATAACGAGGAGCATCATCAGATGAATCAGACGTCGGTGTCGGCAAGAGACTAGGAGAGGGATCTGGTGAAGTACGAGGATGTCTAGAGTAGTGCACCCCAGAGAAACGAGACGGTGCCATAGGAGCAAGAGGTGGTGCTGCAGGAGGCAACACAGGAGGTGAAGGTACCGAAGGCGGGGAAATGGGGGAAATGGGTGAGGAGTCAGGGAGAGACAACCAGGAGATCGTCTCGATGATGGAAGTAGTGTGAGGAGCCGAATCTCGATAGAAGAAAGGTCGAGATTCGTCAAAGACAACATCTCGTGAGATCCTAATCCGTCGAGTAGAAGGATCATAGCAACGATAACCCTTATGCTCAGAACTGTACCAAAGAAACACACACTCGACTGACTAGGATGTCAGTTTAGTGCGCTTACGAGGTGGCAGCAGGACAAAACAGGTGCAAAAACACGAAGATGACTGTACTGGGGGGCTCTAGAGTAGAGACGCTCTATAGGACTGACATCCTTAAGAGCAGTGGAAGGCTGCATATTAATGAGATATGCAGCCGTAGAAACAGCCTCAGCCCAGAACTGTGGTGGAACGTGAGAAGCAAGAAGGGTGCGAGCAGTCTCAATCAGATGATGATGCTTGCGTTCAGCAACCCCATTCTGAGCATGGGCACGAAGACAAGAAGATTGATAAAGAGTGCCTTGCTCAGAAAGAAATTGTCTGAACGCACTAGAATAATACTCTCCAGCAGAATCACAGCGAAAGGTACGAATAGAGGACTCAAACTGAGTACGAACCATCATGGCAAAGCTATGATAGATCGCAAGAAACTGACCACGATTAGACATAGAAAAAAGCCAAGTAAAACGGGAATAGTCATCAATAAAAATAACATAGAATATATGCCCGCCTTTGGAGATAATAGGCGCAGGTCCCCATACATCTGAATGAACTAAATCAAAAGGACGAGAAGACAAGGACTCACTAGAGTGATAAGGAAGTTGTAACTGCTTGCCCAGCTTACAACCTCGACAAAACATGGACGTGTCAATGGTAACACGTCCAAGGACACCCTGACGAACTAATGACGAAAGACGGGACCCACACAGGTGACCTAAACGGTGATGCCACTATGCAAAAACTCCAGGGGTGGTGGCAGCAGTGGCGGTGGAGGTAGACGTAGCAGAAGACGTGGTAGGAGCAGCTGAAGACGTAGTAGGAGCAACTGAAGTGGACGGAAGATGAAGACGGTCGAGAATGTAGAGACCCTGATGATCCCTACGGCGCCGGCCAGTCCCAAGTATCGTCCCTGTCTGTCGATCCTGAACGAAACAGGCGTGAGAGTCAAAACCAACCCTACAACCAAGATCAGTGAGCTGTCCCACTGAAAGAAGCTGCATGGTTAGTTGGGGAACATGGGAAACAGCTGGAACAGAAAAATCAGTGGACAAAAGAGTGCCCTGACAGCTAACAGATAAGGAAGTACCATCAGCAGTCTGTACAGAGATAGGAAGGGCAGGAGGTCCTACTGAAGTGAGATGTGGAATCCGGTGTCATGTGGAAAGAGGCACCAGAATCTAGAACCCAAGAGGTACCTGGGGGAGACGTTTGAGCTAGACTGGCAGAACCTGCTGAGCTGTGAGAGAGCTGCTGAAGTAGAGCCTGGCAGAGCTGCTGAACAGAGTCACCTCGCTGAGATCCTGATGAGCTGGTCTGTCTTCCTGTGAAGGAAGGGCCTCCCTGCCCCCCTTGGACCGTCCACTCCCACGCGTCTTATTCCGCTTTTTTCGCACCGCACAATTCTGGTAGTCATGCCCGAAGTTCTTACAGTAGTTGCATTGAACTCCAGTTGGTGCAAAAGCAGGAGCGGAAACAGGCACCTGGAAAGGAACCATCGATATAGTCGAAGGAGCAGCAAGCACAATCGGAACGGACTGTGCTACTAACCCGAGATGAAGCTCCTCAGCCCGAAGTGTCGAAAGAGCCTCGGTGACAGTCGGTCATGGCGAGCGGCTCAGCAGTTGAGCTCGGCCAGGCTCAAACTCTGGGCGAAGACGGCAAACGAAATCATAAAGACGAAGGCGATTATGATCCGTCTTTTAAACTTTGTGGCACTCCTGGCACAGTGGAGAAGCCAGCTCATCTAGCTATCGCCAGAGACTAGCCAGAGCTCGGAAGAAGTCGTCGACGGAAGAATCTCCCTGGCGAAGCGTCTCCAACTCACGCTGAAGCGAAAAGAACTGAGCATCACTGCTTTGCTGGTATCGCTCACGCAAGTACTCCCATATTTGTCAAGTAGACCGCAGACTAACAATATCTGGCTGAATGGAGTCGTCGACGCTGACCACAAGGATGGCACGAACACGAGCCTCATCAGCACACCAGCGCTCGAAAGCGTCAATGGCATACTGAAAAGCCTCATCAGCAGCGTCAGCAGCAGCAACATTAGCCTCTGTCTTCTTCTTAGCAGCCTCATCTGCTCCGGGAGGTGCAGAAGTAGACTGCCTAGGAGGAGGCTGAACCGGCGGTGGCGGAGAAGGACGAGCACCGGTAACATGTCCCCAAAGGCGGAGACCATCAAGCGTGATCTCCATGAGGGAAGACCATAACCTGTAGTTCGTTCCATGGAGCTTTGTTCCCGAGAATGGGATCGCAGCAGATGGAATGGAAGCCATCGGTAGGCGGCGCTGGACGGCGCGGCGACCAAGGCAACGAAGTCTAACAGGCAGCGCTGGACGGTGTGGCGGTCAGAACAACATTAAATTTCCTTATTTTTTCTTTTTTTTTCTTTTTTCTTTTTTTTACAAAACTATAAAACCTCCTCACTGGCTCTCCCTTCACATGCGCACTTGGAAACCACCAGAGGCGCTCGGTGGCGGCTTCAGGCGGCCTACGGCGTCGACGGCCCTTGGGCTGCCCGACCAACCCAACCCGCAGATGGCGGCTGCCGTGGCGCAGTTGCTGGACGAGGACGGGCCCGGCGATGACAGAGAACGGCGACGACGAGAGCGGTGGCCGATGGATCGACTACCTGGCGGTGACGACGGGGAGCGGTGGCTTGGCGGCGACAGCGGATCGGCACTTGGTGGTTGCAGATCTGGCGGCGGCTCGGGAGATGGCGGCCCCGGCGGCGGCGGATCTGGCGAGGTGGTCCAAGTGTCGGTGGCAGCTGCACGGGCAAAGATGGCGAACCGTGCGGCGGCGACGGCGGCTCGGGCGACGGCGGCCCGTGCAGCGGCTCGGGTGACGGCGACCCGGGCGGCAGCGGCGGCTGCACGGGTTGAGGTGCTGCAGGAGCGGCAGCGGCACGGGTAGAGGTGGCCCGAGCGGCGGCGGCTAAAACGGAAGTAGATCGAGGTTAGGGTTTTAACCTAAGCTCTGATACCATGTTATGAATATTGTGCATGTATTCATGAGGCCCAAAGGGTAATATATATAGAGAGTACAAGGGGGATATACAGAAGGAATACAAGGCATATAAGGATACAAATAACAGTCCTATTCTATTTCCTATTCTATCCTTAACAATTTCAACATGACAAATCCAATAATTTTGTGTATATTAGGGGTCAAAGTTTTAAAAGGTTGGCTGCACACATTCTAAAACGTCATCTAAAAAAGAATGGAGTACTACTTAATACTTGCTTCAGCTTGCAATTGCCTACTTGCGTTATTATTCTATTGTTGTTGACCTGGTCATATATTAAACAGTTTTGATGGTAATCTTGTAGTAACTCATATTTAACCAATTGCTAAAATAATTTGCATACTAACAATGAAGTCTAGTTGTACCTCTATGGGAAGCTAGAGTTTTGATGGTTATCTTGTTTGTAGCAACTCATATTTCATCAATTGCTAAAATAATTTACACACTAAAAATGAAGTCTTGTTGTACCTCTATGGAAAGCTAGTGTATGTGCCCCTTCTTGCGGAGGTGTTATTTTTAGTTTATTGAGCAGAACATATTCATGCTTTATTGATAATTCAATTTTATTTTGTTAATTCATATTCTGTCTCAGGTTGATAATATGTCTAGGATACTATGATATATTGATATGCAGTTACTCTTTCCATTTATAAATTACGAAAAGAAAATATTTTATGTATAATCATGGCTTGGTTTACTGGGCGTTATGGTTTTACGGAGGCAACTAGCATATCTTTTTGTATGGTAACACACCACAATGATGACTGTAAGCATCAACGTTTTTGCATGTTCACCTCTACCTCCATCTAGTTGCTCTGTTATGTGAGCATGTATCGAGGTATTTCTTGTTGCACGTTACTCTGAATTTTGCAATTCCAGAATTCTATAAATCCCCATTCAGAAATAAAAACACATCGTTCTTTCCCTCTGTTTAGATGGTAAATTGTGATGTGGTAGCACGGCACTCTTATCTAATTATTTTTCTGTGCCTTAGAATAATAAATATAATCATGGGCTCATTTCGTGTCTCCAAAATATTTTGAACAGCAACTTAATTATCTAATTTAAAATATTTTTTATGTTAGATATTCCACCTGATAAGGAACCTCTCGACTGGAATACACGGATGAAGATTGCTGCTGGTGCAGCGAAGGGATTAGAATTCTTGCATGACAACACAAGTCCTCCTGTTATTTACCGGGATTTCAAGTCTTCAAATATTCTTCTTGGCGAAGGGTATCATCCAAAGCTGTCCGACTTTGGCCTTGCAAAACTTGGCCCTGTTGGTGACAAGACTCATGTTTCAACACGTGTTATGGGAACTTATGGCTACTGCGCCCCAGAATATGCAATGACCGGGCAGCTTACAGTTAAATCTGATGTGTATAGTTTTGGTGTTGTGTTCCTTGAACTGATTACTGGCCGCAAAGCAATTGACAACACCAAACCACATGGAGAGCAAAACCTAGTGGCATGGGTATGTTCTTCTATTCTCTACTAATTATACTTCACAATATTGATGGTTTGCCATCAATATATAATTGAAAAGCTCATTTATTTTACAAATTTCTTGAGTGAACTGAAGCATACAAATTTCTTGAGTGAACTGAAGCATAGTTACTAAAATAGTGTTGATAAAAATACATTGAGATACTAACGATAAAGTAATTAGGATGGGGGTTAATCTGTTTCTCTAGCCTGGAAAATAAAACACAGTCCCAAGAAACAGAAAGAGAAGTTGTTTGGGTCAGGTGGGAACTCTGCAGCCAACTAGCTGGCACAACAAATGCCCAATCAAGGAAATTTTAGGAAGTCGTGCAAGGTCACATTTTTCCAGTCAAATAATGAAATAGCTCAATTACTTTGAGCTCCTCTGCTGCATCTGACTCAGGGTTTAATAACTGGGGAATGAAGAACCGAAAATCCCTGGGTGGTTCCTCTCTTTTTTTTTACTATCACCCAAAGGTCCTAATTTTTTATTTCCTTCTCAGATCATATTATCCTTTTGAACTGAACTCCGAAACCTTCATTAAATATCGGATGGTCGTAGACTGCTATTCGCTGTTACTTCATAGACCATTGACCTTGAATTTTCTTGAATGCTATCTTTGAAAGCCTAGCTCTGTAACACATAATGTCATAATATCATGGTGGAGTTATTTTTTTAATATGATTTATTTTTTGAAGAGGTAAAGATAGCCTCTAGTGTCATTTGTTCTTCCAGGAACAGCAACTTTCATTCGCAGTAGGCTTACTGGGAGCGAGTTATGCTAAAACATTTGTTTGTGGCTTTGTGCTATGGTAAAATAGTAGAACAGTTTAGATCATGATGATCAGCGCATTTTCTTGTATAACCAAGTAGTTTCATAGCCTGTGTAGTTTATTGTTTTGACCTCCTAGTCTAAACCAAGGGAACATACTTGTAACGTTGTACCTCAATAACAAATTTCAGCTTTCAGCTAGGAACTGAAATTCATTCTCTATGTAATACTTGTACATTACATGGGAATTATGTTACTTATCGAGTGAGCTGACAGTTCAGTTGTTTAGGTTGGTTATTAGCACTAGTGAAATTGGGGCCTTCAGTATTGACCACTCAGATTAGTTCTTCAAATATAGAGTTGTTCTGTCCTTAAAGTTCAATTGCTGATGTTTGCACAATGTTTACATATGGGAAGTATGTTTCCTGTCTACTATTTTCTTTGCAGTTGTAATCTTAAATAAAGATTGCTCTGGAAGTCTGGATTAATATTCGGATATTATAAACTTGGATACCTGATACGGTTGATCTGATTTGCAGGCCCGTCCTCTGTTCAAAGACCGCAGAAAATTTGCTAAAATGGCTGATCCATTGCTTCAGGGACGGTTTCCTATGAGGGGTCTATATCAGGCTTTAGCCGTTGCTGCAATGTGTTTGCAAGAGCAATCTGCCACTCGGCCTTTTATAGGAGATGTGGTCACTGCCCTTTCATATCTTGCTTCTCAGACATATGATCCAAATGTGCCCGTTCAACATAATCGGAGCAATTCATCTACCCCTAGAGCCAGAGATCGTGGTGGTGGGAACAGTGACCAACGGCGTCTCCACTCACCAAATAACCATTCTCCAGATTTGAGGAGAGAAGCCACCGCAGCATCAAAGTATGAAGCCGAGGTTTGCAGGACTAATTCTGGCAGTGGTTCTGGTCGACGGTCGGGTTTGGATGACGTGGATGTGACAGATTCACAGGTTGGTAGTCCTGCTCGTGCAGGAAGGAAGAGGGAAGCTTCAAGGACCGCTGGCAGGCAGCGTGCTATTGCAGAGGCCTAGACACGGGGAGAGAATTCAAGAGAGAGGAAGTCACCGGATTCTTGGGGCAGCTTTGATAGTTCAGATGAGTAAAACTCTGAAGCAGAAGGTTCAGTTGAGTCATCATTCTAGAAAAAAAAAAGATGAGTTGCTTGCCTGCTATTGCGGGTGGGTTTAGGAACATGGCCTTGGTTCCATCTCGGTTCCGTGGTCTGTGAATAGAGCTTTTCTTTTTTTTCTTTCCCGGCCATCACCATTGCTTCATAGCTTATCTCTTCCATGCAAATATCACCAACGCAATCACCATCGACAAGCCTATTCCTGGCGTCCATTCCTCGTGGATGTGATCATGCGACTGCGCCTTTATCATCATGGCGATGAGCAACATTTGGCTGGAAATGTAGAAAGCAAAGGAGAAAACTGATCTGAGGAGCACCGGATCTCATCCAATGACTTATCTCCTTTTGCTGTTGCATGATGGGTGTCAGCGGCCACACAGTTGTTCCCAGTGTAGAGCTTTATGTGAAGTCAAGTACCGAGGGATGTGACGTTTTTTTCCTCAAAAGAGTTTGTACCGAGGGGTACAGCAGTCTACCTGTGTTTCATACATCTACCATGTGTAATTTTTGTGTTATCAGAACACATCCGTTGCTTTATCCCTACTAGCAAGCTGTTGCGCCCCTTGCATCTGAGCTGTACTTTTTTTCCTTTTTTTTAAGTTTTAACTGAGAACTTTGAGCTGAATGCTCCAATCTTCCTTTCCTTTTTTTTTTCTTCGCCTGGTTTTGATCTTTCTGTCAGTTTTTACTATACCAAAAAAATAAGCATGCAGCATACAATAGTAGTCCCTTTTGTATCCATCATCCATGCTGCTCAAACAATGTTTACTTAACTAATGTATATGTTATATATCTAGGTAACTAACATTTATACGAACATACTTTTTCACAAAAAGTAATTTCCTAAAGGAGAATATTACAATTTGTAAGGGGGGTAGCTATGGTACCAAAAGGTACATAAACGTTTACTCCTGCATTTTTCTTTCACTTGCATAAATTAAAAATGCATGTACCGTAGTCATGCGTATTTATAATTTTTACAACATTATTGTAAAATGTAATGGTCAAAGTTGAATCCTAAAACCATGACGTTAAAAAAACAAAGCGTTTTGGGCTGGAGGGAGTATCAGAGACCATTGCCTATACAGGCTTGAACATTTGATACAGGTATTATGACGTGTGATGATGAGAAGCAGCCGCCATGCTTAAATAAATTAAGATATATACAGGAATGTGAACATGTTAATTAACATGATTTTTTTCATGTTTCTGAAATGCACTCTCAGCTAGGAAAATTTAATCCAGCCAGGAGCACGCGTGTATATAGATGCGGTCGTCCTTGCGTTGTTAACAAATATATTGTACATGTACCGAAACGACCTATCTACAAAGTCGTTCTTCCCACATCCCTCTTGATTTCATCACCACTAAACATGCCTCGTCACAGATTGGGTATGCTAAACAAGAAAATTCACGCCATCTTGAGTTTGTTTACTGTGCGCTGTGTCGCTGATCAACTGATAAACCAGGCTGCTTCGACAAGACGATATTGCCAGCAGCGTCCATCTTAAACTGCAGCGTATTGTCGGCCCTGACGATTCTGCAAGATCCCCATGACTCGGCGTGCATGCTGATGCCAAGATAGTGTATATGGTCGTGCACACTGTTTCCACTCACAGACCTGGGCAGAACAAATGTTAGAGAGAGACATCAACGTGACAAGAGTTCAAACAAGACGAATTCATAAGTGTGAGCGAGAGGGACCTGCTGCAAGTCGGGTCTTCCCCAGAATCATCACAAATTTGCTCTATTGGGTATACTAGGCTTCCGAGTCCAACATTATGGACCCATACCTGAAAGAGGAATCATATATGTGTCATGCGCCAAAAAATTGATGGGACTCAGCTAAATGATAGCTGATTTTCACATCTCTCAAAAAACACAACATCAAGTATAAATAATACTAACTATAGCTGTTGGCAAAGGTGGAAGTGAAACGAACAATAGCATACCTCTCGTGGGAAATGATGGTAGGTTTTTTGTGGGAAGTAGTGGTAGTACGGGGGTAAATGAGGCACAATATCGTGTGCATTAGTTACTCGAATTGCATTGAGCAAATATCTTTTAAAATGGAAAGCAAACACAGCGTTGCCAATCCGAGGTTGTCCAAATGTCATTAATGTCACATCCTTTAACTTGCAGTTGACCTACAAGAACATAGAAATATGTGTTACCATGGTAACTAAACCTACAAAAACATCCCTTTAGAGTAAGTACAATAATGGTCTTATAGCCAAGCTAGTCAGCATTTTTGTTGATGTAGAGGAGAGAAGAGAGGAGAGAAGAGAGGAGAGAGATGAAAGCTTGGCTCTCATGCAAGCAACAAGCTGGGCACGGGAGCCTATGCAGTGGTGGGCTTAGATAATAAATGTATGTGAGGAGGAATAGGAAAGAGAATGTAAGACATGGTAGCACATAATAATAAAAAACTTTTTGTAGACAAATTATTGTATAATTTGGCTCTTATAACTTGACTTATAGCCAAACACTTGGCTCTATTATTGGATTTGCTCTTAACTTGCAGTTGACCTACAAGAACATAGAAATATGTGCCATTAATGTCAAATCCTTTAACTTTTGCATCTCATAGGGCTAAAAAATGAAATGATTCAGGAAAGACAAAAAAAAGCTTTAATCCTCAAATAGCCAAACAAAGTAGTACTTCATATGCTTGAAGCAACTGTTCACATCACATCTAAAGGTGTAATTCCACTTAATTGTCCATATGGGAACACAAAAAGTTAAATCTGTGTACTCTGAGATTTTGGCACACCGAATGTTTAGCACAAAAATTATACTATCACTAAGCTTCTTATTCTTTGCTGGGATCTCCAATAAAATATTAGCAATATTCAGTCTGTAAAATGTAAAGAGGGTTTAATCTGAGATTGTGGAGCTAATTGCCTACCATAGTTTTCAGTGATGTTAGAAATTTGGTGCAATGCACTTTATACACGTTAAAGTTATCAGTCAAAACTAAGATCAGATGTGGAATGCAAACCCCCCTGAAATGCATCCTGCTCCATTCAATGTAGCTCATAGTAGAACTTAACAGAACCATAAATTCATGGACAATAACTTCTAAACAGAGAAATTAAAAAAAAACCTCAAAGCACATCTTCTTCAGACAAAATTAAGTACTCACAACAAGATCAAGGGCGCAAAATGAAGCCATAGCTCCTCCCATGGAATGCCCTGTGACTATGATGGGAACATTCCCATACACTTCCCTGGTCTTTTGAATGCCATTGATAACTCCATCGTGCAATGTTGTGTTATGGTACGCAGAATAAAACCCACTGTGCACCTACAAGGAAATAGAGCGCCGACATTAATAGTGTTTGTAAGGAATTGTCATTTACATTACAAATACTTCAGCCATGTTCACCTTTGCTTCAGGCAGGCCCGGGTAGTCGAGATCAAGTTGTTTCCAAAACAAGTCCTCTATCCAATTCTGAATGCTGAGAGGAGGAACACCATTACTTACATAAAAATAACAAGATATAGACTATGTCAAATTTATCTCATTAACAAGACCTCGTGTATCAATTTTGCAGACATCAAATAATAAATTTTTCTATAGACTAAAAACTTCAAGAGCAGCTTTTAAAGGTAACCAATAATCAAGAAGAGATATACAAGAACTACCTGTTCTCTTGAGTGCCTCTGAACACAACTACAACAGCATTCATATCACTAGCAAAACCAACATATGCCTGGTTCATCGAAATTATCAACATTAGTGTAAAAGAAGAGTCTATTAAAGGTAAAAAAAGATTAAGGATAGAAGAAATAACCTGTAGGCAATTTTTCACATCAACAATCAGTTCTATCACCTCAAACCCCTGAGTCACCAAATAAATTTAATCAACCATACACACCAAGCTACAGATGAAGTTGACTAAACTTTAATGGAACATCTCATCTTTTGAAAAAAAAAATATTCATGAGTGATAATGAAGAATACCTCTGTTAAGTCACCACATCTTTCACAGGTCCATGTAAACAATTGTGTGAGATCAGCAGAATAGACCTGTACAACAGCACCAAGTTCAAGTCCATAACAATTACTCCATGTATTAACTGATAAAAAAATCCAAAGTGGAGGATGATAAAGACAAAAAGGCAAATGAACTTACTGCTGAAGTATATTCCGCAAGCGTCTTGGCAAGAGTTGAGTTGTATATGGGTGTGTGTTTGGCCTTGAGTTCTAAATCATGAAATCAGAACCAACGTTAGAATACGACAATGCGTTCAATACATCAAACATGATGGGTATAACACAAAAATAAACTACAAATCTTTGCATAGTACTAAGCAAGATTGTTAAAATCACGATTCTACGATCCCCAAGCCAATCCGACTCAAATCGTATCTTGAGTTGTACCTGGTAGAATCATAGTAGAATTACAATCATAGTCGTAGAGTCATGTAGAATCGTGGCAGAATCGTAGTAGAGTATCATTCAAGATTATGAAAGATTTAGATGTTTAGTTGTGTCCTATCCCTCAATTCAAGTTGTATATTAAATATTAAGTAGTTAATAGCTTAGTCATTAAGATTTGAAGGTTTGGAATAATAAAAATTAATTTAATTATTGTTTATTTTACATTTTCATGTAAAATAATCAGATTATGGCAATATTGATAACATCGCTCTTTTAATCGTAGCTCTCAATGACATAGAATTTAAACCATAATTCTAGTCATGAATAAGATATATTTATTAATCAAATTAGATGCCAAATGACCAAATAAACACTAATATCACTCTTGGAATACACGGTGAATTAGAATAAATATGTTTTTCGTAGAATCGGGTAGGATATTAGATTCAATGATTCAATCCTAGAATGTGATCCTACCAGAGTGTTTCCGACCGATTCAGAATCACGACCTTGGTACTAAGACAATGTATGAACAGGCATCTTCAAAATTGAAGTGCTACGCCATATCGGCATCAAACAACAATATCAAATGATCAAAATATGTAACTACTACTGAAAATTGATCCCCTAGCGCTAATCGATCCTGAACATAACACCTACATTCCCCAACCAGATTTTGGCGAAATTAACCGGCAAGGAGAGTTCATTCGCACCACATAGGGCGCCAATCGCAGGCAGAAACTATTCCAAGATGATATTCTCAATCTCACGGCGAGGGCAACAACTAACCAAAGGAGGGCCAAGAACCTACCTCTCCCGGAGCAAAGCACCAGCAGGCACATCAAAACCGCGGCCTGCAGCCACCTCCGCCGCTCCATCCCCTGAAGCCGCAGCTCAAGAATCCGTGAGCACAGCAAAGCAGAGCAAAATCGCACCCAGATTCCACGCGAGAACAGAGAATCTTGGCCAAATTCGGCTCAAGAACCGCAAACTCGCGCCTCACCGGAGGCCGAAGCCGGCAAAATTTGCGCGCAAAGTTTCGCCCGATCGAGCGAGGGGTCAATGATTAGTGGGGCACGTCGAATCGGACTTGGACGAAATTATTCGCCGTCCTGCAAACCAGCGATGAATAATTCGAGCTCGAGAAGGTGTAGGCAGAGCGAAAAGACAAAAAAAAAAGTGTGAGAGACAAAGTTAAGAGGGAAGGGGGAATCATTGCGATAGCTTAAGGGAGTGGATTAAGGTAACACGGCACGGATGATTGTAAAATTCATGTAATCCCGAGGTTGTAAGTATAAAACGACGCGTTGGTAAATGGGCTTAGCCCAATGAAAAATATGGTTTGGGCCCCAGCTATGCACCAGAGCCCATGTTAGATAAATGTGCACAAGATTTGGTACGTTTATTTGAAGTTTGGACCTTTATTCTTCGCTACCCGCAACTTTGTAATATAAATTACCAAACTTTAGGGCTATAGCATTTGCATTTTGTGCAATTTGGAAGTTTGATTTTAACTTAGAAATTTTAGAATTCTAATGTTACAATTTTTAATCTTATTTTTAGAAATGGTAGCACTGAATCTTCCAGATCTGAAGTTTGAATGCAATATCAACATTTATCGTGAACATTTGAACATAAAAAATAAATGGGTACTAGGAGGTTTCTTTAATAGTGCATTAATCTATCTATAATTACAGACGTTTGATATAAAACATATGAACTTTTAAGTTTTTTATATTATACATCACAATTCTACTCCATATTTTTTTAGATTACTCCATATAAAACATATCAAACAAGTAATACAGCTATACTCCATATTTTACCATGGAAAGCAAGAAATGCAAAATAGAGACGAAAGAATTAAGCAGTGTTGACAGTAAACCATAGGTTAGGTTGACAACCGCTCAATTTTCACAAGCACGTAAATAGGCAACTCGAAATGCCCGGTAATAACAAACGTGTCTACCTGTTGGGAGAGCGAGAGCATGGATGGTGAGAACAAGTGGGGTAGAGACAGGGGCAGGCCCATCGGGGGGCCAGGTGGGGCTAGCGCCCCCTACCACCGGCCACACCCCCCTAGTCGCTGCCCCTGGAGTATGCAACGTTGCCATAGCCCAAGGCCGCACAAGGCATTGTCCAGGGATGCTGCCACATTGCCATTGCTCGTGTTGCTACCACCTCTCTAGCTCCTCTGGCTACTTGCGCTTGCTTTTCAATTGTGCTGGTTGCCGCATTTCCTAGACTGGTAGTCAGCATTGTGGCCACGGGTGACAGCTTCCAGCCTCCTGCTATACTCCGCCATCCTCTCGTGCATCTCCACCTTCATCCTCAGCATCTCCACCTTCAATGTATAAACCGCACAATATTGCATGTTTAGTAATCATCAAAGAGAAATGCCACCGCAATGACATTAGCATGCTATACATGCTATTCGGATGCATTACGTACATCAGACAGGTTGGCGCCGTGGACGTAGTCATATTTGTTGTTGTGGTCGATAAGTGGTGGCGGGGCGATGGGGAGCACGATCCCACGGATGTCCTTGACGCTGGGCTTCGCATCGCCCAATGACATCTTCTCGAGGCGGCAGCGGAGCGAGGATGCCTAATGGTCAAAGTTTCGGCCGTGGCTCTGCTATAGCTCCCGCAACACACTCATTGCTCTCCTCCCACTCTCCTCCTCGAGATGAGCTTGTGTCTCCCGCTGGATATGCTTGCTTCGATCTTCGTTAAGCTGCCGGTCCTCCGTCCTCTCGCGTGCCATCTAGACGTCCCACTCCTCGCAGTCCAGAGTCCACCAGTCGTGTGGGTGGATATCCCGGTCGATCCATTTGCGGTACGAGTATAGCGGATCCAAAGACTACAGGAAGAGGGGAGAGCCTGTTAGTGTGTGCCATAGAAGAGAACTGATATGGGAATGTACTGTAATCCATCCTTACCGGCTGCTGGTAGCGGGCCGTGTCCCAACACTGGTCAGGATAGTCTAAGGGCAGAATTTGATTGTTGCCATTAATGCCACTTGCTGTCAGGATTTGTCCCTTGTATTTCCCTATTAGAAACATCCCGTCAACTGAAATCATAGTTAACATATACCTGAAAGTGTCGATGCAGGCACCAAAGGCTAAGAAGACCCTCTATAAACCCATGAAAATTAGTGATCTTCTAGATGGCTTGTCCTTCACAGCAATGTATGTGCCTGGGTTCCTATCACGCTTTAGGTCCTCTTCTTTCCTTCTTCTCCGGTTCTGCTTCTGCAACATCACCCACTACATCCTCTTGATGAATCACACGCTGTGCGCCTGAGCTGCTCCCACCAACCGGATGATAGCCGTCGGTAGGACCTCCTGTGACTCCCTTCGAATATGGTTGTACGAGTAGCATGCATTCATATCCATGTCACCGGCAGCCTTATACAAAGCCCTTCCATGCAACCGTATGCATTAGTCTCCTCAACTCCCACCGAATGTGCGTGGCAGACTAACTCCAAAGCCCATATAGCACGACACTACATACCTCAGAATCCAAGGAGAAGTTGTGTATGAGATAGTGCAGGACATCTCCGATTAGAGCATTCTTCACAACCGGGTGTGCCAAACTGACTTACAAAAAACTACTTAGGTCAATACCATATGGACCTTCATGAATGGTACCAACACTGTAATGCGCTTTTAATATTGTGGGTTCAGGCAGGACTGATTTCTCACTGCAAATATTACCATTTATCAATATGCATTCACTAATATATGTGCTAAACAAATAAGTAGCACACATTGCCTACATTCGGATGAGAACAAAAACAGATGATACTATTACCTTCATAGGAAGACATTTTCTTCTTATCAATGAGCTTCCTTCGTCTTCCTCTCTAGCCTCACGAGCTCCTCTCCTCTTCTTCTCGCCTTCTCTCGAGCTCTTCTACTCTCCTTCACTCCCTCTCCTGAGCTATTCTACTTCTCCCGAGCTTCTGTACTTATCCTCCTCTTGTGACCTTCTCCCCCTCCTATTCTCTCCCTCTCCCGAGCTTCTGTACTTATCCTCCTCTTGTGACCTTCTCCCCCCTCTTCACTTTCCCTCTCCTTCTCTCCCTCATTTTTTTCCACTCTATCAAGCTCCTCTCATTCTCTTGCGAGAGAAATAGTGAGAGAGACTGTGAAAGGGCTAGGTCAAAGAGAAATAGAAAGAGCTAGCAGCAAGTAGTATTAGTCGCCCAACGGTTGAACGATTAGAGGACTAAGTCGCTCCACAGTTGGGCAACATGGGCTAGTCGCCCAACCGTTGGGCAACTTGGCCATATGTCGCCCAACGGTTGGACGACTAGCCTATGTCGTCCAACCGTGGAGTGATAGATGGCTATTACTATAAAATAAAAAACACAAATATATTATTATAATTCAAAATAAAAAATAGATTATTTCAAAAAAAATCACATAACAATATCTTCATCCAAGCCCTCCATTCCGAAATCAATGGCGGGAAGTGCGACATTAGGAAGAAACAAATGTCGTCCGCTAACTAGGTTGGGGCTTGGGAGGCGGCATACCACGATCCATGCATGTTTAGATCCTGTTCAGCGATGGCTTCTAGTTTATAGAAATTAAAACCCGTTTGAAACACGTTAGTTTCTTAACATAGCATTTTTTCTTCTTCTCCCTCTTTCTTTGTATTATCTGCAGAGAAACAATGATATTTTTTTTATTTTTATTTTTATTTTTCTTTATTTTTAATTAAATACCTTAGAAAAATTAACAGCCGCTATAATATTTTTCAACCAAAAATCACAGTACTTTAGAACTAAACTTAGTCAACTCATCTCCCCAAATCTTTTTTCATAGAATAAGAGCACTGATACTTTCTGTGATTTTACAAACCACGCGTAAACTAACTGGGAAAAATGGCTCCAGGTGTCAACGGCAATGCAGTACCGCGCACTATGGTTGAGCTCTGAGAAGTGAGAACGCAACTTCTTGTGTGAAATGTTATTGTCCTCGGAAATGGGAGCCCTCGGCAGCCCTGACCGTTGTCAGCGACGCCGGACCCCGTACGGTTCCCCTCCCTGAAAGCTTTTAGCAGCAGAGACGCGCTGCGATTCGATTGGGGAGTCCATTTCTCAGAACGCACCGGGAGAAGCTCGGTGTGACCACGATACGTAGGTATGTGCTTTGATTTATGATTGCTATTTATGATTTTTAAGTTATTTGTAAAAGAATATGAATTAACAAAAATTTATGTGCGGTTTTGACTGATATAAATGAAGTTACTAAAATATGTACTATAATCAATTTGTAGATTTCATATTAAAAAGATACTTTGTTTAAAAATTAATTATTATAGAAAAGTTAAAAAATAATTTTTAAAAACTGAAAGAAACAAACCCTATAACGCGCGTGGCGTGGTGAGTTCGTGACGCGGACGCAATTCAAATACAGCCGCGTATCGCACAATAATGGCCGTTTCGTTCCCAAAGCGTGCCGCGTCCCCCCGTATGCTTCCATATATGGCAACTGTCGGTGCGCAGTGCATTCCAAGAACCTACGGGACATCAGGACATGGACTTCCCGGAAACTCTCAAGCAGTCAAGCTGCCGCTTCATCCGTTTTGAAAAGGTAGGGCATACAATTTTTAAAATCTCATTCTGGCCAGAACAACAAGGATATTTTTGTTTTACTAGGGGGAGAGACGTCCTCCCTGGCTTCGCTATTAGGCTGTGATCGTTTTGGTTTCAGCTTTTAGCTTTGGCTTATTTTTTATTATTCATAAATTTCGTCTTTTTCTGAACTTCTGGCTTTTTGTTGAGTTTTTTTGCTGATTCTTTTTCCCCGTATTTGTTTGTATTATACGTAATGGGTTAACATAATTTTTTATATTTTTAAATTTTTTTAAATTTAATTGCGCTAAATAAGCCTCTGTCAGCTACAGTGTTTTTTCAGCCAGCTACAATGCTTTTCAGCCATAAACCACCAAAAATAAGCCCAAATGGTCACCACCTAAAGGTAGTGAGATAGGCTAGGTCCATTACTTTTTAGATTTTAAAAGCTGTTTTTTTGTTTTTCTACAATAACTAGTTTATATAAATGAACCGAATACTGATAAACTGTTTCAAAAAAGATACCCTGATAAGTTACTTTAAAAAGACAAAAAAACCCATAAATCATAAATCACAGAAAACAAGAAAAAAGAAGGGGCCTTTGGATTGGCACTCCAACTTTCTTTCCACCCATGGCCATTCTCTAGCTTGTCTCTTCTATGCGCACGAGAGCTAAGGCATCCTCACGGATGGGGTTCGCCACCTCAAAGCTCAACCCCCTCTCATGAGCTTGGAATCTGCGTCACCGGTGGGCAACAAGACTGAGGATGTTGCTGGCCATACATTTGCTTTGGGGCACGAGAGATCCCAAGGTGGCGAGGCAATGCAAGGTAAGTAGTGATAGACGGCGGCTAGCGATCAAGTTACGTTAGTAGATCTAGATGGATGGACATATTGGTTCTCACTCTCGTCCTTCTAATTTCCCCCCTTTTTTCAGCCCTCATCCTTACATTTTAATATTGATTAAACTAAACGATAGTAATGGCCTTACCAAGCTCTTTATATTGTGTGGATTCTTTTCGAATGCGGCTGATAATTTAAAGCTGTAGCTAATGGCTTTTAGTTTAGTGTGAGCGCTTGTGTAAACGAACTAAATGACGATAAAATAGTAAACTGCTTTAAAAAGCAATCTCTATAAACTATTTTGAAAAACAATGAAAATTTTATTCTATTTATTTGTTCTAAAAAGTTGTATTTGAAAAGAGAGAGCAATTATACGGAACGAATTTCGTGGTGCGCTCGTAGTGATTGCTCCGATAGCCGCGTAATAAGAAAAGAAACACAAGGCAAGGCCAAAAAAAAGCGCTTCATTACAATGAAGAACCATTAAATAAGTGTATTGAATACAAGCAGATAGAAAATAAGAAGCATAAAACGTCACCTTTTCAGTCAGTTGATTTCTCCTCATAAACTAGTTGCCCCAAAGTTCCCACCTTTTTATCCTATATACCTGAAATCTCCACTTTTTCATCCATTAATCTGACCCAAAACCCCCCCACTAAATCCCAACCTTAAACTAAGAATCACCTCAATCTCAACCAAAAATCCTAAACCTTATACTAAGAATCATCTTAATATCGACTAGAATCCGAAAACAAAATCACCTGGACACGCATGCACTCACCAAGCCTCGACGATGATGCGCTTCTCGTCACCCACCAGCCCCAAAGTAAAGAAGAAAAAACAACTTCACATGCCAGGCAAGTTAGGGTTTGTTAGTTCGTTTGATGCGGGGAGAAAGTTGGGCGGGAGGGGTGCAACGCGGCATGGAAGGTGGGTGCCGGCGGGGAGGGGTGACATAGGGAGGGGGATGGTGCGGGAAGGGAGCCAGGCAGGAGGGCGGCAGCTCGGGGAGGGAGCTGGGCGGGAGGGCGGCGACACGACGTGCGAGCTACTGGGTAGGGGCGGCGCGAGGCAATTAAAGAGGCTGCGAGAGAGGCGATTGGGGCGATTAGGGTTGGCCACTTGGGCAGGCGTGTCATGTGGCCAAGCGAGGAGGGAGCTGGAGCATTGTCAAGCCCAGATAGGCGATTAGATTTTGTGTGAGCTCGTCAACATGGCTGGGTCGCTCGGGCGACAGGCCGAGAGGGCCGGAGGAGTAGGGCGGGCCGCTTGCCTACACGGGGTGGACCGCTAAACTACTACCCTTGCTAGACTAAAATTACTTAGGATATACAGTAGCAAATTTCTCACATCCTAAGCTGAAGCTTACCTTGTCATGGGCCTGAATCTGCCACTGGTGTGTACTATAATCTGTTTATAGACTCTGCTATCAAAAGACACATCTTTTAAAAAGCAATTATTGTAGCTAAAAAAGAACTCACCCGTTAGTTCTCACTCTCGTCCTTCCAATTTTTTTTTTGTTTTTTCAGCCTTCATCCTTACATTTTGATTTTGATTAAACTAACCGGTAGTAGTGGCTTGTAGCAAGCCATTTATATTTAATGGGTTCTTTTTGATTATGTTTAATGATTTTTAGTTTTGATATAAACACTTTGTAAATAAACTAAGTGATGATCAGTCGATAAACCACTTGAAAAAACTATCCTTACAAATTGTATTTAAAAAATAATAAAAAATTATTTTATTTATTTATTCTGAAAACTATAAACCGAAAAGAGACAATTCGTGGTGCACTCGTAGTTAGGGGCGGAAAAAAAGCTTAAGGCTCATGAGCTAGCTCGGCTCGTTGAAGGCTCGGCTCGGCTCGTGGCACAAACGAGCCGAGCCGAGCCAAGGTTTTAGCTCGGTCCGTTAACGAGCCGAGCCGAGCCGGCTCGCAAGCCGCTCGCTAGGCTCGATAGGCTCGGTCGGCCCAGCTCGACAGCGTCTCCGGCCCATCACGTGTGAACGGCTCAGTACGACAGTAGTAGTATGTATGTATGCATATCAATTTTCGTACCTCTTTTGTCACTGAGAGGTATTATTAAAGTACACGTTACTCTTTTCTATGTTAATTTCACATATGAAAAAGAAACCATAGAACTTATCATTCAGAAAAATAAATCTAAAACATAAAAAAAGGTTAAAGACACTCAAAAGTCAAAACGAGCCTAACGAGTCGAACTTGAGCTTTTCAGAAAAGTCAATTTGCATATTCCACCTAACGAGCCGAGCTCGAGCTTTTCAGAAAAGTCAATTTGCATATTCCACCTAACGAGCCGAGCCGAGCTTTTTAACGAGCCGAGCTTCACTTTTAGCTCGTTAGTTTAGCGAGCCGAGCCTCCTCTCTAACGAGCCTTCACGAGCTGAGCCGAGCCGAGCCGGCTTGATATCCACCCCTACTCGTAGTGGAAACGGGGTCCTCTGACGTTGCGTAAGGCAACGTCAGAGTGCAGTTGCAAAATCTGAACCGTCCGATGAAAAAGGAACGGCTCAGATCTGGTTTGCTACAGTAAACATTACTGTGGCTACAGTACTTTTTTACTGTAGCAAAAAATCAGATCTGAACTATTTATTTCTTATCGGGCGGTTCAGATTGTAACTGCGCTCTGACGTTGCCAACGTCAGAGGATTCGGTTCCCTCGTAGTGACCGCTCCGGTAGCCGCGTGATAAGAAAAGGAACATACGGCACTGACTCGTGGGCCCGTTTGGCCTCGAGTGCTCCGTCCCATACCCCCATATAAAATACACAGATCACTTGATCGCAAATCGTATCTCAAACTCGTAACGTTCGGAAATCGGGAGAGAGAAGAGAGTCGACACTCGAGAGAGAGATCAGAGATGGGAGGGTGTTTTTCCGGCGACGTGCGCGGCGGCATGGAGGCCGTGGGCGGCGTCGGCGGCGCTAGGGGCCGCGGGGCGGCCGGAGCGGAGGCGCATGGCGGGGCGAACGAGGCGGTGGACTACTTCTTCCAGACGCGCGGCCTCCGCGGCCTCTACACGCCTCTCGAGGTACGGTCGTCCTGCGGGAAACCCTAGCGCCCAGCGCTCGCCGGTCGTGGACGCTCCCCGAAGATGAAATTGCTCGCGTTTCAATTGAGTTTTGGGGAATTGGGGCCGTCGCGATTACGTATGTTTGGTGTGGTTATCTTCGTAAAGTGAGGTGGATTTTGGGGGCTTTCGCTGTCTGATTTGGTAGGTTTGGTGTGGTTATTTTCGTAAATGTGCTCCGTTTTGAAGAGATTACACGGAACTAGATGTTTTTTTTTTCTTTATTTTGCCAACCTTTTCAGCATCGCAGAAGCCCCGTCCTTGCGTATTACGGGTTTGGTTTTTAGTTCCGATCGCAATTTGTTTGGAGCGTGCCTCGCTTTATGGCAATTTGGTCATGCCAATTTTCGCGGGCTTTTTCTGAATTGCTCTGTTTGAAGTGAGTTTTGAGAAATGGCGGTGCTTGTTTCTAAATTGGGGTTTTATGTGGCTTTTGGGATATGAGTATTGGATCCTCATTGTAGGTTTTGGTGATTATGTTTGGTAAGTATGCTTTATTTCACAAAAATTGTTCGGTATCAAGAGATGCTTCCTTTTCCTTTGTGAATTTTGATCGGAATTTATTATGGGGAATGTGCCTCTGTTTCGTAAAAGTTGCGGGCTTATTTTTTTTCCAAGTAAAAATGTGATTCAGCTGTGCGTCAACAGCATACCTCAATCATCGTGTGGATGGTGGAATACGTTTTAGGTTGGAGTGGGTGGTGGATATCGATCTTTTGCTTTAAAACGAAACCATGCTAGAGCACGTGCATCCCTAGATGCTAAATCAATAATATAGGAGAGCTAAGGGATGTTGGAGTAAATACTAAGTCCAGATTGTATGGTACCGAAACAAATCTTGGCAGCTGGTGCTATAGCAAAAAAAAAGTTAAACGAGTAGCATTTGTAGATGGTGCTAAGGGTTAGAGTAAAAGTAGCTGACAATGATTTTATGGAGAGAGATGATGTGTCTATCTTAATGTCTATTTTAAATGCTAAGGGATGTGCATGCTCTTAGAGGACGTGTGCAGAGGTGGTTGGCACTAACCTGTGATCTCTGACCCGATTACTTGGTTTTTAATTTTTTATACGTGCGTGCACTTTGTCGTGCTGCTCAGAGGATAAACTTTACATCCTATAATGTACCAAACAATTAGTTAAGTTTATAGTTTTTATAGGATTTACTCAATCCCTTCAAAAACTAAAAACATCGTTCAAACAATATACAGTGTGTTTGGATTTAAAAAATGAGCATATGGTTGCAATGATTTGTATGCCGCCTACATGAAGATATTTATGTCTTTCTTATTTCTCCACTCCTCAGCCAGGCCTTGCTCCCATTGTCCCACATCCACTATGGCCTGTGCATGCGACGTGACAGTGGACAAAAGAGCTTTGCGGTTGTTTCGTATTTGAGAGTTGATTTGTTAGAATGGTTTCGTAGTCATTTTCCAAGGATAGTATGTGCTTGGAGAGTTGGACAATCATATGAATTTGAAGTCCTATCTGTACCAGCCTGCGGTACTGTAGCACCAATTCAATTTACGACTCGACGTGGGCATGGCATGCCAACGCAACATGCTCTCAACTAGTGTGTTGTGGATGTCAACCTGATCTCCTGTGCTGACATGTTGCTTTCTTCCTCTAATGCAGTTATCTTTTTCAGCATCAAAGTTGAGGAATATGGATATTCTTTCCAAGGTACAAACCGCCATTCTATTTTTTCCCCAAGCATTTCAGTCTCTATATTCCTATTTCTATTTTAACAGTACAACTTATTGTGTTGATTCTATTGGCCCAGACTTCAGAACCTTATCATAACTTTGAAAAATAAACTATGTTGGACCTGAAATAGGCGTTGCTGACTTTTGCAACGTTGGACATTCTTTGCTAAGAATGTTAAGTTTAAAACAAAGCGAATGATAAGTTAATGTGTATAAAGAGATCCAAATTTATGCTTCTGTATCAACGTGCCCTTTGTATACCTTTTTATTGTATTGTTGTCATCCTTTTTTAGAACCGGAAAAATGCATGGAGGAGCAATAATTAACGTTTTAAAATTGGCCTTGACTTCGCCTTATAGTGTCATGATTATAGTTGTGATGCAAAGGGCAAATAAAAAAAGGTTTTCTAGTTTAACCTTCTAAGTACTATGGGACAAAAGAGAAACAATTCCAGGGGAAAAACTACTTGTTGCAAGCAAATATTAAGATTTAACAGAAGACCAAAAATTGGCTTAAACTGTCAATAGTTGAAACCAAGTTCTACAAGCTTCATTCTCACGCCAAGTGACATGTTACATTGTCTATAGTCCATTTCAAATAGTCAAATTTTCACGAAAACTGCTATATTTTCATCTCTGATATTTGCTTTTGTCCACCAAAGATTATTGCATTGCCATCTATGTAGCACGGACACTTCGCAAAACAGCCGTATACGACACGGACACGTCTTCGACACGTGTCGGAGACGTATCGGCCGATTTTAGAATTAATTTTAATTAGTAAAATTCTCGACACGTGTCGGACACATTAAATACATGAATCGGACTCGGCCTGGACACAGCCGGCCCTCCCAGGACACGGCCGGCCTAGGCCCATAACGCACGCCGTGCGTGCCCTAACCCTACGCACGCATCGCACACACGAACGGCCGAGCGCGTTATTCCCCATCGGCCTCGCGCTGTGCCGCTTATCCGCATCGGCCGCCGCCCGTCGGCTTCCTCCCCAAGCGCCGTCGGCTTCTTCCCCGCTCGCCGCCGGATTCGTCCCCGCGCACCGCCGGCTTCCTCGCCAAGCGCCGTCGGCTTCCTCCCCAAGCGCCGCCGGCTTCTTCCCCGTGCGCCGTCGGATTCGTCCCCGCGCGCCGCCGGATTCGTCCCCGCGCGCCGCCAGATTCCTCGCCAAGCGCCGCCGGCTTCTTCCCCAAGCGCCACCCGTCGGCTTCCTCCCCAAGCGCCACCGGCTTCTTCCCCACTCGCCGCCGGATTATCCATGCGTGCCACCGAGGTATCATCTCCCCCTTCTCTATTCAGTACTTCAGCATTTAGCCCCTCTGCTTCTTGGCACATCAGAAGCATGTAGCCAAGGAATTTTGTTAGTATGGGTGAAGCAGAAATCCTAAAGAATTCTGCCCTAAGTGTAGTGCTTGGAATAGTCCTAGTAATCATCTGATCCATACTCAAGCATTGTTCCTTGAATGCTAGTAAGCCGTGTGGAAACATAGAAAATAATACATATATATATATATATATATATATATATATATATATATATATATATATATATATATATAATTTATTTATTATTTAAATATATATAGCCGTGTCGCCGTATCGGTCTTTTTGGGAAAACGGCGAATTCCCGTGTCGGTGTCGTGTCGTGTCGACGTATCCGTGTCCGTGCTACATAGATTGCCATTATATTTATATTGAGAATTATGTTGAAATATGTTGGCTTTGCACCAGCTACAATACAAACTTGCAAAATAATTCCACTTTCAAGTTTTCATTGTAGTGTCATAAATCTTTTACAGAATATATGTGTAACAAAAAACTATGGTGCTTATCTGATTTGGTTGTTTTTCTTGTGTATGTGTATGTGTATGTATTCTCGCCAACTTTAGCTTGTGTCTTCTTGCTTGCCGTAGAGTGATCCGATGTTAGTGGTCTACACAGAACTGGATGGAAGGCTAGAAGAGATTGGCCGTACTGAAGTGATATTGAATTCACTGGAACCCGCGTGGATCACAAAAGCTACAATCAATTATCAATTTGAGATTGTGCAGCCGCTCTTGTAAGTTTATAATGATACAATCAAGCATATCACTTGTAAAAAGCTCTTACTTACTACTACATTTTTTTTACTCATGATAGATTCAGGATATATGACATTGACACAAGGTACCATAACACACCAGTGAAGGTATATTTTGTGCACTTAATTCTTTTTTTCTACTCCCGTATTTAATTTAAATACTTAATTACTTGTGGGCCTT
Organism: Dendrocalamus latiflorus; assembly: GCA_017311315.1. Lineage (NCBI taxonomy): Eukaryota > Viridiplantae > Streptophyta > Magnoliopsida > Poales > Poaceae > Dendrocalamus > Dendrocalamus latiflorus. Next base: position 20,555,959 of record CM029662.1, read on the forward strand.
GCTTGAAATGGAGCCATAGTTTTTGTTATTTTATTGCACCATTCTTCCTTACCTTCATATAGTCACATTTGGTACAGGACATGGTAGTGTCATGCACGAAATGATTCTACAAGAAAAAAATGAAAGTTCTGGGGTCAGTACAGTACAGGACATGGTAGTGTCATGCAGGAGAAAAGGACCAGTACGTTAAAACACACTAGTCTAGATGCCTAGTAAATGGTAAAGAAATTCGGTAGACTTTTTTTTTATCGAAAATTCCTACATGAAGATGCACCTTTACCCAACCAACAGTTAACCCTCCTAAACTAATGGATTGAGTAAATGGGCTTAAACATAATAACCAGATTACATATTATATTTTATATGTGTTTGGGGCCTCATGCTTTAAGGAAAGTGTCTCCCATACACACGTCAGCTTGCTAAATGTTGCGTTTGGCAGCTGATTATTTCACACCTGCATAGTGAAAGATCTCATCAAGTTCCTATAAAAAATGGAACATCTCACCAAAAGATAAAATGTATCAAGCTGTACATAAATATTGTACGCGTACAGTTAATATGTGCTCAAAACAAGCTGGGCTATGAACTGGCTGTAGGATTGTCTCAGTTGTTAATATTTTCTGAAAACAAGCTGGGTCAGCTGGCCGTATAATTGTCTCAATTGTTTAGTTTTGCAGAAGAAATTATTAAGTGATAAGACAGGCTTTATCTTTTACCTCAGTCACTTACATATGTTATTTGTGAAGAAAAAATTCATTAGTAAGACAGTAACAGTAGAAAATTTTCATTAGTAAGACAGTAACAGTATAGCACTATACCTGTTTAGAATTTCTAGTCTGTAACTTTATATGCAACTTCTGAAGACTGCATTTGTTGTTTAATGCAGATGTTGAACTTGGCTCAGCAAGATTTCCTAGGGGAAGCATGCTGCAAGTTATCAGAGGTTGTACAACATCAGTGAGAGGATCCTATGCAAATACCACGAATAAGAAATGACTAGTTGCATTATACAATTTCTTTAAATATATGCAAATGAAGAGGAGAAACACGAATGTCTTCTCTTGATATTTTATTTTGCACTTCTTTGCTCTTTACACAGGTTGTCACGAAATTCAACCATAGCCTGACATTGAACCTCCGAGATGGTTCTGGACATGCCCTTCTGGGAACAATGACAGTACATACTGAAGAAAGTGCTTCCTCAAGGATGGCAGTTGAGATGACATTCCATTGCCTGAACTTGGAAAACAAGGATGTGTTCTCCAAAAGTGTATGAATTTCCTTCGCTAGTAAAGTAGAATGTTATAAGTTGGCCAATTAGTTGCGATCCTCTAGATTTTTATTTGATTTTGATAACGCAGGATCCCTTCTTGAGAATATCAAGACTGGTAGAAACTGCTGGCCCCATTCCTATATGTAAAACAGAAGTGGTCAAAGACAACTTAAACCCTGTTTGGAGGCCCATAACGCTAACATCACAACAATTTGGTAGCAAGGCAAGTACATTTTTCTTGTAATAGGAATATTGTGTTAGCATTTCTTAGCAGTCAGCACTTGTGTAATTCAAGGTTGATCTGGTTTTTTTTTTAATCTATCACTTTATTTCAGGATAACCCACTGGTAGTTGAGTGTTTTGATTTTGATTCCAGTGGTGACCATAAAATTCTTGGGTAGGTTGACAAAGTGTTTTGGTATCTTTTGCCATTTGTTCTGAGTTTAATTACGCCCTTGTTTGTTTGACAAATAGGGCCTTCCAGACAAGTATCGCTCAGCTTGAAAATCTATATAACTCAAAGTCTGGAGCAAATTTTTACAACCGTAAGGGACAAAAAAAGGTTTGAACTTTTGTTGTACGATGCAATCTACTGAATAAAGTCATTCCATCTAACCATTCTTGATGTATCCAATCTGTGTTCAGTTGAAAGGACAGTTGTTCGTGGATAAGTTCCAGGAGAAAGTACAACATACTTTTTTAGACTATATTTCCAGCGGTTTTGAGCTCAATTTTATGGTGGCTGTAGATTTTACTGGTTAGTTCTAATTGTCAGCTTAAATTATATATCTGTAGCTCTGTCGATCATATGTGTTTTACATCCGTGCTTTATTTGTGTTTTCAGCTTCAAATGGCGACCCCCGAGCACCACAGTCTTTGCACTACGTTGACCCCTCTGGCAGACCAAACTCATACCAGCAGGTTAGGGATCATCTGATGTGCTAAATTATTCTTGAAACCAAAGAAAGCCTGCTTATTGAACCATTTAATGCACCAGGCAATACTAGGGGCTGGCGAAGTTCTGCAGTTTTATGACAATGATAGGCGATTTCCTGCTTGGGGTTTTGGAGCAAAGACACCACAAGGATATATATCTCACTGTTTTAACTTGAATGCAACTACAAATGACTGTGAGGTGAGATTCATGTCTGAGTTATTAGTTTTTTTTTACCATGTTCAATAAATCTTAGTGTTAATATTTTGTCTTGCCCCTTAATAATGGAATACTCATCGAAAGACTTTCTTCACAAGCTTATAGCAGGCATGCACCAAAATGTGCATGAAATTCTTTTGTAGAGACAATACCATTTAACATTGGTACCAACATGAATTGTCCCTGATAAACCAACTTCTGAATATTTGTGTACCCTAACGATTGAACCTCTTAGACACCAGCTTTATTTATTTTCTCGTTTTTCAGTAGTAGTATTAATAGAACAAGTCGAGCTTCCCACACAAGAATGTAATGCTTTAAGGCCAGTTGTGTTCAGCTGTGTTGGATTCTGGTGCTGTTTGTTAGGAAAGTGCAAGAGTGGTTGAACTGTTTGTTGATTGATTCAGGAGCAAGCAATACAATGCATATATATAGGCAAGGATGTCTAGGGTTTGGCTAATAGAAGTATGGGCCAACCCTGAGGGATCCTGGTCTATACTTAGAAGCTAATCAACCACAGTAAACACATATGGGCCTAAAGCCAAGAGCCCAAGATAGTATGTCTATCAAGTATGTCTAACACCCCCCCCGCAGTCGAAGGGTCCACACCCCGGACGTTGAGACTGGACCGAAACTCATTGAAGATCGAAGACGGAAGACCCTTGGTGAAGATGTCGGCATATTGGGAAGAGGTAGGAACATGCAGGACACGAAAATCACCAAGGGCCACTTTCTCCCGAACGAAGTGAAGGTCAATCTCAATGTGCTTGGTGCGCTGATGCTGGACGGGGTTGGAGGACATATAGACTGAACTGATGTTGTCGCAATACACCAGGGTAGTCTGCTGAGGTGGAGTATGCAGCTCCAACAGAAGTTGACGTAACCAGGAGGCCTCGGCAACAGCATTGGCCACACCGCGGTACTCAGCCTCTGCGCTGGAACGGGACACTGTGTTCTGATGCTTGGAGGACCAGGAGACCAGGTTATCTCCAAGAAACACAGCATAACCCGAGGTGGACTTGCGCGTGTCCGGACAACCGGCCCAGTCAGCATCAGAGTAAACCACGAGAGCAGACTGTGAAGAAGGCTGAAGAAAGAGCCCCAAGTGAAGAGTGCCACGAATGTACCGAAGAATCCGCTTGAGGGCAGCAAGATGGGGCTCGCGAGGATCATGCATATGGAGGCACACCTGTTGAACTGCGTAGGAGATGTCCGGCCTGGTGAAGGTGAGATATTGTAGGGCCCCGGCTAAACTGCGGAAATCGCTGGGATCGCTGACAGGAATACCATCTGCGGCTGACACCTTGGGATTGGTGTCGACAGGGGTGGTGCATGGTTTGCAATCTGCCATGCCTGCGCGCTCCAGGATGTCCAGCATATACTGACGCTGTGAGAGGAGAAGACCACCGCGACACTTCTGCACATGAACCCCCAAAAAGTGATGAAGCTCACCGAGATCCTTCATAGAGAACTCATGCTGTAAAGCAGTGATGATGCGTCGGAGAAGACCAGGGGAGGAGGCGGTGAGGACGATGTCATCAACATAGAGGAGCAGGTAGACAGTCTCAGAGCCGCGGTGGTAGACAAACAGTGATGTGTCAGACTTAGCCTCAAGAAACCCAAGGGAGAGCAGATAGGAGGCAAACCGGCTGTACCATGCACGGGGGGCCTGCTTGAGACCATAGAGTGATTTGTTCAGCCGGCAGACAAACTCCGGATGAGTGGAATCCTCGAATCCGGATGGCTGTGAGCAATAGACTGTCTCGGACAAAGTCCCGTGAAGAAAGGCGTTCTTCACATCAAGCTGATGAATCGGCCACTGTCTGGAAAGAGCAAGAGCCAGCACTGTCCGCACTGTTGCTGGCTTCACAACTGGACTAAAAGTCTCGGTGTAATCAACTCCCGGGCGCTGTGTGAAGCCACGCACGACCCAGCGAGCTTTGTACCGCTCGAGAGAACCATCAGCGTGGAGTTTGTGCTTGAAGATCCATTTGCCAGAAACGACATTCGCCTTGGCAGGGCGTGGAACCAAGTCCCAGGTATGGTTCTGCAAGAGAGCAGTGTACTCGTCCTCCATAGCTGCCCGCCAATTGGGGTCGGCAAGGGCGGTGCGGTACGTCCGAGGCACAGGCGACAGTGGCGCGGCGTGGTAGAGAGCAGGAAACCGAAAGCCGGACTTGGCGCGCGTCGTCATTGGGTGCTGGTTCCGCACGGGAGACACTGGCACGGCACCTGGGGGAGGCAGCGTCGAGAAGGAGGCTGGTGCGCCCGAGGAAGAAAGTGCCGGTGGAGAGCTCGGAGGAGAGACCGGTGGCGCGCGTCGGGTGTAGACGTGGCGAAAACGGCGGTCAGCGTGATCAGCTCGTGGCGAGGGAGGAGGGTCGGTGGTCGCACGGAGCTGTGCAGGCGCCGGAGTTGGAGGTGCCCCGCGCGACGCATTGACCTCCATTGTCATGCGTGGCAAGGCCGGTGGTGCAGTGTCCTCGACGGTGTCCAGGGCCGCGCGTGGCACGGGCGCGGAGACGTCAGCACGCACGGGACCCATGCGCACGGGAAGACCCGCAGGCAAAGAGGTGGGCGACGGGCCTATAGGCACCGGCACCGGATTAGTGTAGTCATCCAGAAAAGCAAAATCAGCCGTGGAAGGAGTGGAAGGAAGAGTGGCAAAGGGAAACGAAGTTTCATCAAAGATGACATGGCGAGAGAGGTAGACCCGATTGGAGGCCATGTCAAGACATCGATATCCCTTATGATGGGTGGAGTATCCGAGGAAGGTACACAAGGCGGAACGAGGAGCGAGTTTGTGGGCGGCTGTGGCAGTAAGATTTGGGTAGCATTTGCACCCAAAGACGCGAAGATGCTCATAAGATGGTGGAGAACCACAAAGGGCATGATGTGGGGTGGAGAATTGAAGCGTCTTGGTGGGGAGGATGTTGAGAAGATAAGTGGCAGTGGCCAAGGCCTCAACCCAATAGGATGGCGGCATAGACGCCTGAAACAGCAGCGAGCGAATGACATTGTTAATAGAACGAATGATGCGCTCAGCTTTACCATTCTGTTGGGAGGTGTAGGGACAGGACATGCGTAGGTGAGCACCATGAGTGAGGAAGAACGTGCGGGCGCTGGAGTTGTCAAACTCGCGGCCATTGTCGCACTGAACTGCCTTAATACTGGCGCCGAACTGAGTGGAAACAAAGGAGAAAAAGTTAGCAAGTGTCATGAATGTGTCAGATTTGAGACGAAGGGGGAACGTCCAAATATAATGCGAACAATCATCGAGAATGACCAAGTAATACTTGTAACCCGAAACACTTTCAACAGGAGATGTCCAGAGGTCACAATGTATTAGATCAAACTTGCGAGAAGCACGGGATGCTGACATAGGGAAAGGGAGACGAACATGGCGACCCAGTTGGCAAGCATGACAAATAGAGGGGCCTATGCTTTTATTACATGAAGGAAGAACTGCAGAGCCTGCTAACTTAGACAAGACTTCATGACCGGGGTGACCAAGCCGGCGATGCCAAAGAGGGGCGGAGGACTCGGCGAGGAAGGACTTGGCGACGGGAAGGTGCAGAGGGTAGAGCGGCCCGGAGCTATCGCACCTGATGATCACGTTCCGAGACCGAAGATCCTTCACAGAACAACCAGTGGGGTCAAATTCAACAGAGCAGTCATTGTCAGATGTAAACTGACGAACAGAAATGAGATTCTTAATCAGTTTAGGGGAGACAAGAACATTGTTGAGGCGAAGAGAGCCATGAAGGTCTGCTGTCCCAGTAGAAATGACGGGAAGGAGGGAGCCATTACCGACAACAATAGAGGAAGGAGCGGGGTACCGAGAGAAGGAGGATTGAGAGAGGATACCAGGGTCGGAGGCCATGTGAGAGGTAGCCCCGGAGTCGAAATACCACTCGGGCTGGTGAGGAGTATTCAGTGTCATGGTGGAGAAGGCGCTGCTGAGATTGTTCTGGTCCCACGCAGGCAGACCACCAGGAGCAACAGATAGACCGGGAGTCTGTCCAGCAGAAATGCCGTGAAAACCCGTTGGTCCTGCATGCTGTCCGTGAAATCCTGGGGTTTGGCCGTGGAGACTTGCCGGCTGGCCGAGGAGACCTGCGAATTGGCCGTGAGCATCGGGAAAACTCCATGGATTCTGGGCCTGGGCGGCAGCCAGCAAGGCTTGGGGTTGCAGCGGCGGCGCCCGAGGAAGAGAGGAGGACCCGGCGAAGCGCCCTTGCGGAAGAGGAGCGAGGGGTGGCCGGGGACCGGGCCACATCTGGATGGTCCCGGTCCAAGGATTGTAGAAGCTGGGCCAGCCGCCGCCCGCGCCGGAGCCTTGGGAGGATGCGGAGCTCCGGCTGGCTTGGCCGGAGCGTTTGCCGCGCCGTCCGCGGGAGTGGGAGGAGCCACCGCCACCACCTCCCCCGACTTTGTTTCCGCCGCTGGTGCTACCACTGGAGCCGCTGTGCGTTGAGGAAGATGGGGCACGGTTGGCTGGTGGCGCAGTGTGTTGACCGCCGGAAGTGAGGAGGGCGGTGGCGGTTGAGGACTTCCGATTGGCCATGTTCAGTTCCTCCAAGAGCAGGTCCGCGCGCGCCTCAAGAAAGGAGGGGAACGGCCGGCTCCGTTGAAGATGAAGACCAATGGCGGAGAACTTTTCGTTGAGGCCGCGGATGATGTTGAGGACGAGGGTGCGATCGGCGACGACCTCCCCGAGATCAGCAAGAGCGTCGGCCATGGTCTTGAAGCGGCGGCAGTAGTCGGCGATGGAGAGCTCCCCTTGGACGAAGTTCCTGAACTCGGCGTCGAGGTAGAGAGCGTGTGACTCCCTGTTGCCGAGGAACTGAGTCTCGACGGCAAGCCAGGTAGAGCGCGCGGTGGCCCGACGTTCCAGTACGATCTCAACAAGGTCGGTGGAGAGAGTGCCGAGGAGCCAGGATTTGACGACACAATCCATGCGGAGCCAGTCGGGGAGGTTCGGATGGTGGTCGTCGGCGAGCACGTGGTCTTCGAGGGAGAACTTCCCGAGGGCGAGGAGGAAGAGCTCGCGCCATCGGGAGTAATGGCCGGAGTTGAGCTCGAGGACCAGAGGAACCAGGGAGCGGATGTTTTGAACGCCGACCGCCTGAGCATGGATGTTGGCGATGGCGGCGGCTTCGTGTAGAAGAAGAGCATCATGGAGAGGAGGAGGTGCTTCGTCCTCGAACTCTGCATCGGCGGCGTCTCCAGTGGTCGCTGCGCGCTCGCGAGCGGCGCGCGCTAGGGCAGCGCGCTCGCGTGCAGCGGCGAACTCGACGTCGGCGGCATCTCCAGTGGCGGCTGCGCGCTCGCGGGCGGCGCGCGCAAGGGCAGCGTGCTCGCGTTCGGCGGCCGCAGCACGCGCGCGAGCGGCGGCGGCAGCCTCGCGCTCAGCCTCCTCGGCCCGCGCAAGAGCAGCGGCCCGAGTGGCGGCGGCGAGGCGTGCGTGGGAGACGGCAGGAGCGACGCGAGTCATCTCCTCTGCCCTGGCGGCGGCTTCCTCAGCCCTGGCGATGGCTTCTGCGGAGAGGGAGTCGGCGGCAGGGAAGGGGGGAGCCGGCGGCGGCAGATCACCCGTCATGGTGCCGAGAGAACAGAGGAGACGGGAAACAGAGGAATCAGGGTTGGGAGCGGAAAGAGCAAAAGTGCTCTGATACCATGTTGGATTCTGGTGCTGTTTGTTAGGAAAGTGCAAGAGTGGTTGAACTGTTTGTTGATTGATTCAGGAGCAAGCAATACAATGCATATATATAGGCAAGGATGTCTAGGGTTTGACTAATAAAAGTATGGGCCAACCCTGAGGGATCCTGGTCTATACTTAGAAGCTAATCAACCACAGTAAACACATATGGGCCTAAAGCCAAGAGCCCAAGATAGTATGTCTATCAAGTATGTCTAACAAGCTGCAAATAGGCTCCTGCGATTGGATTTTCTTACAACATTTTTGGCAGATATTGCTGATTCAGAATTTCAGATACCTGTAGATATTTTCCCTGTCCCATCCACCTGCATAATTACTACTACATATATTTACTCTTAACATTTGTGAGTTTAAAAGTGTACAGATTTTGGACCTGTTGCATGCAATAATAACCACACAATATCACCTATTAGCACGACTATGGTGCTACAAATCATGTATGGTATTTGTATTACTTAGATTGATGTTACCAATTTTGTACAACTGCTAGCATTTACATTTCTTAGATTGTCGTTGATGTTATGGATTTTCTATTTCTATCACAGGTCGTTGGAGTTGAAGGCATCATGTCAGCGTACTCCAGTACTCTTTACAGTGTTACCCTTGCTGGGCCAACCATGTTTGGGCCCGTGATCAACAAAGCTGCAGAAGCTGCCAGCCATTCCCTTCAATACGGAAACAATAAATATTTTGTCTTGCTCATTATTACGGTATGCAATAAGATTTCCCCATGTGACCTCTGTTAGTTCATAAAATTCACCTGGGCATTTTGCATGGAGTTCTAAATATTTTGTCTTGCTCATTATCACGGTATGCAATCAGATTTCCCCATGTGACCTCTGTTAGTTCATAAAATTCACCTGACCATTTTGCAGGATGGAGTTCTCACTGACGCTCAAGAAACAAAAGATTCTATTGTAAAGGCATCAGATTTGCCATTGTCAATTCTCATCGTGGGCGTCGGAAGTGCTAATTTTGAACAAATGGAGGTAAAACATTTACCTCATATATGATGCATGCATTCTTGACGGGAAAATTATTGTCTATGCTCCACTCCTGAAGAAGCTTTATGCATGTATGGTCTACGCTGTAAATAAAAGCTTGACAATAGGGAACACCTCACCTCGTTTCCTTTCTGAAGCTGAGCTGTTACATGTTCTGGGTACTTGTTAGTAGTTTTAGTCCGGCAGTTTGTCGTACCATGATGCTGCACCGTTGGACATTTTTCTAAGTGCATCTTCTGCACCGTTAGACATTTTTCTAAGTGCATCGTCTGCACCTTGTGTCCAACGAAGTTGCAGACATACATTCACTTACATCTACCAGAAAGTTTGCCTAGTTACGATAAACGTTGTTTTCTCTGATAAACAAAGGCTGCTGGATTGGGCCACACTGTTCTCTGGCCTTATTTTCCACTCCCAACACGAAGCACCACTGATGTCTACCTGACAAATTCTCTTTGGCAGGTCCTAGATGCAGACAACGGCAAGCCACTGGAGAGCTCGACTGGCAGGATTGCGACACGCGACATCGTCCAGTTTGTCCCCATGAGGGAAGTCCAAGGTCAGCCAGCACCAATTGGCACTAGTTACCATCAACCAACCCCAGCTGTCGTACCCCTGAAAACATCTCCTGTAAATCTCGTCACTGACAGTTATCCCCTCCCATGCAGGCGGCCAGATCTCGGTCGTCCAGTCCCTGCTCGAGGAGCTGCCGGGGCAGTTCCTGGCGTACATGCGCAGCCGGGACATCAAACCGCGAGCAGGTTTACCCGCCTCCCCAGTGAAAGAAGAACCCTGCCACTCCACATGAGCTGGTCTGCTCGTACTACCATAGTACCAGCTAGCTCCCCATACTCTTGTTCATACGCCTTCGCTTTGCGCCTATCTGGGACTCTGGGCTGCATCTGCATTCAATACAGACCGCCGCATCTGCGCCACCCAGATCCAACACTAGGTACCAAAATGTTTATTACTTCCCAGCACCCAGGTCGTCCAGTACGTCGCTGTAAACTAGTTACTACATACCATTGCTGCAGGTTTTTACCAAGTACCAGCATGCAAATATGCTCATGGTTTTTCCTCTAATTTGTTGGACTATGAGGGGTCAATTAGGTTAGGTTGCACTCGTTGTCGGGTGCTGCTCCGTGATGGTCCACCGGTCGAGTCATGGGGCATGTGCCTGCACTGGACGCCAGCCTAGAGTTCGTGCGCATGTTAGTCCGGACTGTGGGCCCTTTTTTTTTTGTGGTTTGTGATTTTTTACTGTGGCTTGTGACTTTTGGGCTGTTTGTACGAGAGATTACAGAGTAACAAAAACTCATGTGCGATTTTTGCCGATATAAATGAAGTCAGTAAAATATGTATTACAATTAACTAATAGACATATCTTGAAAAAATACTCCGTTTAAAAATTAGTTACTGCAGAAAAGCCGAAAAGCAGCTTTTAGAAGCAGAAAAGAACAGGGCCTGTTATTGGCGAGGGAGCGAGTTGCGTTGATTGGCATGCTTGCCCTGTCTGTCTCGTGTCCTTGGTCCTCCTGGAACACCTGGAATTTGCTGGAGCGGTTTTGTTTTGAGAAGTACCACGGGACGTTATACTGGTTTCAACGCTACAGCTCTTGCTCCTCTGACTGCCCTCTTCTTTCTCCCTCCTCCTCACTCTCTTATCTCCATTCTATCACTGTCATACCGGTTGTAGCCCCATGTGGCTCCTCCTCTACCTCCACCCTTGCCCCCACCTCTCTACAATCGGCACCTCACCATGCCGTCGGCTCCCTTACCCTGTCGATCACTCCGTTTAACCTAACATTTTCTCAACCCCCACCTCGCTGACCTGCCCATCACCCACCATTGGGCCGCTGTTGTCTTGGCCTCTCTCCACAATCAAAGGGCGTGGTAAATCTGTTGATGGCGGTGGCACCATCCTAGTTGACCATTAGACGAGAGTAAGAGAGTGAGCAAAAGAGAGAAAAAGCTAAAGATGATATACTGTTTGAACAGAATAACGTGCCCTAGTTTTTCTAAATGTTTTTGCCAGTGAACTCAACATTCGCCGCTTTGGGCTCTTGCTTAAAGAGAGGGGTGTTTGTTCCTGGAGGTCTTCTCCAGTTCAGTTGTGCCGATAGGTCGTTGTGTCGTAATGCTTAGTTTGGTTGGTGTGACGTGGTAATAAAGTGGGTTATTTTCGACTGCGAGTGATGAATCATAGCTATAGCCTATGATTTTTGATCTTAACATAAGCGTTTGTACGAACGAATCGAATATCAATAAACCGCTTTGAAAATATTGTGCTGATAAACTGCTTTGAAAGGCAACAAAAAATCTGTCCTGTTTATTTATTCGGGAAAAGTCTTACTATAAAGCTGTAAAGCTGAAAAGAAGGGGACCAAAAACCTAGGTGTGGACTGTGCAGCTCTCTGCACCCTACTAATGGCATTGAAATGCTTGTTTGGACTATTCATCGTGTGATTAGTACATTATCTCTGGCAAAGTTAACTCGATGACATGTTGCAAGTTCTATTTTCTGCGAAAGGAATAATTGCTAAATTTTGCAGAGTCCTTCTGACCGTGAAAACGATTTGAGTATTACTAATCGTGTCATCTCGAAGTGAGATGGACCAGGGCATCCATGAAAGTGACATTATCAAACATCGTATGTGCATCATTCTCTATGTTTACGGCGAAACAGATTAACGGTTTATCTACAAAATAATGAAGAAAGGTATAGCTGTGTATCAAGTCCAAACCATGTCTTTGTTAATGTAGCACCTCCGTTTTTGGGAACGAAAATGTTATTACCTTCCGTAACAGATCAGGAGTTCAGTTATGAATAAAAAAAGTATCATGCCTGCTCACAAACATTTAAAAAGAGTTAATCTCATTAAAATAAGACTTAACAGTCAATTTTAACAATTTTTAAGGACATTCAAGCCCAAAACTTAACTTACAATCAGAAGAACCAAAGAAAACTCCACAGGAAAACTTGTAACATGCATCCTTCCTTCTTTTGATCTCTGTGTTGGTGGGAAAAATAAAACAAGACTGAGTACATCCAACTGTACTCAACAAGTCACACGAGAAATGCTATTTAACTACATGCAAGAGTTTGCCATGGAGTAGGTGGGAAAGGTTTATTATTTTATGTGGATGCAGTTTTAGCTGTAACTCATTTTTAAACATAAAAGAAAGATAACTTCCTTAGTAAAAAGGGGTTTTCAAACTTGATTATCAATCTTCAACGTTCCCAAATCATTCTCAAATCTACTTATGCTTTACTATTGGAATTACCTATTAAACACAACTTCATTTACCGGAAGCACGGCGTATTTGAATATCATTATCTCATGATTCTGCAGAGCTGCCCTACTTTACCCACAAGATCCCTTAACTCCCACGACAGAGTTAAGAAAACAAGGTTGTTCACTACTCAATTCTTTATATAGCCTCCACCCGTATGTTTTTTTTATCTCAACAAGCTCGGATGACCCCACGGATCTCGTCCGACTTGTCGCAACCCTACAGTTGTATGGTTAACCACCTCCTATACAGACTCACCCTCTGTCTCCCCCCGCCAGTTGCTGAGGTTCAATCGAACTTGAGCAGCTACTAGGCCAGGTTTGACAAAGTCAATGCTTGTGGTTAGACGGGTACTATATTCTTTACTCAGCATAAGGGTCTAGTCCTTATATTTTTATCTGAGGCATCTTCCTCGCACAAACCCATGTTCAGTGCCCGCGGCACTGTCACCAATCCACAGCCAAGCCTCCACCTTAGGACAAGGTCTTGGGATCCGGCCCGTTTATGGCCTTATGCGATCCTCACTTACCCTAGATCCATTTTTCAAAATTCTATTAACAAATACCAACTCCCTTAACAGTGGAAAGATTTTGGTGAGTTCCTAACTACCATGATTACATTATTATTATATTTAGTATTACTATGTCTTATCAAGGTGAATATGGACAACAAATTAAAACATGGCTTTTTCGGGTGGTAGGATATTAACTAATAGCCTATCATTCTAAACAAGTTTCATACATAAAATAACAGTGCACAAATAATATAATGAAAATACTGATAAATAATAATTAACAGAATGTAGGTTCAACATGATCAAAAATATGTGACTTGCCTATTCGTCCATAGCCTCTGGTTATCTTTACGTAGTCTTCGGGCTGGATACTAACTCCTTTAATTGCTCTTGTAGTCCTTTCGTTGACCAACTCGTGTAGTCTAAGTACTAGCGTGGAAGACGAGCACAAATGAGTTCCTGCCTTGCGGAATGTAAGCTGGGAACAAAATACAAATAAATGACCAAAAGACATAAAGAAGGTAGGCCTGGGTGATCAGGGTTTAGGTGATGGTTGGTTGAGATTAACGGGATTGGAATTAGGTTAAGTGGGTTTGAGATGGTCGAAAATGTACATAGGCATTGTGTGGATTTCGGTGAATGCTAAGAGTTCGGACCGAAATAGGAGTAGGGTTTGGAAATATTGTTTAGAGGTTTTTTGAGGATTATCGGTATTCGATATGAGAATATGGAGCTGAGAAATGAGTCAGTGGGCTCAAAATGGTCAAAACGGGTATAAATATGGGTTTTCGGGTTCGGGTGAACAGTAATGGGTCAGGCACTATTCATGGCGGGCTTTCACTATTCATTGTGGGTTTAAATGGTTGGACCGGTACTGTGCACATGCTGGTTCGGGTTTTAGCTTGCTGGGTCGGATGAACAGTAACCGGGGTTTACTGTTCATCTTCCTCCTCCGAGCGCACACACGAGCCAAGAACAGAGCAAAATGGCGGCGACGATCGGCGACACTACAGCGACTTGCGACACAAGCTGAGACCATGGACAGACTTCTAGTGATGCTAGGAACCCATTTTTGGGGTCGGCGATGACCGGGGAGGCGGCGTTTGCCGACGGCGAGGTCACACTACTACAGAAAGGCTAATAGTAGACGCCAAATCACAGACGGTTTTGTGAAACCGTCTGTAATGTACACTATTACAGACGATTTTAATTTTAAGGACGTCTGTGGTATTTGTGGCGGGAAAAAGGAGTATCACAGACGGTTCTTACTGCTGAACCGTCTGTGATACGGGAATATCACAGACGGTTTTTATTAAAAACCGTCTGTGATAATCTGGGATTATCACAGACGATTTTTTATTAAAAACCGTCTGTGTTGTGTCGACTATCACAGCCGGTTGTTGTTAAGAACCGTCTGGGAATGTTCACAGACGGTTTTTCACAAGAACCGACTGTGATGTCCCTTTGTCTGTCATATTCTAGATCAGAGGTTAATATATAAGTACACATTGCTTCTAATAACTTAACTACAGAACTACTGAGACAAGAGATCACAAATTAAAGGCAAATTTATTAATTTCAATTAGAGGCAAATTTATTACAAAAGTCGCACAGGTAAAGAGTTTCCCAGATTGTATTCTTTTGGGCTTCGTAAGCTTCTTCTTCAACTTGGGGACTTGGAGGATCAGCCGCTAAATTCTCGAACGCCGTTAAGATTGCCCTTGTCCTCAGCACTTCCTCCTGCAGCCTGGGCAAATGATCAGCAGCATCCATAATGTCGTAGAGGATAGCATGAAAAGATTCCTCAGAATCTGTCGTTTCTGCTTGATCGGCAAGGCTATCCATCAGTCTCTGCAATGCGTGTAGAGCTTCTTCCGCATTGCGCACATTGTGGAGAAGAACCAGGGTGAGGGCTGTTTCCCTTTCTTGAGTGGCAGCGAGACGCCTCTGTCGACGGCGGAGGATCAGGTCAAGCTGACGGATGCAAGAAAGTCGGGGAAGGAGAGCAGGGCGGGTGCGGAGAAGCTGCTCCAGATGCAAATTGCTGGCCGCCTGTGTAAGGTTCCGGCCGAACAATTCGTGATGAACAGATGAGAGGAAGGAGATGATCACAAGAATAGTAGTAGAAGCCATGTTGTATTGTATATTGTATTGTACGTACGTAGAAGAGACCTGGATTAGGAGCGCATATTTAACCTTTAGCACAAACGGTTCGTATACCCAAACATTAATGATATAGACGCTTCGTATAACGATCGAGAGACGTTAATTAGACGATCGAAACACGAAGCGTTCTGGCATCGAAACACGCGCGAAGCGTTCTGGTATGAAGCTTATCACAGACGGTTTTTTATAAAAAACCGTCTGTGATAATTTTATCACAGACGATTTTTTTATTAAAAACCGTCTGTGATAACATTATCACAGACGGTTTTTAGTTAAAAACCACCTGTGATAATGACTAAGGCATTCATTGCGCTGCTCAGACCGCATCTGTCTTCATTTCGATCCAGATCTAGCCACTGCTGCAGTTATTCGATTAGATCTAAATCCCGAGCCCGTCGTCGCCGCCGCCTCCCCGAGCCCTCGCCGGCTGCCTCCCCCAGCCCTCGCCGGCCGCCTCCCCGGACGAAGACGTCTGTAGGATCAAGGATACCGACTAGAGGGGGGGTGAATAGGAGGTTTTTAAACTTTTCTTGTTTACTTGATTAATTCTCCACAATTTAAATGACAATGATGTAAAGCAATTAATCCTATGCAATTCTAGTCAACAATTTAGCTCTAAACAAATAAGTGATCTCAATGAAGCAAAAGAACAAGAGCTAAAGAGACAAAGGACACAACCGATGTTTTTACCGTGGTATTCGGAAACTTGCCGGTTTCCCCTAGTCCACGTTGAGGTAAGCCCGGACGTATCGGACCGGCTCCACGAATTGAGCCAAGCACCTCGATCACTAGTGTAGCTCTTCCCCACTCCGGGTAGGTGAGCTCCAACCTTCACAATTTGCCGGGTCTTCTCACAATCTTCTTGAGAAGATCACCGAGGCAACTTCCACCGGATCGTCCAAGTGCCGGCAAGCACTAAGAGTAATAAATCCCGGTGTTCACTTGAATGCAACTCTAGTGCCAAATGGATTTGCAAAGGAAATCTAGCACTAAATGCTCAACCACCTCACTTTGATGTGCAAAGAAAGAATTGAGGTGAAATGAATGCACTTGGGCTTGAGAAATATGCAATGAGTCTCTAACCTTAGCCCTTGAGCAGTGGTGGGGGTATTTATAGCCTTCACCAACCAAAACTAGCCGTTTGACCCAGCTTCCAGAAAATTTTCTGGTCGAGCGGAACTACCGCTCCCAAAGACCGGTACTACCGCTACCAAATCTTCGCGCCAGAACGGCTATGTCAGACGTCTGCAGTGACCGTTGGATTCGGCGGCGCGGTACTACCGCCGTTGATATTTGCGGTACTACCGCTACCCGGTAGTTCCGCAAAGTCGGCGCGGTACTACCGCTTCAGCCAAACTCCAAAGGGTCCCAGACTTGGCGCTCTCTGGAAAAATACATCCGCTTTGAAGTCGGATCTTCCGGACTCCGGAAGTACCGCTCTGAGTGGCGGAACTACCGCATGCAGCGGTAGTTCCGGCGTTGAAATAGCCGGTACTTCCGCTCCAGAGAAATCCAGGCTTCATCCGGAGGGCGCTCTCTGGAAAAATTGATCCGCTCTCCCTCCGGATCTTCCGGGGTCCGGAAGTACCGCTTTAGGATGCGGTACTACCGCTCGCAGCGGTAGTACCGGCGTTCAAGCAGCCGGTACTTCCGTTCCCGCAAGACTTTGGAATGAGCCAAGGGTGCTCTCTGGAAATATTGATCCGCTCCTAAACCGGATCTTCCGCTGGCCGGTACTACCGCATTTTGGTTGCGGAACTTCCGCTTTCCGGTAGTTCCGACGTTCAAAACTGCGGTACTACCGCTCTTCCAGACAGAGCACAGCTTTCTTTTGAAAACTAGATTCCTTTAAAGGATGCAATTTTTAAGACAAAACCATTTGGCACATGAGATAAGTATTCAAGCTACTTAGCCAAGATCCCTCTTGATGGTACGATCATCTATCCTATAATCCGGTCTTCCACCATTCACCTAAGACCGGTAAAATTCAAAAGGGGTCCTATTCTAAGCATAGCTTTGTCTTGAGCCAATTTGATTTTCACGCGTGTCCTTTGGCTTGCATCTTGTCGCTCATGTGTGTGGACTATCCTTTCGCATACTCATTAAAACACGTTAGTCCCATATTCCATATTCTCTTAATTTCATTAATTACCAAAATCCTTTTTAAGGGTCTAGATGCTTTCAATCTCCCCCTTTTTGGTAATTGATGACAACCCAAATTTTGAGAGATGAAAGATTTGAATATATCAAATTGTTAGACAACAAATTGTATATTCTATGTGAACTTTAAATGAGAGAGTAGTTCTTATGCAATAAGATTTATTTAGATAAAAAGAACTATTTTCATTTTAGAGTCCAAGAGGGAATATGACTCCCCCTAAACATGTGCATAGATAAGGATTACGACATTTTATACAAGATGCACAAGACAAAGTTATTCAATGAGAGATAGACAACTAAGTAATATCATCAACTCATGATCATAAGGTTCATTACATCCAAGCACCAAACATAAGTTCATTACAACCATGATCATAAGGTTCATTACATCCAAGCACCAAACATAAGTTCATTACAACCATGATCATAAGGTTCATTACATAGATGAGCCCATAGGTCCAAATACCATAAGTAAACTCCCAAAATATTCTCCCCCTTTGGCATCAAGTACCAAAAAAAAAGAGATCAATTCTGAGAGGGCTGCGGAGGATCATGAGCAGCTTTACGGCGACGACCATAGCGACGAGGCGAGGGTGAGCGCTCAAGATCTGCAACCCGACCATCTAACGAGGTCAAACTGCTGTCAATGGAGTCGAGACGCTCATCCATCCTATCCATCCTAGAGTTGAGAGTAGAGAAGCCCTCAATCATAGAAGAGTAGAACTGCTGAAGGGTGGGCTGGCCAGGCTCCTGAGACTGAGTGGCTGCTCCTGCTGCTGCTGCTGCAGATGATGAGCCTGCGCCTGGAGCTGACGTCTGTTTAGCGCAAAAAGTAGTGGGAATGGGAGGCTCTGGTCTTGGCTTGTATGGCTTATGCACACCACCGCGACCTCCACGATAGAGAAACTTAGAATCAATCAAGGCCATGATATAGGGTGCATAGTTGATGCGCTTGAAGCGATCATTTTTGGAGGCAACTATCTCCCTCATGATGACATCCACTACATCAAACTTCTCCCCCTTCATAATGTAGTCTAGGATATTCCATACATGTCCTCGAATGGCATCATAGTTACCACCTTTTGGAAGAATGGTATGATTGATGATGCGATTGATCAAGCTGGGAATGGGTTGAAGTCCAACATTCTTGCCAAGCGTGAATTTTTCTGCAGTGTTGTAGAAAGGATATATGGCATCCAGATTGAGATTGAGAGCAAGTTTGTCATATACCTTCTCATAAGCACTTAGTTCTGCCCTTAAGACAAGCTCAAAGTCATGCTTGGTGGCCTCATATCTGGTACATACTGTCATCCAAGTCATGTTCTGAAGGTCGGGAGAGATATGCACTGTAGCATAAAACTGCCGGATGAAGGTCTCATTGTAGTCACGTCCTAGTGCTACAAGCTGATTGAGACCGACTGTCTGGAATAACCGGAAAGTGCCATCGTACTTGTCAATACCATCAATATGATCCCAGTCGATGAATTTATGATCTGCAAACTGGCGATCTGGTCCATACATCTCATCAAATATCTTCTCCTGGAACTTGGTATGGAATTGTGGATTGATCGAGTTTGATGGAAGATCATACTGGTTGGTATGACGCAGGCGAGCATACTCATCAGGCGAAATCTTTTTCAGATTGATTTCAAGACACTCCCTTCCAGCTATATCTTCTTCAGATGATTCCATGGGAGAGCTTGGAGGAATAGGATGCTCAGACTCTGTTTCAGATCCAGAGTCAGACTCAGGGGCTGGCGCAGGCCTCTTCCCTCTGTCCTGGGCTGCCTTTTGAGTCACCTCGGGGGATGGAAGAGCACGAGGGCTTGAGGAACTCCCTGAGGCATATGACTTTTTGGAAGCCGCTCTTGTTCTAGGCATCTAGGCACAAGAAGAATGGATTATGAGATAGAGGGAATATGGCCAAATTAGATTCAAAAAGAAATAAATTGAATTTGCCAAAAAGTCAGTTAAAACGGTAGTACCGCCGTTCTGGGCCGGTAGTACCGCTCAGCGGTAGTACCGCAACCGTCGAGCGGTAGTTCCGCTTTCTGGCTGATTCTAGGGTTTTTGGAAATGTGAATGAATCTTTGGTGTTTTATTGGAGTGAATCCATGGAATGGGTTTGTATATACCCCTGAACACCAAATATACTCAATTTCCCTAGAAAAAGTTGGCAAAATCAACTATATTTCGATTTAACCTTAAGCACGACCTAGGGTTCAAAAAGAAGAAGATTAAAAGAGGTTTTGATCCGTAATACCTTGAGGATCGAAGGAGTTGAACCCTGGGAAATTGATTTGCGTTGAGGAAACGAAGAAATCACCACTGGATCCGACGATTTTGCGGTGCGGTTTGGGTGGTTCTTTGTGGGAGAGAGAGAGAGGAGAGGAGAGGAGAGGTACGGGCTCAGGCGGAAGAAGGGAGGAAGTACCGGAGTGGAGTGGGGGCCAACAGAGGAGAACCCTCGGGCGCGGGCAGTTGCTCCCCCTTAAATGCAAGTCCGGTAGTACCGCGGATGCGGCCGGTAGTACCGCCAAGCGGTAGTACCGCTTCCTCGGACGGAAGTACCGTTCCCCGGAAGTACCGCAGAAGGCAGCGGTAGTTCCGCATTTTCTGAGACTTCGCAGAATTTGAACTTTAGGACTATAGATGCAAATGATCCCTAGATTTTGCATTCAACTAAAGTCTTTAAGGATCATTATGCATTAAACAGAACAAAATAATATAATCAAATACTTTTGCATTTTACCTTTTATAAATCAAAGTTCTTTGCATAAAGACATAATTTCAAATAACCTTTCAAGCTTCCTCTAAGAGCATGCATTTAAATTTACCATAAATTTATGCAACATTTGAGTAATCCAGGACATTTAATTCACTCCTAAGCTTGCAGAAATGATTCTCATCTAATGGCTTGGTGAAAATATCCGCTAATTGGTCTTCGGTCCGGATGTGGCTAATGCAAATATCTCCCTTACCAACATGGTCCCTCAAGAAGTGGTGGCGTACATCTATGTGCTTAGTTCTTGAGTGTTGGACTGGGTTATTGGATATTTTCACGGCACTTTCATTGTCACACAATAAAAGCACTTTATCGAAGCTTATTCCATAATCCAACAATGTTTGCCTCATCCATAATAATTGAGCACAACAACACCCGGCGGAAATATATTCGGCTTCAGCGGTTGAGAGTGCTACGGAGTTTTGTTTCTTTGAGGACCAAGACACTAAGGATCTACCTAGAAATTGACAACTTCCCGAGGTGCTTTTTCTATCCACTTTGCAACCCGCATAATCGGAATCTGAATATCCAATTAGATCGAATTTAGCACCTTTAGGATACCAAAGTCCTATGTTTGGGGAATGTTTCAAATATCTCAAGATCCTTTTTACGGCTTTTAAATGACACTCTTTTGGTGAAGCTTGAAAGCGAGCACACATGCATACACTAAACATGATATCGGGCCTAGATGCGGTAAGATAAAGCAAACTACCAATCATGGATTTATAAAGCTTTGAATCTACCGACTTACCTCCTTCGTCAAGGTCTAGATGCCCGTTGGTTGCCATTGGTGTCTTGATGAGCTTTGCATCTTTCATGCCAAACTTTTCGAAAAGATCTTTAATGTACTTTGTTTGGCTTATGAATGTCCCATCTTTACGTTGCTTGATTTGAAGTCCAAGAAAATAGCTTAATTCTCCTATCATGGACATCTCAAACTCCCTAGACATCATATCACCAAATTCTTCACAAAAATCTTGGTTAGTAGAGCCAAATATAATGTCATCAACATAAATTTGGCATACAAAGAAATCACCACCAATGACTTTTGTGAATAGCGTTGTATCTACCTTACCAATTTTAAATCCCTTTGAAACAAGGAAATTTCTAAGTCGTTCATACCAAGCTCTAGGAGTTTGTTTTAAACCATACAATGCCTTTGCAAGTTTATAAACATGATTAGGACATTTAGGATTTTCGAACCCCGGAGGTTGTTCAACAAATACAAGTTCGGAGATTGTTCCATTTAAGAAAGCACTTTTAACATCCATTTGAAATAATTTAATATCAAAGCTAGATGCAAAAGCAAGCAAGATTCTAATTGACTCAAGTCTAGCAACGGGTGCAAATGTTTCATCATAGTCTAAACCTTCGACTTGAGTATAGCCTTGAGCTACTAACCTTGCCTTGTTTCTTACCACAATGCCATTTTCATCTTGTTTGTTTCGGAAGACCCATTTGGTGCCAATCACATTGTGCTCTTCGGGTCTTTCCACCAAGGTCCATACTTCATTTTGAGCGAAGTTGTTTAATTCTTCATGCATGGCATTTACCCAATCCGGATCATCTAGAGCCTCATCTACAAGTTTAGGCTCAAAAGAAGAAACAAAAGAGTAATGTTCACAAAATGAAGCTACTTTAGAGCGAGTTTGAACACCCTTACTCACATCACCCAATATTTGATCTATTGGATGATCCTTGGCAATCGCATTGTGAATCTTGAAATTGTTTTGTTGTTGATCTTTTTGTTCGTCTTCAACAACTTGAACATTGCATGGGGTATATGAAGTAGGTGGCTCTACTTGTCTTGATGAGCTTGGTGAAGATGCATCTTCCTTTGGCTTGATGTCTCCAATTTGCATGTTTTCCATAGCTTTTCGTAATCCTTCATCACCTACATCATCCAAATTTTCTTGCTCCTCTTGAGAGCCATTAGTTTCATCGAATTGTACATCACATGATTCTTCAACTAATCCCGAATTTTTATTAAAGATCCTATAGGCTTTACTATTTGAGGAATACCCTAAAAGGAAGTCTTCATCACAACGACTTTGAAATTTTGAGAGCCGAACACCTTTTCTTAGAATATAGCATTTGCAACCAAATACTCTAAAGTAAGAGATGTTCGGTCTCCTTCCAATAAGTAGTTCATAGGAAGTCTTTTTCAGAAGTCGATGTAAGTAAAGGCGATTTATGGCATGACAAGCGGTGTTAATAGCTTCCGCCCAAAACTTGTCGGAAGTATTATACTCATCAAGCATTGTCCTAACCATTTCAATCAATGTTCGATTTTTCCTCTCTACAACTCCATTTTGCTCCGGAGTGTAGGTTGTGGAAAGTTCGTGCTTTATTCCAAGATCATCACAAAAGTCTTCAACTTTTGTATTTTTGAACTCGGAACCATTGTCACTCCTAATTTTCTTTATTTTAAAATCAAATTCATTTTGGGCTCTTTTTGAAAAACTTTTGAAAATCCCGGAGGTTTCACTTTTGTCATTTAGGAAGAAGACCCATGTGTATCTAGAGTGATCATCCACAATGACTAAACAATAGCTATTTCCTCCGATGCTCTTATAGGTTGTTGGCCCAAACAAATCCATGTGTAAGAGCTCCAATGGTCTAGAGGTTGACATGATACTTTTGGAAGGGTGAGAACTAGCGACTTGTTTTCCGGCTTGACAAGCACTACAAAGTCGATTTTTCTCAAACTTCACATCTTTCAAGCCAATCACTAGATCATGTTTGAAAAGTTTTTTAAGTTGAACCATACCCACATGACCTAGTCTCCTATGCCAAAGCCAACCCAAAGAAGTTTTTGCAATTAAACAAGTTTTTAAGCAAGCATCATTTGAAGTGAAATCTACCAAATAGAGATTCCCAAATCTAAATCCTTTAAAGACTAGTTCATTATTATTGTCTTTTGAGATTACAATATTTTCTTTTGAGAATGAGCATGTTAAGCCTAGATCACATAATTGAGCAACAGATAGCAAGTTAAAATTTAATGTTTCGACTAGTGATACATTAGAATTTGAAAGGTCGTTAGAGATAGCAATTTTACCCAATCCCAATACCTTTCCTTTGCTATTGTCTCCAAAGGTGATTTTGTCATTGCTTCCACTCTCAAAGCTGGTGAACATCTTCCGGTCTCCGGTCATGTGTTGAGTGCAACCACTATCCAACACCCAATGCCTTCCGCCGGTTTTATAGTTCACCTACAAAAGAAAATCAAGTTCTTTTAGGTACCCAAATTTGTTTGGGTCCTTGGAGGTTAGTAACCAAGGTTTTGGGCACCCAAATGGATTTCCTTTTAGCACCCAAAATCGAGGTGCCAATAAAATGAGCAATTACATTTCCATTTTTAGATTTTTTAAGCATGTAACAAGAATTATACAAGCCAATGGAATGCACACTATTTCTAGAACAATCATTTACCATATGTCCTACATTCCGGCATTTTGTACAATACTTACCATTCTCATTTACAAACCTTGCAGGTTTGGATATCGGTTTCTTACCTTTCTAGGGAATGTATCCAAGTCCTTCCTTATTGAAAGAGCATCTTTGGGTATTTAACAATTTATCAAGGGTGTCTTTTCCCTTGTATGCTCTTTCCAAACTTTTATTCAATTTTAGGACTTGTTCCTTTAAATTTTGGTTTTCATCTACTAGCATATCATCATGAACATGAGACAAAGCATTAGATGAATCAATCTTAGAAGCACATGGCATAGAAAGTAAGTCATCACAAGAGGTAGACATGCTAGATGTTACTTTCTCTACACTAGGCATCTCATTCAAAATATTGCAAGATATGCCAATACTCATACTAGACTTATTTGTATGCAAGTCATGAGCTTCCTTTAGCTCCTCATAGGTTTTTTGAAGAGCTATGTGCTCCCTTTTCAAAACCTTGAATTTTGACTTTTCTTTTCCAAGAAATTCATTTAGTTCTACCAACATGTCCATCAAATCGTCATAGGAGGGTTCATCGTCATCTAGAGTTTTTACCTTCTCCCCTTTTGCCATAAGACATGTGGGGGTGGAGAATAGCGATGGAGCTTCCTTGATGGCGATGCCGACAAGTCCCTTCTTCTTGGGAGACTCATCCTCACTAGATTCGGAGTCGGAGTATTCCTCATCGGAATCCCACTCACCAATGTGGGCTTCATTTTTGCCGTCTTTGTGGAGCTTCTTGAAAAGCTTCTTCTTGGCATGATAGCCTTTCTTCTTGGATGACTTCTCCTTGTCATCCTTCTTTGTGGGACATTGTGAAGCTATATGCCCCTTCTCATCGCACTCATAGCAACGGATGTTGCTATACTTGTTTTTGTTTGAGGATGATTGCCACTTCTTTCCTTTATCATAGCCTCCTCCTCGATTTGAGCGTCTTCTCATGAACTTGTTCATCCTTCTCACAAGGAGGGCAAGTTCTTCTTCGGAGTCTTCTTCTTCATCTTCGGACTCTTCACTTGCCACCGCCTTTGCCTTGAAGGCGGTGATCTTCTTCCCTTTGGAGGTGGATTGCTCCAAAAGTTCCTACTTGTCCTTCTTGTACAACTCATTGGTAATTAGATTACCCAAGAGTTGTGTTGGCGTCATTCTTGCCAATTCCGGTGAGTTGAGGAAGAGAGTCACCAACATCTCGTACTTCTCCGGTAGAGCCCTAAGCATCTTTCTCACAACATCAAGATCCGAGAGGTTAGTGCCAAGGCCTTTGAGCTCATTCACAATGTTGTTGAGCCGTGTGTACATCTCATTGATGTCCTCATGGGGCAACATTATGAATGTCTCATATTTAATCCTAAGCCGATGCAATTTTGCCTCCTTAACCGTGGATGTCCCTTTGTGTATTTCCGAAAGGGTATTCCAAATAGCGTGAGCCGTCTCAAGATTGCTCACTCTATTGAATTCATCCGCGTTTAAGGCCCCAAAAATAGCATTCATGGTTTGGGCATCTAAATGAGTGTTACGCCCATCTTGTTCCGTTGGGTTGTCGGGATCAAGTGGCATGACGTAACCATCATTTACGATTTTCCAAATATTAGGACTCATGGCCTTTAAATAAATTGACATTCTAATCTTCCAATAAGCATAATTTGAGCCATCAAATAGAGGTGCCTTTCCTACCGAAATCCCCTCACTAGCCATCCTTATCTCTCTAGACGGTTAAGTCTAAAGGTGAGAGACCAAGCTCTGATACCACTTGTAGGATCAAGGATACCGACTAGAGGGGGGTGAATAGGAGGTTTTTAAACTTTTCTTGTTTACTTGATTAATTCTCCACAATTTAAATGACAATGATGTAAAGCAATTAATCCTATGCAATTCTAGTCAACAATTTAGCTCTAAACAAATAAGTGATCTCAATGAAGCAAAAGAACAAGAGCTAAAGAGACAAAGGACACAACCGATGTTTTTACCGTGGTATTCGGAAACTTGCCGGTTTCCCCTAGTCCACGTTGAGGTAAGCCCGGACGTATCGGACCGGCTCCACGAATTGAGCCAAGCACCTCGATCACTAGTGTAGCTCTTCCCCACTCCGGGTAGGTGAGCTCCAACCTTCACAATTTGCCGGGTCTTCTCACAATCTTCTTGAGAAGATCACCGAGGCAACTTCCACCGGATCGTCCAAGTGCCGGCAAGCACTAAGAGTAATAAATCCCGGTGTTCACTTGAATACAACTCTAGTGCCAAATGGATTTGCAAAGGAAATCTAGCACTAAATGCTCAACCACCTCACTTTGATGTGCAAAGAAAGAATTGAGGTGAAATGAATGCACTTGGGCTTGAGAAATATGCAATGAGTCTCTAACCTTAGCCCTTGAGCAGTGGTGGGGGTATTTATAGCCTTCACCAACCAAAACTAGCCGTTTGACCCAGCTTCCAGAAAATTTTCTGGTCGAGCGGAACTACCGCTCCCAAAGACCGGTACTACCGCTACCAAATCTTCGCGCCAGAACGGCTATGTCAGACGTCTGCAGTGACCGTTGGATTCGGCGGCGCGGTACTACCGCCGTTGATATTTGCGGTACTACCGCTACCCGGTAGTTCCGCAAAGTCGGCGCGGTACTACCGCTTCAGCCAAACTCCAAAGGGTCCCAGACTTGGCGCTCTCTGGAAAAATACATCCGCTTTGAAGTCGGATCTTCCGGACTCCGGAAGTACCGCTCTGAGTGGCGGAACTACCGCATGCAGCGGTAGTTCCGGCGTTGAAATAGCCGGTACTTCCGCTCCAGAGAAATCCAGGCTTCATCCGGAGGGCGCTCTCTGGAAAAATTGATCCGCTCTCCCTCCGGATCTTCCGGGGTCCGGAAGTACCGCTTTAGGATGCGGTACTACCGCTCGCAGCGGTAGTACCGGCGTTCAAGCAGCCGGTACTTCCGTTCCCGCAAGACTTTGGAATGAGCCAAGGGTGCTCTCTGGAAATATTGATCCGCTCCTAAACCGGATCTTCCGCTGGCCGGTACTACCGCATTTTGGTTGCGGAACTTCCGCTTTCCGGTAGTTCCGACGTTCAAAACTGCGGTACTACCGCTCTTCCAGACAGAGCACAGCTTTCTTTTGAAAACTAGATTCCTTTAAAGGATGCAACTTTTAAGACAAAACCATTTGGCACATGAGATAAGTATTCAAGCTACTTAGCCAAGATCCCTCTTGATGGTACGATCATCTATCCTATAATCCGGTCTTCCACCATTCACCTAAGACCGGTAAAATTCAAAAGGGGTCCTATTCTAAGCATAGCTTTGTCTTGAGCCAATTTGATTTTCACGCGTGTCCTTTGGCTTGCATCTTGTCGCTCATGTGTGTGGACTATCCTTTCGCATACTCATTAAAACACGTTAGTCCCATATTCCATATTCTCTTAATTTCATTAATTACCAAAATCCTTTTTAGGGGTCTAGATGCTTTCAATGACGTCGCCGCAGCCTCCTCTTCCTCCGTCGCCGCCTCCCCGAGCCCGTCGCCTCCTCCTCTCCTCCGTCGCCGCCGCCTCCTCCTCCTCCGTCGCCGCCTCCCCGAGCCCGTCGCCTCCTCCTCCTCCTCCGTCGCCGCCGCCTCCCCGGACGAAGACGTCGCCGCAGCCTCCTCCTCCTCCGTCGCCGCCTCCCCGAGCCCGTCGCCTCCTCCTCCGTCGTCGTCGCCGCCTCCTCCTGCGTCCCTAAGGTCACCAAAACCCTAAGGTCATCAAATCCCTCCCCGACATACTGTTACTGTTATGGTTAGTTGCTTAGTACATATTTAGGGTTGATGCTTCATGCTTACTGTTAGTGTTTAGGGTTGATGCTTGATGCTTCATACTGTTATGGTTAGTTGCTTAGTACATATTTAGGGTTGATACTTCATGCTTACTGTTACTGTTTAGGGTTGATGCTTGATGCTTGGTACATATGTGCAACCCTACAATTTGAGAGCACAAAGATACATTGACCATTTGGGTGGAAAGAAATACATTGTGTCGTCAGGCTCATGACTGCCAATTTGAAGCATAGCATAGCATCCGAGGCACATCCGATGCCTGCAGCTGTGTCTTGAAGAATGCCAAGAGCTGGTCTTCAGATGTGGCATTCCTCAAACTATAAATTATGAATCTTATTCTCATAACCCATCTGAATACCAGCTCTTGGCATTCCTCAAGACACAGCAGCAGGCCTCGGATGTGCCTCGGATGCTATGCTATGCTTCGAATTGGCAGTCATGCGCCTGACGAAACAGTTGATCTTTCCACCCAAATGCTCCATGTATCTAGACAAAAAACAGCAAATGAAGCAAGTGACATACTATAGTGTTCCCGTTCAATGAACCGGATACACTAGTTTGTGTCATTTGCTTCATAAACCTTTGTTTAGGGACTTTGCTATTTGGTTTATAGTATTAGCAACTAAAGTAGGTGCTAGGATAGGCACTTTGTTTAGAGACCTTGTAGTAATAGTATTACAAAATTCAAGAAAATTTTAGTACAGAAGTTCAAAAAAAAAAGAAATTCCCAGATTCTTCGGTGAGCAGCCGATATAGCCGACTTCTTCGGTGAGCGACTATCCATCTGCTTCTTCCCACTCCTTCTCTTCATCTCTGATCTCTGGATCACGTACGCCAGTAGCGATGATTCAGTTAGATGAATCATCGCTACTGGCGTACGTGATCCGGAGACCAGAGATGAAGAAAAGGAGTGGGAAGAAGTAGATGGATAGTCGCTCACCGAAGAAGTCGGCTATGTCGGCTACTCACCGAAGAATCTGGAATGTCTTTTTTTTGCACTTTTGTAATAAAATTGACTTGAATTTTGCGGGAAAAAGAAGGACTTGATACATTGGTACATTGGTAAGATAGGCACATCACCCCCTCTCTATGTCCATATCACCCCCTCCCTTCTCCCCCTCCCCTCTACTCCTCTCTTGTCTTCCTATTTTTGCAGTGCCACCAGCAGCAGCCGGGCAACACATGTGGATACTACGTTTGCCAACATATGGAACTACTCCTCGATTCCTCGAGGCTCACCAATCGCAAGGTTTGTCACTCTTCCCATAATTACTTCATACTTATCATGTTACATATATATGCACATTGATATTCCTATCGACAGGCTGTGTCCATCCCGTCAACTGCATTGAAACAGTCTGATTTTGGTGGGATTCAAGGAGAGTTGGCGTACTTTTTGCTGACTCAAGTCATAAAGCCAGGAGGACGGTTCCACTGCGCACCATGATTTCTTATTGGTCTTATCACTAAGTGTAAATGCAGTGTAGATCTTTTGTAACTGTGCATTTGTTAATGGATATTTCATTTCAATTCAATTAATCGATTTGCGAAATGGATGCATGCTTTATGTTTGTGAAATGAAGTGCCATGTCAATTGGATGTTTTATGTCTGTGAAATGTATCTGAAAGCAAATGAGATGTGTGAATTGTATATTTTTTGTCTGTGATTATCTGCTTGTTTCAGAGGGCATGGCTAGCATTCCTGAGGCTAGCCAATAAGATAAATATATGTATGGGTCGAAGGGAATATCACAGACGGTTTTTACCCAAAAACCGTCTGTGACAATCAGTATCACAGACGGTTTTTAACTAAAAACCGTCTGTGATTATCAGCTATCACAGACGGTTTTTACTCAAAAACCGTCTGTGATAGCCCATAATCACAGACGGTTCGAAAACCGTCTGGGATGACCTTCGATTATCACTGACCCATAAATACAGACGGCTCACAAAACCGTCTGTGATAACGTTTTCGAACCGTCTGTGATGACCTTTTCTGTAGTAGTGTCAAAGGCTCGGCATGGTTTTTGATGGCAATAGGGTAAGTGGAAGGTTAATCGGCCGAAAGCATCGGTGTTTGAGCATCCTTGGAGTTAGGGCAAGCTCATGGGAGTAGCGATTTAGACTAGGGAGGCCGGGGTAGGGCTAGCAACGGCGAGGCTTCTCGGCCGAGCGGCGGGCTTCGACGGTAGGGGAGAAGAGGGCTCGGCGAGCTTGGGCGACAGTTTGGGGAGGTTTCTGGGAGCTTGGGGGAACTGTGGGAGTGAGCAATTGAAATTCAATTGAGTGAATTATGGGAATTGGTTTAGAGCTTACCTTGGAGCTTCTCGGTGATTGCCGGCAGTGGGGGCGGTGAGAGGCTAATCGGGCGAGTAGAGAGCTTCACTAGGGTGCGTGGGGGAGGTCGGAGGGGTCCTTGGCCTTTATAGGCGCCTGAAGGCGGTTCGGCGCCGAGAGGTCGGTTAGGGCAGCGGCAAATTGCGGCCTAGGAGCTCATTGAGGGTCAAGGGGAGGGGTTGGTAGGGCTGTCAGAGGATGAGGTATGACTGTCAGAGACTTTGCTGCAGAGTAGTGGGAACGGGGAGGCACGAGATGGCATGAGAAGGCTCGGGGCGGAGGTAAAACCAGGGCGGCGACAGCTGTTTTCGGGATGGCTGTGGAAATATCTGTGGTTGAGTAGTGCCAGCGCAAAGCAAGGTGATTTGGCAAGAGCTGGAAGACGCGGGAGACTGCTGGGGCCTGGGCGGCGGAAAAGATCAGGGTCGGCACGAGAGGGTTCGGGAAAGGACCTGCGGCAGTAGATTTTCGGACATGAACAGTGATGGCGCCAATCTCCTCCATTGGGGCAATGCCGACATCAATTGCCGACATCAATAGATGACGTGGTTGGCTTGGATTTAAGTAGGATTAAGCTAGGGATCAAAGGGAAACCAATTCCAAAACGAAATTTCGAATTTTTGCAAAAATCAGTTTGTTTCAGTTAAAGATTTTTATCTAATAAAGGGGCGAAAACCTCTTAAAGGAGGGCTTTGGGTTAGTAGTGCCCCAAATCATTTTAGACAACTCTACGCCCTATTAAGCATCACTGTCTTCCCTTTTCTTAACTTTCTTAACACATGCCAAAGCAATGGAATAAACATTAAGATTGCTAGGTACACTGGGTGGGTTTTTCTTTTTTTGCAGCATTTATTTCGAGAGGATTCTTTTTTATCGTCAGTAACAATATTTTTAGCAACATATTGGCCGGTTTTAATGAATACACACCAGCAACATATACATACGCGCCTACAACACATGACTTAAAACCATAATATACATGTATTAGTATTTATAAAAATTGTTTCCTAGCACATGTTGGATCAATTTCATATAAAATTATCATCTATAATTCATCAAGCTACTTATATTTGCAAAATTACTATCTCATGTACAAAAAGTTATTATCTGTAATTCGTTAAGTTACTATCCAACCGAGTTAGCACGAACTACACCAGCTGGCCAGGTCACGCGTGTGGCCAGCGGCCCATGTGTAGCGTGCGCACGCGCTCGTTAGCGCGCGGGTCGTTGGTTGGATTCCTGGTGTGGTTGGTGTATAACTTAGTTGGTGCATACCTTCATGAATTATATATGCTAACTTTTGCATTAGATAGTAACTTTGCAAATGTAAATAACTTGATGAATTACTGATGATAACTTTATGTTCAGGAGATAATAACTTTCGTAGCATTACAATGTGAAAATTATCATGTGAGTATTGTAAGTAACTTTGTGAATTATATATGATAATTTTTGTGCATGAGATAGTAACTACGTGCGGGTCTTTTACGCCAGGTGGTTACGGTTTGACACATGCATGCATACGGAGGAAAGAGAAGGGAATAAGTGCACTTGACTTATGTTTTTTATTTTGTTTATAATCTAAAAAATAAAATAACTTTTTCATCGTAAGTCCAATCTGTGATCTGTTTGCACCATTGTGTTTAAAATTATGAGCTTAACAAAACAAAATCCATGTTGAATATGTTTCGGTGTGCGAAATTCGTGTCATTTTTACTACCTGGCTTCCTGGTGTATGAGATAGTAACTTCATGAATTATATATGATAACTTTTTGTGTATGAAATAGTAGCTTTGCCAACTGTACATAACTTTATAAATTATAGATGATAACTTTATGTGTATGAGATAGTAATATGCGTGATAATTGTAAGTAACTTTATGAATTACAGATGACCTATTGGTTCGTAGCGGTCATGGTCGTAGTTGTAGCGCCCGTGGACGTGGTCGTAGCGGTCATGGTCGTAGTCGTAGCACCAACTCGGAGAGCACCTATTGGTTCATCCACAACTTCCACCGCTATGAGTTTCTCCTCCAGTTGGACATCCTCGTTGCCTACCCCCAGGTCACCCCTAAGATCGAGCTCCCCACCCTTGACGGCAAGACCCACAAAGTGGTCGAAGTCGAAGGGTCATGGTCAAAGGGGACAGTGGTTGAAGGGGGTAGTGGTCGAAGTCGAAGTTGGGGCCGAGCAGGCTAGCGCTAGCAGTCGGGCGACAGGGCACAAGCGTACCGGAGGCCTACCAACGTACGACTATCAGTGATGATCGATCGCTCCTGACATACGATCACGTGCGATGGTTGATGGCTTCTAACTTACGACCACGAGGTGTGATCGACGGTTTCTAATTTACGACCATGAGCACTGGTTGATGTGTTTCGACTTACAAACACGAGGTGTGGTCGATATCTTCCGACTTACGACTACGAGAGTTGGTCGATGTGTTTCGACTTACGACCACGAGGTACCCTCGATGGCTTCCGACTTACGACTACTAACGATGGTTGTTAGCTTTCGATGTACGACCATGAGCCATTGTCGAAGGCTTCTGATTTAGGACCACGATCGATCGTCAACCGCTACCAACTTACGACCACCAGCGATGGTCGACCGCTCCCAACCTACGATCACACGCGATGGTCGACAGCTTTCGACTTACGACGATGAGGTGTGCTCGAGGGTGCCCGACCTACGACCACGAGGTGTGGTCGATATCTTCCGACTTATGATCATGAGGTGTGATCGACGGCTTTTGACTTACTTGATAGATTTAAAAACTTTAAGAATATGTTTGCATGCATATTCTAAAAATTTTTACCACCCGTGAGTTTTAAAATATATAGTATGATAAATTATAAAAATCCGTAGCAACGCACGGGTATTCAGCTAGTCATTGATATATTAATGGTAAGTGAGTTTTGAACTCAGTTCGAACTAATTTGAATTATTTTTGAATTTAATATGACTAGAGTGCCATGATACTAGCTTAAGTTAGTTAAACTGAAGTTAAATTTAATTTTTTAAAAAATTTAATATCTCAAATACATTTTTACATGTATATAAAGATACACATATCTAACATCGTGAACCTATGTAAAGATGTTCATATCTCAAATACATTCATTTAGATACATAGACACGTGCACAAAACACTTCTATGTACGTGTGAAGCGGGATCGGTTTTAATTGGCGTCGAGTATACATGTCAGATCAATTATCTGTATTCGTTTCCCTCCACTATGTGTCAGGGCGTTGTCGAATCAGAGCGAAGGGAACATGATGGCTTGTCACATCCATTTGGACATCCATAACTATCCAAAGCAATTACGCGTTATCGCCATCTTATACTCCGATCTTTATTCTAAGGGCATCTTCAGTAGTTCTAACTAGCAACTAACTAGAAGACTTCCATATTATTTATATAATACACACTAAAAATTAGCATTCTAAAGAACTATATATAAGGATAGCTATTTGATGCTTATATGCACACACAGAAAATGACTATCATTTATAGAGGCTGCCTCGTTTTGCGTTATAGACTAGTGCTTAAGAAAGAGCTGACTCGGTTTTTTTGCATACTCTCTTTCCTCCACATAGGATATATATTGATGTGTACATACATATAGCTAGCTGACTCAGACCATTAGAGATACCCTAATCTCACCTACGTGAGGGAATTTGTTTCATAAGAGACGGTAGAACACAATTATTTATCACATCTATTGTACAATTTAGATCCGCTTTAAATAGCGATGGTTTCTAGTTTTCAGAAGTTAAAAATCGTTTAAAACATATTGATTGTTTTCAGAAGTTAAAAATCGTTTAAAACATATTGATTTTTTAACGTGATTTTTCTTTCTCTTTTTTCTTTTTTCTTTATATTACTCATGGAGATAAAACATTGTTTTTATTTTTTCTTTATTTTTCTTTTATTGACGATGACGGCTAATGTCCATGGGCTCCCGTACATCTAGGCCTAATTTGTTGTGTCAAGAACAGTTCTATGAATCATTTTGCGAGAAGAGGAGGGAAAAGAAAGAACTATCACTTATCAACTTCTTCTTTTAAGTAGTAGAAATTTATGAACATTAGAATCCAAACTTTTCATATGATTGTTCATTGTACAAAATAGATCATGGTATATTTTATATTTAGAGATGAGTAAATAAGAAACGGGCCCACAATTGTATCTTTGAGGTGATCCATTGTTGTTAGCATAAAATACGAATAGAAAAATATGGTGTTTGACAAATAACAAGGTAATTCTTTCAAAACAAACAAGGTTTCCTGACATAACTATTGGTATAAATTGTTGTTTGATCCAAGGATACGTCTATTTGCACTATAAAATTATCGATCAAAGGGTAGACCTGATACGTACTGAAGGAATTGAGATACTTTGCAATTTCTCCCTGGAATACATGCACCCAACATCATTCCTGAGTAGCTGCCCTTCTTTATCAGATGGATTCAGAAGAGAGTGACATGCCAGCTCCCTCGTAGGAGTAGAGGACTGAGGGGGAGAGTTCCATTTGACGAGCTTCGGCCGAGCCTGTTCTTTTTGGCTGCGGCCTGTGGTTTTTAGGCTGTTTGTATGAGAGATTACAGAATAACAGAAATTCATATGCAGTTTTTGCCAATATAAATGAAGTCAGTAAAGTATGTATTACAATTAACTTGTAGACCTTATTTTGAAAAAAAATACTTCGTTTAAAAGTTAGTTACTGTAGAAAAGTCGAAAAATAGTTTTTAGAAGTTGAAAAGAACAGAGCCGTAGCCTGTCTGTCCTTGTCCATGATGGCAAGATTCCTTCAGGCTTCAGCCCCCAATCCATGGTTGGCAAGTTACTTTCACTGCTACCATCAAGCAAGCCATGGAGAGGAAGAGCTCAAGGACAAAAATTGTTTGTATGTAACATTTTAACCACCAGTTGGGCATGGAATTTTTTTTGGCAATTTTTTAAAAGGAAAGTAATTACTTATCTTGCACTCTATTTTTGTTACTTGCCTATCTCTAGACATAATTTAGCTATAATTTTGATGGCTTTGCTATCCCTGCAATTCAAATTGCATCATGCAAGAAGCATATATTTGAATTTTGACGTGGTTGTGAGTTGACATCTTCTCAGCAGTTGTGTTGTAGTCAAAATTTTCGTAAGTTGACTTGTGTAAATTAGAGGTGAGATTTTAAACAATAATAACAATGTTCGTGCTCAACACAGAATTACATGATCACTCTCCAATTGCAATTGCATTGCTTGCCAACACAAGTTATAGAGCGTAAATAAGGCTAAAGGTCTTATTGACCAGCTCAACTGTTTATAGACTTGAAATGTGCACATCAGCACATGCCATTGATAAAGCTATGGTATATTACATCTTTTTATGTGAGCTGTATTTAAGGATGAAATAAGAAATCCTGGAGGCGACAAAATAGAAATTATGTCCTCACATCCTATCCCTGATCAACTCGGCTTCGGCTTCTGGTTTCTGGCTTATTTTTCACTATTCATAAGTTTCGTCTTTTTCTGAACTTTTAGTTTTTTGTTGAGCTTTTTTGCCGGTTTTTTTTTTCCGTATTTGTTTGTATTATACGTAATGGGCTAACATATTTTTTTTATTTTTAATTTTTTTTAAATTTAATTATGCTAAATAAGCCTCTGTCAGCTACAGTGCTTTTTTCAGCCAACTACAGTGTTTTCAGCCATAAGCCACGAGCTTTTCAGCCGAACCGATCACCACCTATAGTCAGGTGATGGAGTAAAAAATATCATGGCACAATCCTAGGGGTTGCCAACTCAGAACCCATACAACCCATTTTCCGTACAAATACAAATAGAGATGCTATCTAAAGTAAATTTTATTCTAAAACCAAAATTTTCTACCACAATGTTGATTTAAGCCTTTTTAGAGCATAATATTTCCATAGAAAATCCGAGTGAACTGTAGTGCTTCCTGCGTAACCCCTATGATCATTTCAAGCCGGTCGTTAGTTTCGATCCCTATGTACATATAAGTCACAGTGCTCGTCCATTTACTTGCACTAATATCATTTTCTAGACATAAAATTTACTCTAGCAAACTATGAAAAGAAATAAGCAGAAAAAAACGAGGGATGCAACTAAGGGTCACTTTATCTGGCTTATGGCTATGATTTTTTACTGTTAGCAGAAATTATGGTCATGTTCTTTTTAACTTCTAAAAATTGCTTTTTGGTTTTTCTACAGTAACTAGCTTTTAAACGAAGTATATTTTTAAAATAAGATCTACTAGTTAATTGTAGTACATACTTTACCGGCTTCATTTATATCGGCAAAAGTTGTATGTGAGTTTATATTATTTTGTAATTTCTCACATAAACAATCTAAAAATTATAAATCATAGCCAAAAGCTATAAACTCTAGCACAAAAAGAACAGCTCCTGTACCAGCGACGGTTAATTTTTGTAAATCATTCAATTAAAAAAAATAAAAACATCGTCTCCACCACTTCTTTCTCTCTCTCTTGCGTACATACTATTGCTCCTCCTATTTATTTACTATTAATTAATTAATTGCTCCCGACTCCGTCTCCGTCTCCGCCTCCACCAGACCACCACCACCACCTGCGCGACCGAACCAACCGAAATTCCCACGTCTCCGCCGCAAACCCTAGCCAGCTAGTTAGGCCAATGGCGGAGGACGGCGGCGACAGGGAGCAGCACCAGCAGCAGGAGCCACCCGCTTCGGCGGCGGCGGCGGGAGGTGGAAGTGGAGGTGGGGAGGAGGGGGGCAGGAAGGAGAGCGTGAAGCTGTTCGTGGGGCAGGTGCCGAAGCAGATGACGGAGGCGGAGCTTGCGGCCGTGTTCCTCGACGTGGCCATCGTCGACGAGGTCACCGTCATCCGCGACAAGGCCACCAAGGCGTCCCGAGGTCCGGATCCGTACGCCCCCGCGTGCGAATTTTCCTCGCTGCTCCCGTGCAATGCAACTCCCGTGCTTGTTCTCCTCTCTGGGTCTGGCGGGATCTGGGCGCGGTCCGGTGGGGGAGGGCGGAATTGGGTTCCGTTGCTTGCGCTTTTCGTGTTTTTGGGGGTGCTCCGGTGGGTTCCCGTGTTTTGGGGGGGGGGGGGGGGGGGCAAAAAGGCTTCGTGCTTTGCTGGGAATTGGTTGCTTTCGTGGCGTTTTGTGCGTAATGTGGTGGGGAATTCCGGTTGTTTGTGGGGATTTCTGTGTAAGGGTTGCGTTGAATTGTGGCAGCTCGTGTTCTTTGCGGAGAAAACTGTTCACCTTTGTCAAATTTTTGAGTTAGCCCGTGATTAGTTTTGAGTTCTTCATCGTATGGTCGTTGATTTGCTCTAATATGTCGGAAGCTTCGATCTATTACTGGGACTTGAGCTCAGGTTATTGGGTGTAAGTTATTCATGGGGTTGGATTGGTAACTTGTTGTTTGGGGAAGTTCAGCTTTCGCTGATACTGAATTTTGTTGCTTCTCGTGTGTGTTTTGAAGTAAACGTTTGGTCTTGGGTTGAATCCTTGGGATTTCAATTGAGCTCGGATTTGATCTTGTTGATTTCAATTGGACCCAGAATATAGGCTGTCTGTGTTAGTACATATTCATTTCAACCAATTACTGAACAAAGATGCGTCTTTTCTGTACGTGCGATTGGCTAGAATTTTTGTACGTGCATTTGTGGATTTAAAAACTTCATTGGTCCAATGAAGGAATTTACCTTTACATGGTATTTCGAGGTTTTGCTATGGAATTTTTGGCTGCTTTACCTTACATTGTGCTCAGTAACTTGCCCTACTATGAGAGCATGATGATCAAATCTGATGGTAAATGTTTAGAACTTGTCGTAGGACTATTGCTCACTAGGGCCTGTTTTATTATGATCATGATTCTTTTGTGTACCATGGGAATTTGATGCTTCTTCATTTTCGTTGGTTTGAATTAGTTCTGTTCTTCTTAGGATGGATTGACTGATTCAGTACGTGCTACCTTCGAAATGATAAATAATTCATGCTATCCTGCATGTGGAAATTCAATTAGAATTGCCTTTGCTACAAACTTCGAAATTATGCCCGTATGTCCTTAGGAGAATATGTGTTAGTTTTGGTGTTTCCAGTGGCTTTTTTTTTTGTTCTGTTGTTGCTGGACTGTACCTTGTTCCTTAATTTGATCTTGATATAAGGTGTGCTGGACATTTGCAGGCTGCTGTTTCCTGATCTGCCAATCAAGGGAGGAGGCTGACAAGGCAGTGAATGCATATCACAACAAGCGCACGCTTCCTGGGGTATGTGGACACAACCATGTTTGTTTCACCTGTATCTGCCTGGGTATAATTTAGCAACTGATCCATCTGAAGGATCCCTAGCTTTCAGATGATGTTTGCTAGTAATTCTTTTAGTGATCATGGTTTTTTTTAATATCTTCTATGAATATTCCCGAAACACCGATTAAAATTTTTAGGACCGCTGTTACTTCTCTCTGTTTGTCCTTAACGGTTTCTTTTCTTTTCCTTCTATTCTTTCTCTGTTTGAAACCAGGCCTCAAGTCCATTGCAAGTAAAATATGCTGATGGAGAGTTGGAAAGATTGGGTATGAGGATCTCTAACATTATTTCATTCATAATGAATCTATGTATCAGTCATTGCTCGGAATATTATTTTTATCCTCATTCGACTGACATGTCTATGCTGTTACTTCCAGAGCACAAACTTTTCATTGGAATGCTCCCAAAAAATGTAACAGATGCTGAGATGACTGATTTATTTTCAAAACATGGGAATATCAAGGATTTGCAAATTTTGAGAGGTTCGCAACAGACGAGCAAAGGTGAAATTTTCTTGTGGAAAGAGCTCCTTTTCTTATTGATTGAAACGAATATCACTTTTCTGCACATTTAGCTTAACAACTGTGGATGTTGCAGCCGGCTGTGCCTTTCTGAAGTATGAAACAAAAGAGCAAGCTGTGGCAGCTATTGAAGCTCTAAATGGGAAGCACAAAATAGAGGTTTGTGAAAAAATAGAGATTGACTTGTGGGGATAGTCTTTTGCTTCGGCTCTCCTGAAAAACATACTACATACCACACTATAATTGGATTGTATGGTCCAATTTAATTTAGTTGTAAATCATAACTAAGTGTAGTACTGCAAGCCATAAGAAAGAAAGAAACTGAGTCGTACTGCAAGCCTGGTCCAAATACTGTGCCAAGTACAATATTGTTAAAAAAAAATTCTTGCATTCACTGTGTCATGGCAGTTTTTATATATAAAGCAAAAGATACTCACACAAAGCATGATACAGCTGTACATCCAGATCAGATTAACCATAGATGAGTGCAGAAATAGCTTAGCCCACATGGGTGGTGGATTCTGCTGTCCTATTTGAGCTGAACATTCTTGATTTTACAGGAGCAATGGGACCAAGGTTTCATACACCGGAACCATCCCTAAAACCAGAAGCTGGCCGGTTCCGGTTTTTGCCGGGTTTTGGGCAGGTTTCAGTGCCAAAAAAAAAAATGGTCCAGTTTTTTTGCTGCATTTTGAATTTGAAAATTCTCAAAATATAATGATTGGAAGTTGGACACTGTTATACACATTTATATTATTTATTTCCTTTTCTTCTGCAACTTCACGATTGGTTCTATACATCCTGATGTGCACTGATCTTTTTGTTAGGGTTCAAGTGTACCTTTGGTTGTAAAATGGGCTGACACAGAAAAAGAAAGGCAGGCTCGAAAAGCACAAAAGGTTCAATTGCAGTCATCTAATATGTCAAATGCAAATGCCATGCAGCAGACTTCATTATTTGGAGCTTTACAGATGGGATATGTGCCTCAGTATAATGGATTTGGCTACCAGGTGAATTATGATATAAAAATCTTGACTTAAGGCAGTAATCCTAACTTAAGACAGATTTTCACTTTGCTGAAATAAATCCTTGTCAAGGACATGCTCTTTTTGTTCTTCACCTTTCACTCTTCGTGTTGTTCTCTGGCTATATTTTCATATAGTTGGTGAGCATTTACTGTTGCAAAGAGCCAAACAGACTATTGTCATGAGCAACAGAAACGAGAATTCTTTTGAACTGCTGCAGTTTTCCATCTTCCTTAATGTGCTAGTAGTATTTAGCAAAAAACCAAATGTGTGAACATAGATTCAATGGTATCTTAATGTGCCAGTGATAATTTTTTTAAAGAAAAAAAAGAAAAAAATGATTTATGAACTTGGATTGGGCGCACTATGCTTGTAGGGCCACAGTAGCCCCTGAATTTGATCTGTCTTGTATGTGGGATATAACTCTACTTTTGTTGATCTGTGCAGCCACAAGGAACATACGGACTTATGCAATACCCTTTATCTCCTATGCAAAATCAAGCTGCCTTCCAGAATATGGTTCAGCCTGTTAATCAAGGAAACTCAATGCGTAGCGTTAATTCTGAACTTTCCTCTAATTCAGTTACTAGATTGTTAAATTCGGTGCAATTAGGCAGCCCTTATCCAGCTGCCCCTGGTATGCAGTATCCTGGATCATATCCTGGCGGTGCCATCAATAGTCATCCTTACATGAATTCTCATAATTCAATTAAAGTTCCAAATGCAAATGCTACTTCCCCCACATCTTCAAGTACCAGCAGCAACCCTGGTCCCCAGATAGAGGGTTTGTCTCCTTTAATACTTGTGAAAATTAGTAATTTCACCCTTAAGTTCTTAAGTTTGTTTATAGTGATGGTACTTATCATGTGTACAGGTCCTCCTGGAGCCAATTTATTTATCTATCACATCCCACAAGAATTTGGTGACCAAGACCTTGCGAATGCATTTCAGAGTTTTGGACGAGTATTGAGTGCTAAAGTTTTTGTAGACAAGGCAACTGGTGCTAGTAAATGCTTTGGTAATAAACTCTACCTAGCTGGAATTTCGAGAATAGTCATAGCATAATTTGTTAATTTGTTCCTGACTGGATGCAGGATTTGTAAGCTACGATTCTATTGCTTCTGCACAGACAGCCATTAGTATGATGAATGGATTCCAATTAGGTGGTAAAAAATTGAAAGTACAACTCAAGAGAGACAACAGCAAGCACAGTAAACCTTATTGACAGAGCGATACCGTTGTTTGCCCACACGATCAGGAAAATTGGTACATATGTGTCACAATTGATGTTACATTGTTTCCTCTTGCCTCCACCATGTGGCGTTGGTGGGGGCTTGTGTATCTTTGTTCAATTCACATTCTTGAAATTTGTTACATTGTGTATTTCGTTGCAGCATAGTTGTAGCATCTGTACCATCAGATCCATTGTACATCAGACATTTATTCATTCAATTGTTTCCTTCTTTTTCTCCTCTCGTGAATCATTTCTTGTGAGGATATTGCTCACTTCAGATTTTTGAC
The DNA here is from genome assembly GCA_017311315.1 of Dendrocalamus latiflorus. Classification (NCBI taxonomy): domain Eukaryota; kingdom Viridiplantae; phylum Streptophyta; class Magnoliopsida; order Poales; family Poaceae; genus Dendrocalamus; species Dendrocalamus latiflorus. Next base: position 20,597,012 of record CM029662.1, read on the forward strand.
GCACTCCAGCGTTTGCTGTATGTATGATCCTTAACCTTGCTGCGAATCTGGAAAGGCTGTACTTGTGGCTTACAGCAGCCATCGACTACCAGGGAAACCTGAAACTCCGCCAATGTTGGTTGTGTTTGGCTAAACTAGTGTTTTACTGTATCTTGCCCCATTGAAGTTTGCAACCCAGTGTTTCAGGTACTCGTTCACGCCGCTTGTACATGTTCGTCAATAGTCTGCTTTTTACATGCTCTGGCAATAGCCTGTGGTTGGATTTAATCTGTACTCTGAAGTAGGGTTTTATTTCCTGGATTCTAAGAAAATTCTGGAGCCAGTTTCTAATAAATTCCAGCAAGTTTTTTTCCCTTTTTTTTTGTGTGTTTCCTCAACCTTGGAACAATATTAATTCTTGAATTCTTTCGAAATGGCATCTCCGAGAATTGGAGGTAACTGCTAGGCCCTCATGTATAAACGTCTATACCGGATTCCGTCATCTTCTGAGCAACATTACGCCGCAACGCAGGGCAGCCCATGTGCAACACCACCTCTGTGGCTTTGACCGCCATACACAGAGATGCCTCTTTGGCTCTCTGCCTTCTTGGTGATCATTTGGGCTTTTTTAGGTGGCTTATGACTGAAAAGTACTGTAGCTGGCTGAAAAAACACTATAGCTGATAGAGATTTATTTAGCATAATTAAATTTAAAAAATATAAAAAATATGTTAGCCCATTACATATAATACAAACAAATACGGGGAAAAAGAACCGGCTAAAAAGCTCAACAAAAAGCCAAAAGTTCAGAAAAAACGAAATTTATGAATAGTGAAAAATAAGCTGGAAGCTAGAAGCTCTCTAAGTATGTAACATCACCTCCTGCGGCTGCGTTATTTTCGCGCCTACGCATTCTCTGAAAACAGCACGGTTCAGCTCCTGCAAGGCAGACCGGCGGTCGGTGGAGCTGCTTGTTCTGGTCTACCTTCAGCTTCGACCGTCCGATCCTCGTCATGGTAGACCCATTAGCATACACGACAGGCATGCGAGGGACCACTGACAAGAATGCCGTCGGGTGGCATGTGCTGCAATTGCACAACAATGGATGGTAAGCAGCAACAGAGGAGATATGCTGATTTTCGTATAGCAAGAGGTAACAAGCTAAAAACTGAATAAGTTGTATCTAGCAAGGTGGTCAGATTGATGCAGTAAGATGTGAAGTAGCTGTTCAGTTCCTAACATAGGAAAAAAAATAAAGTAGAGAACAACTACGGTATTAACCAATCAATATCTGTAAGAATTTCTCAAGACTATATTGCATTATTACAGTTTCATTCCATATTTGTGGCATAGCACTTAGATAGTATCACCAGAGCATTTAACGAAATCGCTAAAATTGCAGTAACAAGCGTCGTAACTCGATTGATAGTCTACTTAGAAAAGAACTACGAATCTTAAAAAAGTCTACCAACTCCAAACCTTACATACTACCCCTTCGAGCTTGAAAAGCACAGAATCCATAATCCTTGCAATTGAGTAAAATATTGCTTGAACATAACAATAACTGGCAGTTGTGGAAATGTAAAAGGGAGAAAGACTCACATGAGTGAGGGGCAGGGGCCACGATTGGCATTTGAGCAGGATGAAATGATGTGCATGAGCGAGAGATACTGCAGACAAAGGGGGTTTCGCAAGCTATGGTGCCTGATGGGGTTATTTGGAGAATGATGAACAGATGGTGATGGACTAGTAGATGATGGTGACACTGCATGAGGCATGGTGGCAGGTGTAGCATAATGACGATTACTAGATGTTAAGATTTTCATGTATTCCGTTGAGAGCTCTCTCTAGGTTGTTAGTCATGTATACGTTAGTATGATCTGATAAGTACCTGCTACCGGATTTTTAGGATCGCAATATCCACGTTTGTGTTTGTGGTAGCTGGGCATATCCGTTTTCTACGGATCTCATGTACTCAAGTCGCTATATATCTGAAGCCCAATCTATGTGGGCGGTTGAGTTTGACCATTACACAATTATATGTTTGTTCTTTATATGGTATCAGAGCCACGATCCCAATCCACGATAATCCACTTCCTAATTCCTCACCATGTCGACGACTGGGAGCGGCCAGAACTCTGGCACCGCCGGAGCAATCATCTCTGATCCCTCCTCGTCGATCCAGGCCAGTGTCCAAGTTCCAGCCTTTAATCAGATGATCACTGTCAAGCTGTCCAGTGATAATTATCTTCTCTGGACTACGCAATTGTTTCCCTACTTGCGGAGTCAGAGGCTCCTGGGATACATAGACGGCACCGTCGCTCGGCCGGCATCCACCATCACGCAGACCGGCACAGAAGGCGTCGCGATCACCGTCGCCAATCCAGAGTTCATCACCTGGTACCAACAGGACCAGCTTGTGATGAGTGCGCTCCTCTCCTCACTCACTGAAGGAGTACTCGCGCAAGTCGTCGGCTGCACTACTGCACGCGAAGTTTGGCTCGCCATCGACAGAGCGTTTGCAGCGACGTCACGCGCTCAAGTAATGCAAATTCGCATGCAACTCGCCACGGTCCAAAAGAAGGATCTCTCCATCAACGACTACTTCCGCAAGGTAAAGGGCCTTGCCGACACATTGGCGGCAATCGGCAAGCGACTGGAAGATGATGAAGTGATCGCCTACTTGCTGCGCGGCCTTGGATCAGAATATGATCCCTTGGTTACACGTCTCACACCAGGACTGATGCACTCAGTCTCAATGACGTGTATGCACACATGGTGAGTTTCGAGCTAAGGCTTGAGAACAACTATGGCAGCATTCGGGCGAATCAAGTTAACCGCTCATCAAGCCGTGGCAGCGGCAACGGTGGTGGTCATGGACGAGGTCGCGGTCGTAGCAACGACCGCAATGGCGGCGGCCGTTATCCAGGAGGACACGGCAATCCAGGCGGGCGCAGTGGAAACATGAGCTTCAATCAGGCAAACTTCAATCAAGGAGGCCAGAAGCAATCTTGTCAGATCTGCTTTCGTGACAACCACGATGCCTCCAACTGCTATCACAGGTTCAACCACAATTACGTCACTAATGATGCAAGAATCGTTGCTGCAGTCACAAATAGCTACGCTGTGGACTCCAACTGGTATGCAGATACCGGAGCCACCGACCACATCACTCCCGATCTTGGAAGGCTGACGATCAAGGAATGCTACAACGGCAACGATCGGGTTCAGGTCGCCAATGGTGCAGGTTTGTCCATAGCTCACGTTGGTAATTCGTCTATTACTACTGCTCATTGGCCTTTACTCCTAAACAAAATTCTTCACGTCTCCAAGATAAATAGACATTTGCTTTCAGTCAAGAAACTTGTTTCAGACAATAATGCCTACATTGAATTTCATCCTAACTGTTTTCTCGTTAAGGATCGAACCACGAAGAAAATTCTTCTTAGAGGAGCTTGTGAAGATGGACTCTACTGCATTCCACATAATCCACCCTGCCAAGCCTACCTGTCAACCAGAATTACTCCTGAACTTTGGCATCGCCGGCCTGGACACCCTTCTTCTACTATAGTTCGTCAGATTTTAGAAGAGAATAATCTTGCTGTAATTCAGAATAATGATTCTAGAGTTTGTGATGCTTGTCAACAAGCAAAGGCTCACCAGCTACCCTTTAGTGTTTCTTCTCATGTTTCATCAAAACCTCTTGAACTTATCCACACTGATGTTTGGGGGCCAACGAAAGTCTCTGTAAATGGCTATCGCTACTATATAAGCTTTGTTGATGATTACAGCAGATTTGTTTGGATCTTCTTTCTGAAACATAAATCTGATGTTGAGTCCATTTTTCTCCAGTTTCAATCTCTGTTGAAAGGCTACTCGATAGGAAAATTCTAGCGGTCCAATCTGACTGGGGTGGAGAATATCATCGGCTGCATAGATATTTCAGTCGTGTAGGCATAGCTCATCAAATATCCTGCCCACACACACATCAACAGAATAGTCTTGTCGAGAGGAAGCATAGACACATAGTAGAAACAGGCCTTTCTCTCCTAGCCCAATCCTACATGCCCATTCGGTTTTGGGATGAAGCTTTTCATTCTGCATGTTTTCTGATTAACCGAATGCCCACTTCAGTAATTGGTGGAGATACACCTCTGCATAAACTTCTTGGCAAAAGACCTTATTACAAATACCTTAAGGTGTTTGGGTGCTCTTGCTGGCCTAACCTTAGAGCCTACAATTCAAATAAACTCACCTTCAGGTCTAAAGAGTGTGTCTTCATCAGGTACAGTGCCAGCCACAAGGGCTACAAGTGCCTTGACAAACAAACCGGGAGAGTTTACATCTCAAGAGATGTAATCTTTGATGAGAGTGTGTTTCCCTTCAAAAAAACCCCAAGGTCAATCCACCGATCCTGTCCAAACAAACAATCAACCAGTCTTACTCCCTTCAATTACAAACCTGAATCAATATTACACTGAATCTTTTTTGACTGATACAAATCCGACAACAATCGAGCCAACTAGTCCATTACCTAATTACTAAGAAATTCCTCCGAGCAGTCCAGTAACTGATGAAATTGCCGATGATGCTGGACCTACCAATGTCACTGATGACACTGTTCACGATCAAGTTGTTGTAGATGATACTGCAGGTACAAGTTCCTCAGGTGTTTCTGCGGAAGGGCCAGCCCCAACGGTCTCAAGTCATCATATGTGTACAAGACTCAAGAACAACATAATCAAGACCAAGCAATATACCGATGGTACAATCAGGTACTCAGCAGCTGCCCAGATTCGGTCACCAACACAAGTACCTGCAGAACCAAACTCCTATATTGAAGCAATGCAACATTGTCAGTGGAAAGAAGCAATGGATGCAGAGTATTCTGCGCTACTGAAGAACAAGACCTGGACACTTGTGTCTCCATCAAAAGGGATAAATTTGATTGACTGCAGATGGGTATTCAAGGTTAAAAGGAAAGCAGATGGATCAATAGAACGCTACAAAGCCAGGTTAGTGGCCAAAGGTTTCAAGCAAAGATTTGGAGTGGATTACCTAGACACTTACAGTCCAGTGGTTAAACCTACAACAATCAGGGTCATCATCTCACTAGCTATCTCCAAGGGCGGGAAGACGAGACAAATAGATGTGCAAAATGCCTTCTTGCATGCGTTTCTGAAAGAGGATGTGTATATGGCTCAACCTCCTGGTTATGAGAGTTCACAAGTTCCCTCTAGCTATGTTTGCAAGCTAAACAAAGCACTTTATGGCCTGAAACAGGCACCACGAGCGTGGCATTCACGGTTGACAGATAAGCTGCAGAGTTTGGGATTCAGCCCATCTCAAGCGGATACTTCAGTGTTTGTTCTCAAGCAGCAATCACTCACAATGTATATGCTAATCTATGTTGACGATATAATTATTGTGAGCTCTTCTCCAGGTGCAACTGACAAGCTCATACAACAACTGACAGAAGAGTTTGCAGTGAAAGACCTGGGGGAACTGGATTTCTTCCTGGGAATAGAAGTTGTCCCCGACAAGAGTGGAGTTATACTGTCGCAAAGGAGATATGTTCAAGATCTACTGAAGTGAGCTAATATGGATAAGTGTAAACCAATTTCTACTCCTATGGCATCTAGTGAGAAACTGACCAAAGATCAAGGAGTTGCTCTTACAGGTGAAGATCTTTTCCAGTATCGAAGTGTTGTCGGTGGTCTACAGTATCTGACAATAACAAGACCAGATTTGTCATTTGTTGTCAACCGAGTTTGCCAATTCATTCAAACACCTACAGACAGACATTGGTTAGTTGTCAAAAGAATACTTCGATATCTGAAAGGGACTGCTGATTATGGCCTAAAGATTCAGAGATCAGTTGACAATACACTGAATGCCTTCTCAGATGCCGATTGGGCGGGATCTCCAGAGGACCGACGCTCAACAAGTGGCTTTGCAGTGCTGTTGGGCTCTAACCTGGTGTCATGGAGTTCTAGAAAGCAATAGACGGTGTCACGATCGAGCACTGAAGCTGAGTACAAAGCCATTGCAAACGTGACAGCTGAACTGATCTGGTTGCAAACACTACTCAAGGAACTTGGAATCTATCAAACTTCAGCACCGGTTCTTTGGTGTGACAATCTTGGTGCCACCTACTTGACTGCCAACCCTGTATTCCATGCGCGTACCAAACACATTGAGGTGGACTTCCATTTCGTCAGGGAGCAGGTGGCTCGTCAAGCTTTGAAAGTGTGCTTCATCTCCTCCAAGGACCAGTTAGTTGATGTGTTCACTAAAGCGCTGTCGAAGGGGCCGTTCACCCAGATATGTCGCAATCTCAACTTGACTAAACGCAGTTGTGATTGAGGGGGACTGTTAAGATTTTCATGTATTCCGTTGAGAGCTCTCTCTAGGTTGTTAGTCATGTATACGTTAGTATGATCTGATAAGTACCTGCTACCGGATTGTTAGGATCGCAGTAACCACGTTTGTGTTTGTGGTAGCTGGGCATATCCGTTTTCTACGGATCTCATGTACTCAAGTCGCTATATATCTGAAGCCCAATCTATGTGGGCGGTTGAGTTTGGCCATTACACAATTATATGTTTGTTCTTTATACTAGATACTGGCTCGGCCGCTGGGGCTACAGGAGCTTTATTCTTTGTCTTATTGGTGTATCCATATGGACAACCATATGGGGATGGTGATCTATATTTGGGCTGTTCACCAGGAGAATGTACAGGTGCAGGAGATGGAGCCAAATGCTTCGTTTCTTCATGACTATGGTGATGGTGGTTGTGATGACCTTGACGAGGCATGGGTGCTGGACTGGGTGCACCAGTACCATCCCCACAGTGCAACGAATGTCTAAGATAAGACGAAAGGCTTTTCTGCTTTACTCTGCCAAACACAGTGTGATTCAGTCCCAAGTTTCCTGAAGATGAATTGGCAATTGTTTGGGCCAACTGCTTCATCCTTGGAAGGGAGGGCTGGAACATGTTGGAGGAGCAACTGTTGAACCATGCAAATTCGTCAACTTGATGTAGAGGTTCTGCAAAAAAAAGATTCAATTGAACAAATAAAAACAAGATCTAATAGTACGCATCAGCTTTTGTGGCCTTTGCAAGCCATGATTCCCACCCAAAATTTTCGAATGTTCAAGAAACAACTCCTTGGTCTTAAGGCAAGTAGCGAAAGACAATAACACAGAGATATACCATCACATGCTACATTAGTATTGCACAGAATATGTGCAATTATCACCTTTTTTCTTTTTCAAACATTTAACTTCGCAAAAATACAAAATTGACAATACATTGCATGCATGTTCTCATAGTCTTATATTTGCAAAAATGGTCCCACAAAGACTACAGATTGGTAGGGATATAGGTCAATCAGTAACTTCTGGTGTAGATGCCCCCTCGCTGATTATCTATTCACAAAAGGACATAAAATGCAGCAGGTTATGTTCAAACGCCAAACACATGCCCATGGTCATGTACTCATATATACATGTTCATAATAATTTCATGCCAAAAACAAGTAACAAGAAGCAAGCATCCAAACCTTTCATATATGGTCCAAAAACAATTTGATGGCAACAAACGGATAAAACTAAATTATAATGTCAAGTCACACGATAATCGTTTTCATGATAAGAACTACTGTAATGGAAACTAGACTAGAAATTGGTACCTACCTCATAAGGATTGAGAAGTAGTCCTGTCTTCATTTTTTGAAGGATGCATAAGGCTTCTGCACAAGACAAGCAGCTTGTGGAGGGATAATGGTTATTCCTCCAGGGAACTTAAGCACCTCAAATAACGATGAGTTTCCAAACAGTGACTCTGTCAAGTGGAGTGTTGACTGCTGTACAACCAAGGACATAAAAGAAGACCTAAGAATGCTCAACCATGTAGATGATATAATTGAGTATTTTGGATAAGGCACAATGCTGAAGATGACATTTGTCCAGTTTGATGCACCTAATCGTTGAAGAAAATTTACAGCCACCCGTAGCAGCCACTGCAGCCCACGGACCCACGCCGCCATTGCCACCCACACATAGGAGAAGGCTAAAAGCGATGATTACTTCGATAGTTCTACCATGTTGCGTACATACATTTACTATAATTAATGGTAACGAATTACTTCCCATAATATACAAAAAAGAACTCACAACATCTAATTCGACGAGCTACATGGCCTAAGATTCTCCAGAATACTAGAGAGGGGCTTGACAACATTGAGCACATAGAAGAGCATGTAGAATAATAGCTTTGCCCTGTATACATTGTTCTTCTCCTGCATATGAAAGAAATACATCATAACCTAAAATTACTGCATACTACAAATCTACAATACAATTTACTGCATGTTAGAGAAAAAAATTACTACTTACCAGTTCTATGACATGGCGAAGAAGGCAGCTGACACGAGATTTGCGCATATTTTACCCCTCCCCCCAAACCTGGCAAAAGGCACGGTAAGGTGATGATTTAAACCCTGATCATGCTCGTTTATGTCATTATTTCCATATATTTTGCATGTCAACACATTTTGCAGGAAAATACATAAAAGAGGAAAAACACCATAAAATCACTAAAAAGAGCAACGGATCCACCAATGGGCCGGTCGGCCTAGGGTTCCATCGGAAGAAGCAAACATACATCCACATACGTTCCTGGAGATCTGTGCGGTGTTCAATATGAAGGGATTTACTCCAAGTGCTATATGCTTGTGATTGTTCCCTTGCTTATGGGAAAGGTGAAATAATGGTTTTGTTCACTCCGTGCGGAAGAAGTGGAGACATGGAAAAAGTGCTCTGATGCCTTTTTGGCCAAGTTCTTTTGTCCTAGAAAGACGAATATTTTACGAAACAAGATTCCCAACTTCCATCAGTCCCCCAAAGAATTAATTGCAGAAGCATGGGTGCGATTTCAAAATATATCCTTGCCTATCTCCACAATGGCGTGGAGGACTAGCTCGTGATTCAGAATTTCTACCACGGTCTTGTGGTAAGGACCCGTGAGCATCTAGATGCAGCTACTGGCGGAGCTTTCATTGGATTGGGAATAACTGGCACGAAGTCACTCATCAACAAGATGGTATCCAACAAGGTTGGGAGACGGACTGATCAACCACTCCTATGAATCATCAATGAGGAGCAAATCAAGTTGAAGGGGTAGATCTTATTGCATCTAAAGTATACGCTCTAGTTAGGAGAATAGAATCATTGCCATGCACACCAGACATAGTCAAGATCCAAGATGCCTGAATGACATATAAAGAGTGTGAAAAATTTGGGACATATGGGAAGCCAATGCCAAGAACAGGACGTTAACTACGTCAACAATTTTTTGCTCCCAGAACCAATCATACACACCTGGATGGAAGAACCACTCCAATCTCAGCTACGACAACAAGGGTAATAAGTTTCATCCTTCAGCTCCTAACATTCATCAGTTTCTCTCTCTTGGATTCTTCGCTTAAGGAATTCATAGAGGCAAAATCTAAGATCAATGAGAGCATCCTATACAAGTGACAAGGTCTTAGAAGGCATCGATTCCAAGATCAAGGGCTTAGAATCAACTATTCAATAATAGCTCAGCTATTCAAAGATGTTAGAGACATAGGTTGCGCAGCTGGCAACCCTGGTCCCTAACAATCTAGCTGGATGATTGCCGGGATAATCGGAACCAAACCCTAAGGAACAAGTCGATGCTATCACCACCAGGTCCAGCAAGAAAGCTACTGTACAATCAGAGGCCCTCCAGGAGATTGAGACTGAGAAGGAAAGTAAGGAGGAGCTCATAGGAATTCAACAAACACCCTTGTCAAAAAGTAGCTCGCATGAATATATCAACACCAATTTACTACCACCCTCCAAGGACACACAAACCATCCTCCGATGAACAATTCAGCAAGTTTGTTGAGATAATCAAAAAAATTATATGTCAATATCCCGTTGCTTTGCACAATGCAGGTACCCACCTATGCCAAATATCTTCGGGACATTTTACTCAACAAACATCTGATTCCAAGTTTGGAGGTGTTCAAACTAATGGAGGAATGCAGTGCTACTATTTTGAACATTGCCCTAGCTAAGAATAATGATCCTGGTTGTCCAACCATCACATGCTCCGTTGGCACACAAAAATTTGAAAGAACACCCTATGATCTTAGAGTAAATGCCAGCGCCATGCCCAAAATGGTATTTGAGAAGCTCAACCTTTTCGAAAATTATCCCTATGGGCATGTGCTTATAGCTTGTAGATCAAACTGTCAAATATGTAGCCGACATTGCTAAGGATGTTCCCATGAAAATATGAGACTTTATTATACATGTGGATTTCGTAGTACTTGAGATGGAGGTGGATCAGAAAACACCATTGATCTTGGGAAGGCCTTCCTAAGTACTGCCAATGCCAACATTAATGTCGGCAATGGAGAAATCCAGTTCACCATCAATGGAAAGATGAAACAATTTCCATTTAAGCCTCACACACAGAATTGCTCAAAAATATCACATCAAGCCACAACAACTATCTGCCGCTGCCAATGCAAAAAATTTTAGAAGGTACCTGGGTCAGAAAGAAGACTACTGCTGCAACCTCGATGGCATCTCCAACATTTGGGGTTGGCATTGGAAATTAAAACAATGGAGAAGGTCAAGCCTACGACCTTAAACAAGCACTATTCCTAGTTTTCATAATTCAATGCTAAATTTTCCTTTTTTCAATATATATATATTCAAACTTGCAAGAATAATTTTATTCATGCAAACAAAAGTAGTTGCAAGTCAATAAAAAAATTAGGATGAAATTATCTCCTTAAAATTTTCAAAAATCAAACTGCGGAAGCTTCTCGCTGTAAATTCGTTGAATTCTCGCGCGATGCAATTTCACCGCACGAACCCTCCTTCAGCCTAGCCAAAGCCAAGATGTGCCCTAGGCCCCTAGCCAAGCTCACTGGCCAGCCAAAGGCATGGCATCGGCCAACCAAGGGGCACCGACAGTGGCTGGCCTGCCACGGCCACCACCTCAACCAACACCATCACTTCATGGAGAAAACCACCAAGGATACACCCAACCACCCTCTCCATCGACGGTGCACCATTGCAAGTGCAGAATAATGGGGATGGAGTGGCACACCCACCATGGACACCCACACCGGCCGGCCAAGCCTATAAAAGGGCATGGAAGCCCCTCTTCCACCACACCACTTCTTCACACATCACCCATAACTCGAGTTGAGAGAGGGAGGTGCTCAATTCTTAGAAGAACATGTTTGTTTAAAGCGAATGATCATTTGGCCAGCAAGCGATAGACGTTCAGCTGCTATTTTCACCGACAGTTTTGACTCGGCTGTGACGACATCCACAACTCTGAAAGTGTCGGACACAAATTTTATCGATCCAGAATCCTCTGTGATTTCATCGCACTATTGAATTGGGCGGAACTATCACATTACAAGGTCTCATGCTTAATCTGCACTTGCTTGAACTTACCATCTACCCTAGTCTAGAATAGATTTTCACCATTTTATTTTATTTTGTCCATACATTTGATAAAATGACCTTTAAGAATATCTGCATTTAATTTTCCACACAAGGGATGATATTAACCAACTAACTTGTCTAAGCAAAGCTGCCATTCTAAAGCAGCCACAATAATGTACTCATTATCAATGGTAATCTATACTAGGGTGACAAAGGTACATGGATTACAAATATAAATGAAAGTCATTTCAAGTGGGATTTAACTAATTCCTAATAATTGAATTATCATTTTATGTAATTAAACATGCATAATAGTTTTTTTAAATATAAGAAATAACTTTGCAAAGCATAGGATCAACATGATCAAGAAAGTCTTACCTTCATTGATGACAACTGGTGCTTCTTCCTATTGGTCAAGGTATTCTTCAACTACGTCAGATTCTACGCATGAAACAAGAACAAAGCAAATAAATAAATCAAACCAAATCAAATAATACAAATAGATACTAGAAGATATATTATGAATTTAAAATTTTGAATCACTCAATTCAGAGTTTAGATGGTGGAGAACGAGTGATCGGAATATTTGACGGAAGAGAAACGGGCCTCTAGCCTAGCGGTTAGAGTGCTCTAGTAGCACCCCTCAGGTCCTGGGTCGTTGGTCTAGGGATCACCTTGGTTGTTCTCACATGGGCTGATGCCGCTGTGTCAGGGTGGGGCAAGGGTTCGGGGATTTTCTCGATCTGCGTGAGAAGATCTTCTTCTTAAAGCAATGCCCGGGGGCTGTCTTACCCCCCGCAGGTCGAGTTTTTTGAAAATGCTAAAAATGGGAAGGAAAAAGAATATTTCAAGGAATATTCCTTTGGCTGGAATTTAAAATCAAAACTGATGAGTGGGTCCCCATGTCATAGAATGAGAGAGAGAGAGGGGAAGCCATGGCGAAGCAGAATAGGGGGGTGTGGTGGCGCAATTGGAAGATGACAGCGTCGGCGAGGGGTGGCGAGGGAGGCTTGGGTTTTGGCCAAAATAGAATGCAAGGACCCTAGGAAGGGATTGCAAGGTGACATCACAAGGAGAGACGCATGGCAATTGTAGTTGTGCTCTCTTTTGATCTCTCTCAACTCTCTGACGTAGAACTGAAGTAAACCAGCTGAGGCAATTATTTTGGTGAAGTGTTCACCTTTTCTGTTGATCTTTCATTCCTATATAAGCAAATTACATGCAGGAAAATATGGATACAAATAACTGAGACAATCACGGCATGCTCGTGAGCAATTGTTGCCATCCCAACAATCTGGGACATGCCATTCTTAGCACAGCCTGCTAATCTACCTTCTGCTTACCAAAGTTAGCAAGCTCAGGATTTATTCAAACGACTAGTACCGTGTGTTGCAACGGCCAAACCAGCATCAGATTCAGTCTTGAGCTAGCCAAGCTGAAGGTTTGAACAACATTTCTCCCCCTCAAACCTGCTGCTTGATCTTCAGGACGCCGATCTTTTGACGAAATTCGACGAACTTGTTGCGGCCTAGGGCCTTGGTGAGGATGTCTGCAAGCTGCTCCTCAGTACTCACATGTTCGACTTCCAGTACTCCGTCTTCAATTTGCTCACGCGTGTAGTGGAACTTGGTGTCGATGTGCTTGCTGCGGCTGTGGTGCACTGGATTCTTGCATAGAGCAATGGCGGACTTGTTGTCGATGAAGAGCTTGAACTTTGGCTGCTCCTTGCCGATGAGCTCGCCGACGAGCCTGTTCAGCCACACTCCTTGGCACGCTGCTGCCGCCGCTGCAACGTACTCAGCTTCGCAGGAGGAGGTCGCCACCCCTCCTTGCTTCTGTGAGCACCACGAGATCAGGTTGTTGTTGAAGAAGAACACGAAGCCCGTGGTGCTTTTGCGATCGTTGATGTCGCCGGCATGGTCGCTGTCGCTAAAGCCGACGAGACCCGCCGCTCCCCCGTGCACATAGCGGCAGCCAAAGTCCTGCGTGCCACGGATGTAGCGCAGAATCTGCTTGACCGCCGCCCAGTGCTCTTTGCCCGGCGCCTCCATGTGCCTGCTCACGACGCCCACGGCATGGGCGATGTCAGGGCGGGTGTTGACCAGGTAGCGGAGGCTACCGATCACACTCCTGTACTCCCTCGCGTCGACGACGGTGCCGTCGACCACCTTCTGAAGCTGAAGGCGCTGCTCCATGGGTGTGCTGCAGGGGTTGCATGTGCTAAGTCCTGCACGCTCCAGGATTTTCTTGGCGTATGCTGCCTGTGTCAGCGTGATCTCCCCCTGTCGCTGCTGAACCTCGATCCCCAAGTAGTAACTCAGGAGACCGAGATCGCTCATCTCGAACATCTGCTTCATCTGGGTCTTGAACTCGATGATCTCGCCAGTGTTGCTCCCTGTAATCACAAGGTCATCGACATAGACGCCGACAAGCAGAAAAGATTCAGAGTTACCACGGCGGTAGACGCCATGTTCGAGTGAGCAGCGCGTGAACCCGAGCGACACAAGGGTCGCGTCGAGCTTCGCGTTCCATGCGCGTGGAGCTTGACGAAGACCATACAGCGCTTTGTCCAGCTTGAGGACCTTGGTGGCGTCCTTGTCAATGGCGAAACCGGGAGGCTGCTGCACGTACACCTCCTCGGTGAGGACCCCGTTTAGAAACGCCGATTTGACGTCCATATGGTGCACTTCCCACTTGCCGTGCGTGGCGAGCGCGAGCAGCAAGTGTACCGTCTCCAAGCGCGCCACGGGAGCGAAGACCTCGTCGAAATCCACCCCCTGACGCTGCGAGTACCCCTTCGCCACCAGCCTCGCCTTATGCTTCACGACGGCGCCGGTCGGGTCTCTTTTCACCTTGAAGACCCACTTCATGCCAATGGCACGGTGTCCCTTGGGCAACGACGACGGTGACCACGTGGCATTGTCTTCTATGGACTTCAGTTCAGCCTCCATCGCGCTGCGCCAAGCTGGATCGTCAAGCGCGGCGTCGAGGCTTGCAGGTTCCTCGGCCGTGATCAGGCCGAGAGTCTCCTCCTCCTCCACTGGTAACGCGGTGTCGTACAGGTTCGTGACACGCCGGTAGCGGTGAGGCTCGCCGGAGTCGGTGTCGAAGTTGCTGTCGTGGCTAGGTGGAGTGGCGAACTCCACTCTCGGCGTCGTTGGTGTCGCTGTCCCGTGCGCTGGAGTGCCAGTGTCAGGTTCAGTTTCTAAACCTGCACCTGCTCCTGCACTTGCAGTGCCTGTTAAGACAGGGCTTTGTGCCCGTTCCTCCACCACGTGCTCGATGGTGTACTCGATGACGAAGGTTGGCGGTGCGGAGAGCTTGTGAGCGTCCTTCGCCATGTCCCAGCTCCACGCACGGCGCTCCTCAAACGCGACGTCACGGGTCACGTAGATGCGCTCGCCGACGGGGTCGTAGACACGATAGGCCTTGGCGCCCTCCTCGTACCCGACAAAGATGCCCGGCGTGGAGCGATCGGCGAGCTTGTGCTGTCCCGGTCCCAGCTTCTTCACGTGCGCAGTGCAGCCGAAGGTGCGCAGGTGATGAACATTGGGCTTCCTGCCGTGCCAGGCCTCGTACGGGGTGACGCCGTTGAGGCTCCTCGATGGCGCCCGATTGAGCAGGTAGACAGCGGTTTTCACCGCCTCTCCCCAAAACGGCCCCGGCACCGCCATTGCCTTGAGCAGGCATCTGGTCATCTCCACGACGGTCTGATTCCTCCGTTCCACCACGCCGTTCTGCTGGGGCGTGTACGGCGCGGTGGTGAAGTGTTTGACGCCATTCTCCTCGCAGAATTCAGAGAACTCTGCAGAGTTGAACTCGCCACCGCTGTCCGATCTGAACGCGAGCAGTTTGCTCCCGCGCTCGTTCTCCGCCAGTGCCTTCACCTTCTTGAAGAAACGCAGGGCCTCGTCCTTCGACCTGATCAGCTCGACCCACATATACCGCGAGTGATCGTCAACAAGGAGCAGGAAGTACTTCTTACCGCCAGCGGTCGGCGGTGTGATCGGTCCGCACAGATCCATGTGCACCAGCTCCAATGGCTTCTCCGCGCGGAACGCCGTCGCCCTTGGGAACGGCGTGCGATGCTGCTTGCCCATGGCGCAGCCGTCGCAGAACTCCTCCACGTGCTCGACTGGCGGCATGCCACGCACCAGCCCTTTGTGCGCCAATGAGTGCAGGGCGCGGAAGTGCAGATGCCCGTAGCGTCCATGCCACAGCCACGCCACGTCATCCTTCTGTGCAAGAAGACTCACGGGCGACGCGATCTGGAGCCGCACGGTGTAGAGCCTGTTGCCGGTGCGGGTGACGCGCGCGAGGATCTTGCGTGTCCTGTCGAGGATGCACATAACGCCACCCTCGATGGTGATTTTGCAGCCGTTCTCGTCAAGCTGTCCGAGGGAGACGATGTTGCTGCGCAGGCTCGGAATGAAGTAGACGTCGCCGAGGACGCGGTGATCGCCAGTGAGGCACTCGAAAACGACGGTGCCTCGCCCCTGGATCTTAACGACGGAGCCATCTCCGAACCGTACCGTGCCGTGCACGGATTCGTCCAGCGTGGTGAACATGTTGCGGCAGCCCGTCATGTGGCTGCTAGCACCGGAGTCCAGGTACCACACACCGGCAGGCGATGGCACGGGCACGACCCTCTCCTCGTTGAGGTTCACCTCCTGCGCGTCGACGGCGTCAGAGATCTGCACCAGCGTGCAGGCCTGCGCCATCAACAGTCCCGGCTGCTCTTCTTCCTCGGCGTTCACAAGGTTGGCCACCTCGCCGCGCTTCTCCCGGTCACGGGCAGCCTTGCGGCACTCTTTTGCCCAGTGCCCATGCTTGCCACAGTAGCGGCAGTTGCCGGCGCGTCGAGGCGCCGTGTTGCCACCACCGCCGGATGCGTTGGCCGCCCCCTTTTCCTTGTCGCCGCCGCCTTGGGGTTTCTGCTTTGAGCTCCCCTTTGGTGCTGACGACGATCCCCGCCCGCGCTGCTGCTGGCGGGATGCCCACTCCTCCTCCGTGAGAAGCAGGCGACCTCCGGCGTCCTGCTCGGGCGCGCCGCGGCCTTCAGATGCGGCTAGGCGACCGCTGAGCTCCTCGATCGACAGCGTACTCAGGTCGAGCAGCGTCTCGATGGAACAGGCCATCTGCGCGTACCGAGGTGGCACGACGCGGAGGAGCTTTTGCACGGCGTCGAGCTGCATGGTGTTGTCGCCGAGAGATTGCAGCTCGCTGAGGAGGCTCGAGAGACGGAGGGCGAAATCCTCGACGCTCTCGCCGCTCTTGAACGCCAATGCATCGAAGTCCTTGCGGAGCTTCTGGCGACGCGCCTCCCGTACGCGATTGTCGCCGACGCGCATTGCCTTCAGCGTGTCCCAAGCGATCTTGGCATCGTCTTTGGCGGCGAGCGCGGGCACCATCTCCGGCGGGACGGACCTGAGGATCGCGCCGAGAGCCTGCCGCTCCTGGCGCTCAGTCGCGTCGCCGGTGTCGACGGCCTCCCAGAGGCCCGCGCCCTGGAGCGCGATCCGCATCAGGATCCGCCACTCCTGGTAGTTCGTCTTGGTGAGGGTGGGGAACGTGACGGAACCGCCGCCGCCACCGCCCTCGCGCACGATCTCCCTGACCATGATCTCGCCGCCGCCACCCCTCCTTACCCTGCTCCGTCCGCGGCTTGATGAGCGCGCGCGACGCTGGGATGCCGATCTTTCAGGCGACTTGGAGGTGGAGGCCGCCGGCGGTGGTGTGCCGACCATGATCGTAACACTTGCTCTGATACCAAATGTAGTTGTGCTCTCTTTTGATCTCTCTCAACTCTCTGACGTAGAACTGAAGTAAACCAGCTGAGGCAATTATTTTGGTGAAGTGTTCACCTTTTCTGTTGATCTTTCATTCCTATATAAGCAAATTACATGCAGGAAAATATGGATACAAATAACTGAGACAATCACGGCATGCTCGTGAGCAATTGTTGCCATCCCAACAATCTGGGACATGCCATTCTTAGCACAGCCTGCTAATCTACCTTCTGCTTACCAAAGTTAGCAAGCTCAGGATTTATTCAAACGACTAGTACCGTGTGTTGCAACGGCCAAACCAGCATCAGATTCAGTCTTGAGCTAGCCAAGCTGAAGGTTTGAACAACAGCAATGGCACTGGCGGCATCAGGCACGGCGGCCAGGCGCCAGTGGGCTGCGACGGCTTCCTAGAGTTCACGCTCACACTAGCATGATGTCGACGAGGGGAGGCTTCTTGAGGACCGGTGCGGCCGGAGGGAGCCAGAGGTGGCGGGGCAACGACAGCCAGCGCCTAAGAAGTAGGTAGTATGGTGGTGGCCTCCTTGGTGAATAGATGGCCGAACTGAGTAGTGGGGAGGATAGTAGTGGTATGGAGGATGCTTGGGATGAGAGGATTTGAAAAATGGCTCAACGGAGAAGGCGAATCGACGTCGAGGTGCGATGTGGCCGGTGATGGGAAAAAGGTCAATTTCCAGTTATTGGCTGCATAAAACTGAAATTAACTTGGGGGATTGGTTGCTTGGATGTTACAACACGGGATGACATGAACAAAACTTGAAGATCCTCATCGGGGGGAGACATTGCAATGGAAGGACATCAGCGGTGGCACGGGGAAGATGATGTGCGCAATAGCAACGAGGGTACAGGCAATCTCAGGGCTTGGGCAAGGCGAAGAGGGGATGAGGTGGTCATGGTGCTCTAATTTATAGAGCCAGAGAGGGAGGGAAGAGATCGCAGCCATGATGGAGTTGATGATGATGGTTTTGGGCTCTGTTCTTCAATCCGTAGTGAAGACGAGAAGGAAACGGCAATGGAATAATTACGCATGGTGATGATGGCTTGATGGCAAGCGTTTCCCAAAGGAATGCATGGTAGAGCAGAAGCAGAGCACTCAGTTGGTGGAAGAAGAAAGAAAGAAAAAAAAAAGAAAGAGAGAAAGCGAAAATGGGCTAGCTGGCCAAAGTTGGGTCGGGAGAAGATGAGCTCAGCGCAAGGAGAAAAATAAAGTAGGCTAAAAAAGGAAAAATAATTTCAGCCTAGGAGGAAATTCAAGGTTGGGTTTTCAAATTGAATTAGTATTTTTGAGGATTGGACTTTAAGTTGCGATTTAAATTTTGAAGTTTGAATTTTGGAATTGGATTTGAATTTTAAATTGGAGATTGATTCCTAGAATCACACAAAAATCCAAATAAAATCCAAATGCTTTAAAATAATTAATTTGAAATAAATTTTTACAGAAAACCAAAATTTGGGATGTTACATAGATAGAACATTTTCTGCTGTTACCTACTTTACTATCATCAAATTAACGTAGTAAGTGATATGGGTAGGTACACTCACGTTGAGCTTGCCGAAGGTCTCCTTCCCGCCATGGTCCGTCATCCTGTCGGTCGCCATGATCTTGTTGACAAGCCACGCTGAGAAGTGTGTGGCACGGGGGTCTCGAGGGTGTTCATGCTATGGATGCACTTCAGGTTGTTGAGATGGTAAATCTGTGACATATGTTTATACTAAGTGTTAAATCAAAAATTACTATCGATAAACTTCAATATTATTATCACCAAATCCATATGTTGGGAGAAAAACATGTGGTTGCTTATGAAGGAAGGTGGCGCATCCGCAGATGAACTTCGTGTCCGTCTCCTTCCATGAGCACGCGGCCTCCATCAGGTTATGGACGACGACCTTGCACTAGTCGACACCACCAAAAATTGGCAACGCCCTTTGTCAGTAATTCATCCTTCCCGGTTGTAAGATCAAGGAGGCCGACTAGAGGGGGTGAATAGTCGTTTCTAAATATTTTAATTAAATTCTATTTAAGTGTAGGATCGGAAATGGCAACAGAGGGGGGGGGGGGGTGAATGGTGCTATTTAAAATCGCCCCCAAGTATCCACAAACTTCTTCTCCAATAGCTATAGAAACTATGAAAAAGAAATCATATGCTCACTGGAAAAACCATGGAGAACAGCGAAAGAAAACAGAGCACTAAAATGAAGCAGCAGCAGAAAGCAGTACTAACTGCAAGGGGCCGGTCAGACCGCAATGACCTAGCCGGTCTGACCGCTCCTAAGCCACTGATTTGACCGCCCCTAAGTCACCGGTCTGACCGCCCCTAAGCTGCTGGTCTGACTGCCATGCAAAAGCCGGTCAGACCGCCAGGCTGCCACCGGTCTGACCGCCATGTACTGGTCGGTCTGACCACCAGCCACAGACCGGTCTAACTGGGGCGAACCCTAGCGGTCTGACCGGTGGCCTGTAAACAGAGCAGGCGGCTGCGACTGAAACTCTAACTGAGAACTTCGACACAGTAAATACTGAAGGGGGGTGAACTCAGGGAAATTTGTGAAATACTGCTATTCTTCTCAGGCCACAAGAGCAAGACCTTAATCTAAATAGCTTTGAGACCTCAGGGAAGGGGAAATGCAGACTCAAATCAAATGTAAACAGAGATTACTGTCTTTGCCAGAAAGACTGACAGCAAAAGAGTCAAAATCCAAATTGCTCTTGAATCTCTAGTCTTTTGCTTATGAACTTTTGAATCTCAGCAGGGAATAGCCTCACAACATGAAAGCACAACCCCAGAGCAAACATTTCACTGAATATCCAAGAAACCCTACATGCTTTGGCTTCAAACCCTAGAGAGATGGAAACAGAGGAAGTGCAAAGCTTCAATTCCTGGGAAGAATTTGGGAGAAAAATGATTGCTTTCAGGAATATGTTAGCCAAATGGCTTTGAGATCATCCCCTGTTCAAAGCAAACTCATTTTGCATTCTTCAACCAAAGAAACACTCAATGACAGAAGAAACAGCGAAAAACACACTGAAGCAGAAATCCAACAGAGGCAAACACTCAGATTATTTCCATCTCAAGACTTCTCAAATGGATTCATTACCATAAATGCTTACAAGAGAGGAATGATTACATGAGTTTTAGCTCACAGCCATCTCACTACTAACCCATACGCAAGTCACACAGGAATAAAGCAAGAACCCTCACATCCTGAGAGCTCACTACATACAAAAAACCAGAGCACTCGCAGGAACCCAACACACTCCTGCTGCTTGCTCTCCAGAAAATAGTTGCCCAGCCTTGTCATCTCCCTCTTGCTAAATAGAAGGACCTCACCTCCTCAAATAGCAAAACAAGAAATACAGGCCATTTTCCACCACTTGACTCACACACACATGAGGCAAGAGTCAAAGCACTCAACAGAAAAATGGAGGGAACCAGCCACTTCACTCAACCTTGAGTCAATTTTCCAAATTGCCCCTCAAGTACCTTCCCGGAAGCTTCCCGCAACTGGCACCCTGACCGTCTGGACCTCGACTCCTCCCTGAGTCTAGTCCCGGTCCGCTCCACTGCACACGACCGCACCCGACATCCTGATCGTCTAAACCTCAGCTCCTCCCTGAGCCTAGTCCCGGTCCACCTCACCGCTGCCCGTCGTGTCCACCTCCGGCAGCTCCAACTCCGGTTCCTCATCTTCTGGCTCGCAACCACCTCACCAGCCTCGATCATCTTCGGCATCTCCGACCGTCTGGACCTCAACACCTCCTGTGCCTAGTCCCGATCCTCCCACGCCTCACCATGACCTAGCTCCGAAGTCCTGCAGTCACACAGACAAGCAAACCATCACATAGCATCGCTCGAAACATCATAACCAACATTAGCATCAAAAGAAGGCACTTAAGCAGAAATACCCAAATCGACCGACTGAGAAAAGAACAGGCGTCCTAAGCACGTCCGACCGCGATCGACCAAGTCCAACCGAAACCGCCTGCGCCATGCACCGACTTGGCGCGAACCAACCAAACCAAACTCAAACTTTCCAGAACACGCGTCAATTACTCATCACAAACATAGGGACACCTCCACATGGTCTCTCATTAAGCTATTTGGCTAAAACCAAGAATATAATACATAAACTTAAAACAATTTGGTTTAGCACAAATAAAACCTATATCAACTAGATTCACCTAAGTGCACCAACAACTTAATTATATGTCAAATATTTGCAATTCTAGAAAGAAAAACAATCAATTTAATTCTTTGAATGCAAATTGCTTGAATGTAAGTTGAGCACAAGAAAACAAACCAGAATTGACATGGTTTCTTTTTACTATGGTGTTTGGAGACTTGCCGGTCTCCACTAGTCCACGTAAAGGTTAGCCTAAATGAATTGGATCGGCTCCATAAATTAAGCCGAAACATCTCAATCTTCGAAGGTTGTTTTTCCTCCACTCTAGAGATGGCGAGCAGCACAACACTCACAATTCACCGGCACTTCTCACAATCTTCTTTGAGAAGCTCACTGTGCACGATGCCTCCAACGCCGTCTAGGAATCAGTAAAGTCTAAAAGTAATAAGTCAGGCTCTTCGCTTGACTCTCACCACGTGCAACGAATGCACAAGCTCAAATGAACATTAAGTCCAACTCTAAATGCAACACATGTGATCTAGATCCCTTCTCCTTGCTCACAAAGTGCAACACATGCACAATTGAGAGGATGACCTCACACTAGCTCAGGAGAATAGAAATGTGTTAAGCAACCACATCTCCAATTGGCCACAAGGGGGTATTTATACCACACACAAGAAAACTAGCCGTTGAATTCAAATCCCTGAAAAATCAGAAAAATCGGAAGTACCACAGGTAAAACACCAGTACTTCCGCCCTATCACAACGGTAAAAATCTAGCCGTTACGGTCAAAATTGGAAGTTCCACCGTTCATTTTTCGGTACTTCCGAACATCGAAAGTATCGCTCCACACATGTGGAACTACCGCTCTCGGGGGGGGGGGGGGAGCAGAGAAGACCACCACACAGGTGTCTCTTTGGAAAAAATGTACTGTAGGAAAATCCGAAACTTCCGGGGTTTGTGCAACACATGTCGGTACTTTTGCCTTCTGGTAGTACCACTTACACAGAACCGGTACTTCCGCCGGCTGATTGGACCACTCATATAGAGCCGTTCAGATTGCTTATCCAGTAGTACAACTCAACACATGCCGGTACTTCCGATGTCCGGTAGTACCGCTCACACAGAGCTAGTACTTCCGACCTCTAGCAGTACCGCTACATACACATCGGTAGTTCTGATTTTCCTGATAAGTGCAGATACTTCAACAGATTTTACAAAATATATTTGCAAGCTATACTATCATGCACACAAGGATTAAACATAATTTCCAACAAGTTGTAAAACACATTTGCACACTTTTGAAATCACGACACAATGAATAGGTACATAGACTTAACACGTTTGCAAAACACATTCGCAAACCAATGACACATGCTACAAGGATTGTATATGAGCTTCAACCATTTGCAAAACACATTTGCGATTATAAGCCTCATACCTTAAGGATAGAAAACATGGACTTTGAATACTTGCAAAACACATTTGCAATATATAGTCCCATGTTACAGGGATTCAACACATGAGCTTCAACTATTTTCAAAACACATTCGTAAATATAAGCATCATGCTAAAGAGAGCTAGAGCAAGTGAGGTTGAGCTATCAACACATGATGAGACTCAAACTACTAGATATGACCTATATTATTAGTACGACAATCTATACTAGTAACCCGGTCTTCCAACCAAACACTAAGATCAGTAAAAGACTAGAAACACATCCTTACCTCTAACTAGTCATACCTTTGCCTTGAGCATCCTTTTGAAGCTTGATGATGCACATCGTCACTTCGTGTCCAGGTCATCGTCTTGACATGCATCAACCAATGATGCATCCTTCACTTGAGCTCTATCAACACATGATGGGTCTTCACTTGACTTGATGATTAACACATGATCATCTCCTCTTAAACATGCATCAACTCATGATGTATTTTCTTCTTGATGGTCTTCAACGCGTAAAGCCATCTTCCATCACACATTTTGACTTGATGATCTTCAACACATGAAGTCATCCCAAGTCATCCTTTTTGTTGAACCTAACATATTCATCCAACTCATAAAAATGTTAGTCCACAAACCAATTGCCATTAATTACCAAACTTCACCATTAACACATAATGGAGGAACTAGATTCTACAATCTTCCCTTTTTTGGTAATTCATGACAATCTCAACAAATAATGAGATAAAGATAGTATTTTGAGTATACAACATGTACAAAACAATTGCATACTCTAAGATAAGCTTTCAAAGCAAAACTTACTTATTTGATTTTCATTAATCATCCAACCATTAATACATAATGGAGAAGTTAGATGATAACCCGATTGCAAATGAGTACATATGAACTACACAAACTATATATACACAAGGGATATGTTTCAAAGTAAAGATTCTAAATATATGTACTAAAGGAAACATGGATCAATACTTATGAAACCTCAAAACATAGAGTGAACTCCCCTAAATGTGTGCTACAAGTATGTGTAATGAAGGCATATGCACATATTCTTTTTGGACTATTTGTGGAGTTCAATCTATATTTTGGATCCAAGGAATGCACTAATATATAAGAATGTGATTTCGAATGTATACCTATTTGATTTCATCTTTTTATCCAAATAAGACTAAGCAATAATATATTTAAACAAGCATACTAGTCTCACATATAGATTTGTTATTTAATCATATATTTGGATGTGAGGAATGCAACAAGATTACAAGAAAGATATTGAATGCATTTCTCAATGATTTCATCTTTTCCATCCATATAAGACTAAGTAATATCATAATCAATAAACAATGTTAGTCTCACAAATACATTTGTCATTATCACCAAAATCTTATAATAGTATTTGTCATTATCACCAAAACCAACTTAAATAGAGCTTGATTTTTCACCAGTGATGTTGTTACTGGCCGTCGACATCGAGCTTGGAGACCTCGACACTCTGCTCAAGCGTGAGCATGCATCTGGTTTGCACGAAGATGGTAGGGGCTCATCGGATGGTAGTCGTGTACCTTCTCTTCTTGTTAACCTCTGCATCTGCGTAGAAACAAGAACTCAAAATCAAAATATCTTTTTACTGACTGTATTTTTAACCTTTACTGCCCAACAAGTATAATTTTACTATAGTCTATCATAGTGTATCAAATTTACCACATGTACCATGGTATTGTACTATGCCATGAAAAAATGTTACTGTACTATGGATACAACTTTACTGTGATACAACATAACTTTTGCTGTCAACTACGTTGCCTAGATGAGGTCATCTGTAGTCTTCCTCTTGCTTTCCATGGGTTTCTTGCGAGCAACTTTAGTGGGCGCAAATGCTTGTGGTTCAGAGGGTTGGTTCTGGCTTGGGTCAAAAAGATCTCCAGGGCTGACTGACTATCAGCAATGTTAATCTTTTTCACCTTCAAGGTGGCCTTTCTGGAAGTCCTGATTTACTACAAATATAAAAATATTGCCAAGTAAAAACTCAATGTGAGAAAACCTTGGCAAAGAAAAATAGTACAACCTACAACTCTGCTTACATCAGTGTTCTAAGTGTCAACAACTCTACTTACATCAGTGTTCTAAGTGTCATTGTCCAAATAAATATTGTCGAATGACTCCACCAACTCTGTATTTTCAACGATGTGTTGCTATCATACGTTGGCCTATTCCCACTCCTTGACACATACTTCAACCATCTTGCTTGTAAGACTTGTTATTCTCTCCTCCAGTATTCTCTGGGAAAGGCTAAAAGCAAACTCCGAAGAAACCATTGAAATTGGAACAGTTAACACATCCCATGCTAGTATGGATAACACCGGATATGTCATCTTGTGGTCCTACCACCACTTTAAAATATTGACATCCTCCTCGCACGGTACGGGATCGCTGTCTAGATAGGCAGATAGCTCCCCAATGTTGTGGTCACTTTGTCTTTGTTCAGGGCCTCATATCGTAGAACCAAAACTTTTGGAAGAAGAACCGGTACACCAGATCTTGCCCCACACGTTTTTGTTCTTTCCTACGGTGGGGTTGGTGGATATTATTGCAAGCGAGCTCCCTAAAATTTTTGCTTGTACGTGCGATAAACATCGGTTAGTTGAGTATGAATATGTGTGTAGAGCTTTAGCAAATCCTGTTAGTTTAGCTTTAGGATCTAAATAAATGCAAAAGCATATAAAATAGGAATTTCCTTCCAATATTTAATTTTTTTGATTTCATGGTAAGTATAGCCTCTCGTAAGACTATATCACTTTTGTTAGCCTACAAGTGAGCAGTAATTTATGAATATGATGCACAATTATGGGAGATTTTGGGAATAATTTGTAGATAAAGCAACAATGGAATTGTAAAAAAATTCAAGAAAAGAGAGTAGCCTCTAAGCAACAAGCCAATGTTACTCAGTGAGTAGAAGCACACTGACGCTGCCACCAGTGCTTTAGTGATGCGTGTGGATGAATACAGAGAATGTGCTCTTTTAAGGCAAAATATTCTTCAGCATCATATATGTAGAGTTCCATCTTACTGGCATATCCAAACCAAACTTTCTAGGGCGTACACCCATTGCAATGCAATAGTTTTTGTATACAACTATCGTGGGTTAGAAGCATTTACAAAAGATATTGCGTCACAAAAAGGTTTAATATACGCATCCAACATTTTCAAACCAGATTTAACTACTAGATTAATAATGTAACATGTGCATCACTGATGTAGTAAGAAAGATTCGACATACTAAACAATGGTGTGAGAATATCCATTGCTTTAGAGTTTGCGGTGGCATTGTCTAAAGTTATTGAAAAAATTTTATCAGTGAGACTAAAATCTTCTACAACTTTGATAACACACTTTGCAATATTCTCACTGGTATGAGCAATATCAGTTAATTTAAATCCTATAATTCTTTTTCTAATTCCCAGTTTGCATTGACATAATAAGCTGCTACACTAAGATAGTCCTCCCTAACATGACCACTCCATATGTCTGAGGTCAAGGCAACAGAAAATGTGCATGTAGCAAATATTTATTTTAGTTTATTACAAGTGTTATTGTGATACCTACTAAGATCTCTAGTAGTTGTTTGTCTAGACACTGCAGTAAGTCTAGGATTGCGAACAGTCATAATATACTAGTGTAGCAATTAATCTACAAAGAGATTCTCTAACTCCCTCGGGACTGTAGTCCCAGTTATGTACCATACCATAAGGGTTGTATCGGAGTTGGGTTTGCCTTATTGACGCTCCTTGTTTGTCCAAACATCTGCTCGCATGTCTTTGCAGGTGGGTCGTTCCACTTGAAGACTTTTGTAGTTAATTCATTACGACAAATTTTGCAAACATCATACTTCAAGTGTTCCTACACATTGGAAGTGTATGACCTAGACCTCTTCACCTTGGTGCCTGCCGAGACAACGACACTCGTGGAGGTAGAGGATGGTACTACTGGACGCACGTTAGCGTCATGCTCTGGTTGAGGTGTATTGTAGGATTTTTAAAGGGTGCAAGATTCTCTGACGCGAGGCAATAATTAGCAAGATCAAAGTGATCCATTGAGAAAGCCTATAATTAAAAAAATACAATATTGTTAACTACACCTTACTCCAAATAGTAATAAAGTAACAACAATACTTAATAAAATTTAAAAAATTTCAGCATGGTTACCTCTCTTATTGAAAGGTGTCGGATTCTGAAATTTCACCTATTTGGCGATTTTTTTTTTCGATTTTTGTCTAATTCTGACAAATTATATCTCAATTTTCACAACACAAACGAGAGAAGAAATTGAGGATGAGTTGTGGCTAGATGAGGAAGGGGTGTGTGCCTATTTACAGAAAAACATTTGGGATTTTTGGAGATTATTTGATATTTTTTGAATTTTTAAACCTCCAATGGCTAAAAGGTCAAACATTTTAAAATTCCATTACCAACCATGCATTAACATGCCTAATGACACTACCGGTGCCGTTGCAGCATAGCATGCGGCAATGCCGCAAGGGCCAAGGGGAAGATGGCAACTGGGCAAGAGCCAAGGGGTCACTAGCAATAAGTTTACTGTCAGCCGCAAGTAAATTTACTACCAGTTACAAGTAATTGTACTATCGATTGCAAAAAAGTTTACTGCCAGACACAAGTAATTTTACTGACAGACACTAGAAATTTTAGCCAGACACAAGTAATTTTACTGCCAGACACTAGAAATTTTATGTCAGTTACAAGTATTTTTACTGTCAAATCATCCATCTGCACTCAAAAGAGTATAATAATCCTAACACAAATAATTTTAATACCAACCACAAGTATTTTTCCGTCTTACCACAGAAGAGTTACTGCACTCTTTTAAACAGAGTTGACCTCTTGGAAGAGTTAGAGGAAATAGCATGATATGCCATGTTAGGCTGAACTATGACTCAGCATAGTACTATACATACCAACCGACACGATGTATTTACTGTTCTATCATATATATTTATACCAGATTAATAGTATCATATCTCAGTCTGGCACAGTCCACCGGGCAAGTTTGGCCAGGTCTGACGTAAGTGTTACAACTTGTGACATTGTACGGATGATCTCATCTGCAGTTACTCTCTCTCTCTCTCTCTCTCTCATCTGAACCGATGGCTGCATGGAGCAGTTGCCCATGGCGTCCATACGGCATGTATAAATACATATCAATGATCAATGAAAGAACTACTGGTTCATTTTGCCATTCACTGTGTTCCAGTTTCAAGTTAGATTTTACACGTCATCAGCACACGCTCTGCCATCCACACAAATACAACAGAGTGGAAAAGAAGACAAGGTATGGAGAACGATCAGATCAATCTTTGTGAGAAGCATTACAACGCATTACTTGGTGTTCTTGCTTCGATTGATTCTTTGTGTGAATACCTGCAACTTCTTTTTGCCCCTTGCCATCAAGACCCACCACGCACACCGGCGACCACTACCTTCATCGCGACTGGTCACGGATCTTCGCCGGCTCGTCGTCGTCCATGGGAGGCGCACGGCGTCTTCCCACCGGCGAGGGCTTCGCGCTATGGCCCTTACCGGCGCCCGGCGCACGCATCCGAGGCGGCAAACCGCCGTCCCGGCCTCCGGATCCGTACTCCTCCACCAGCCTCCTCCGCAGAGGACGCATTCTCCTCCACTTAACTCAAGAAAAGAGGGGAGGGGGACCGGCGCGGTGCCGTGGTCTGGCCCGGCGCAGCGGCGCGGCCCGCCCGGCGCACAGCGCGGGCCACATGGCCGGCGGCGGCGCCCGACGCAGCGGCTCCGCGTAAACGGCGCGGCACTCGCGCCCGATGGCGTGGCCGGCGGCGGTGCTTGGCGGCGGTGGCCGACAAGCCCGGGGCGGCGCCTGGCGGTGGTGACGGCACCCGCGCCAACCGGAGGCGGCGGCGCCCGGACCGGGGCGGCCCTTGCGGCCGGCGACCGCCCGCGGCTCCCCACGAGGCGGCAGCGCCCATGGCCGGCGGCGGCGCGCGGCGGCACAGCCCGGCCCGAGGAGGCGAAGGCGCGGCCGGCGAAGCGCAAGGGCCAGACGCGGGCGGTGAAGGTGCCCGGCGGTGGAGATGGCCGGCGGCGGCAGCGCCCAGCCCGGCCGGCGGCTCCCCATGTGTGGCGGCTGGGTTAGGGTTTGGGGGGAAACCCTAAAATCCCCCACCCTCATTTATATAGTGCTGCCCGAAATGGGCTTTTAGCCCAAATTACCTCCACCTTCTCTCATGGGCCAAAAGGCCGATCGGGCTGCAGCCCAGGTTGCCGAAAAATTGCACAAACCCCCTCTAATTCATAGATAATGCAGCATTTTTATGTTAAATAAATTTATATTGTAAATATCTGTTGTACCCTTGTATTGTACATATGTATTTCCATGCAATGTATTGCACATCAATTGTTGCAATCTATCTTATGCAATTTAAATATTATGTTTTCTAGCTTACCATACAAGCACTTAATATTTTTTTATTGCAAATGCTTTAGGTTGATTTTCTCTCATTTTGGAATAACACAAAGTTTTTTAACTTTTATATTGGCCATACACAAGGTAGTACCATAGTACTACTGCGGGATTTATTCCTCAACGTGCGTACACAATATCAAGTTTTGAAACAATTTGGTCTACACTTTTGGGTGACTACCTTTATTTATTTTCAAATTGGCCATACACAAGGTAGTACCATGGTACTACTGTGGGATTTCATCCTCAACGTGCGTACCCAATTTAATTATAAATTATACAAGGTCTACACCTAAGTGATTACCATGGTTCTTTTTCACATTGGCCATACACAAGGTAGTATCAAAGTACTACTGTGGGATTATCATCCTCCAAGTGCGCACTCAATGTTGAAAAATGAATTACATAATGTTAATACCATTGGTGATTAACTATGTTGTTCCACAATAGGAGAATGTCCCTTTATGTATTTCAAGTTTACCTTGATTACTTGCATTTCGCATTGCTTATTTAACATTGCCAAAGATTTTAACAAATCTGTGGCCCTACATATGTAGGCACAATGGCTACTAAAGAGTTTGAGGCCCTCGCTCTTGACGGCCACAACTTCCCCACATGGGCGATGGATCTCAAAGTGAGTCTATCGTTGCGCGGAATGTACCAGGCAATTGCAGCTCCCCAAGAGGGTGTAGCTCCTTTGGCTGAGACTCTCAAGTACAATACCTTATTTATTATAAGGAACCACATCCATCTTGATCTCAAGGCTGAGTATCTGATGGAAGAAGACCCACGCGCTCTGTGGCTTGCTCTTCAAACACGGTATGAACAACAGAAAGCAGTCATCCTACCGGAGGCTGTCAATGAGTGGAACCACCTCCGCATACAAGATTTTAAATCTGTGGGAGAGTTCAACCATGCTGTTCATAAAATCAGTTCTAAACTGCAGTTTTGCGAGAAAGAACCATCTGATGCGGAGAAAATTGAGAAGACATTGTCTACCATGCTCCCCGCACAAATGATCCTTCAGCAACAATACCGTGAAAGAGGTTTCACCGTTTATTCTAAGTTGATTAAAACATTACTTCAGGCAGAAAGGCATAGTGAGCTCATACTTTGGAACTCTAATATGCGCCCTTTGGGCACTAAGCCTTTGCCAGAAGTACATGCTAACACTCAGAACAAACCTCAAGGGAATGCTACTAACTCTAGCAATCCTGGAAACTTTAAAGGGAAGAACAAGCTCAAGAGACAGCGGAAGTCTCGTGGTGCTAACAAGGGAAAGGATGTTTCTAAGTCAAAAACGAACAAGTCTAACACTTGTATCAAGTGTGGCTGTTACAACCATCTGACTGAGAAATGTCGTACTCCCAAGCACTTGGTGGCTTTGTACTTGAATTCCGTGGGACGAGCACGCTCCAATCAAGGACGTTCCAATCAAGGTGGACAATTTGAAGCACACTTCAACTCCCAACCTGATGTCAACATGGATGCATTCCTCCAACCTGACATTACTATGAAAGATGCCCCTGGGTGCTCCTACTCCGTTCCTACAGCTGCGGGACCAAGCAACACCAAGGCACTACCTCCACTTGATGGAAACGTTGACGATACGGAGAACATGATCGTGGAGTTCACTTCTAACGATCCGTTTGGAGACTTTAACTAGGCTCCTACACTTTGAGATACCTTATTTAATAATGCCTTAAATGTGGATGTCATTTAATTGTGAATGTTGTCATAGGCTAGTTGTTGTCCGTACTTCATTTAAGCACAATGGGTATTGTAATTTGTATTAAGTACAATTGATACCTATATATATTGTATGTATTCTATATATATTTGTTGAGAATTACATATTCAATTCTCCATTTTGTATAGATTGTACGGGAATCGATCTGATGGCTGAGGAAATGTGCCTAGTGGATAGCGGTACTACTAACTCTATACTCAGGGAGATAAAATATTTCCAAACTCTCACAAAGAACAAAGGAAATATTTTAACAATCGCTGGACGCGATGCTGTAATAGTTGGCACCGGTCGGGCCACTATTATGCTTCCTATGGGTACATCAATAACAATTGAGGATGCACTCTTGTATCCCGATTCAACTCGTACCCTATTGAGTTATAGAGATATCCGTAAGAATGGGTTTCATGTTGAAACTCATGAGGACAACAATGAGGAGTTTCTTCTCATAACAAAAGATCACGGATATGGCAAAGAGACACTTGAAAAGTTTCCCTCACTCCCGTCTGGATTGTACTACACATACATCAACCCCGTACCACATGTTGCTTACAAAGTAATTTTCCAGAATGTTAACGCATTCCAAACTTGGCATTATCGCCTTGGCCATCCTGGAATAGGGATGATGAGAAAAATTATAAACAATTCTGTTGGTCACACTTTAAGTGATGCAAAATTTCCCCAATCCTCAGATTTTATGTGCACCGCATGTGCCATCGGGAAATTAATTTTGAGGCCCTCTTACCTCAAAATTCATGCCGAACCTCTAAAGTTCCTTGAACGCATTCAAGGTGACATATGTGGTCCCATTCAACCATTGTCTGGGCCGTTCAGGTATTTCATGGTTCTAATAGACGCATCTACACGATGGTCTCATGTGTGTCTACTTTCCACACGGAACCATGCATTTGCTAAAATTGTTGCACAAGTTATCAAACTTAAAGCACAATATCCTGAACATCAAATCCGATCAATCCGAATGGATAATGCTGCTGAATTTTCCTCACGTGCCTTCAATGATTATTGCATGGCTTTAGGAATTCAAGTTCAGCACTCGGTCCCATATGTTCATACTCAAAATGGGTTGGCAGAGTCTCTCATTAAGAGAGTGAAACTTATTGCAAGACCTTTACTACAGAATTGTAATCTACCAACATCATGTTGGGGTCACGCAGTCTTACACGCTGCTGACTTGATTCAATTGCGTCCAACTGCATACCATGCAACCTCCCCGTTGCAACTAGTACGTGGAAATACACCAAATATTTCCCATCTGCGGAAGTTCGGTTGCGCTACATACGTACCGATCTCCCCACCGCAGCGTACATCTATGGGCCCACACAGGAAATTGGGGATCTACGTGGGATATCAATCTTCGTCGATCATTAAATACTTGGAACCCCTTACAGGGGATCTATTCACTGCCCGGTACGCTGATTGTATCTTCAATGAAGATCATTTCCCGACATTAGGGGGAGGAATTGAAAACCACAATAAATGCCAGGAAATCAATTGGGATGCCATAGACATCTCCAACTCTGATCCACGTACTTCTGAAACTGAACTCCAAGTTCAGAAGATCATTAATTTGCAACACATTGCAAATAACATGCCAGATGCATTTACTGATTATAAGGGTGTTACAAAATCCTATAATCCTGCGAGAAATGTGTCGGAAAGAGTAGAGGTACCAAATAAAACTACTCAACTCCATAGTAAGAGGGGGAGAAGTACGACTATTTCCACAGAGGCAGCTTCTAGCAAGCAAAGGAAAAGGAAGAACAATTCTTCTAACCCAGTAAATGCAACTCAACCTCACGTTGAGAAACACCCTGTGGAGGTTCAACCTTCACATCCCACATCAACAGTGCACTCAATTACTGATGTTGGGACATCGGATCGTCCTGATGCAATCATTTTGGAAAATAATGATACATCACAAGGGGTGCTTGAAATTTCCATCAACTATATAGAATCTGGAGAATCATATGACAGAAAGTCTACAATTGTCGACATCTATTTCTCTGAAGCAATTGCAGAAATCATCCGAAATGATCCAGATCCTAAGACCATGGCAGAGTGCAGAAAGCGCTCGGACTGGAATCAATGGAAAGATGCAATTCAAGCAGAGATAACCTCGCTAGCTAAAAGAGAGGTATTCACTCATGCAATACCTACACCTCGAGGAATCTTCCCTGTGGGATTCAAATGGGTTTTCGTCCGGAAACGGAATGAGAACAATGAGGTGGTGAGACATAAAGCGAGGCTTGTAGCACAAGGGTTCACGCAGAGACCCGACATTGATTTCAATGAAACATATTCTCCAGTTATGAGTGGAATAACATTTCGATATCTTATATCTCTGGCTGTTCAAAATCGTCTATCTATACAGTTGATGGACGTAGTGACTGCATATCTATATGGGTCACTTGATTCGGACATATATATGAAGGTCCCTGATGGAATCTCTATACCGGATCCAAACGCAAATCGCAACTTGTATTGTGTAAAGCTTCAAAAGTCACTCTATGGCTTAAAGCAGTCGGGAAGAATGTGGTATAACCGACTTAGTGAGTTCCTTTTGCAGAAGGGATACACTAACAATGATGATTGTCCATGTGTTTTCATCAAAAAGTCCCAAACGGGATTTTGCATCATATCAGTATATGTTGATGATTTAAATATCATCAGCAACCCACAAGATATTGATGAAGCACGCAATCATCTAAAGACGGAGTTTGAAATGAAGGATTTGGGTCAAACCAAATTTTGCTTAGGTTTACAACTTGAGCATCTTCCCACTGGAATTTTAGTGCATCAATCAGCCTATATCCAGAAAATATTGGAGAAATTCAATATGGACAAATCACATCCATCCAAAACTCCTATGCTTGTTCGATCTCTAGAAATGGAGACTGATCAATTCAGACCACAGGATGATGGAGAAGAGATTCTGGGACCTCATTATCCTTATCTCAGTGTCATTGGAGCGCTTATGTATCTTGCAAATTGCACCAGGCCTGATATTGCATTTGCAGTGAACTTGCTAGCTCGACATAACGCTGCTCCTACCAAACGTCATTGGACGGGAGTAAAACGTATCCTCAGATATGTTAATGGTACAAGAGACCTTGGTTTATTTTTCCAAAGGAACCCAGATTTTAATATGATTGGATACACTGATGCCGGCTATTTATCTGATCCCCATAATGGCCGATCCCAGACAGGTTTTGTGTTCTTACACGGAGGAACAGCCATTTCATGGAAGTCTTCAAAACAGACTCTGGTGGCTACCTCAACAAATCACTCTGAAATAATTGCACTATATGAGGCCTCACGTGAATGTGTTTGGCTCCGCAGAGTGATTAACCACATACAACAATCATGTGGCATTGGTGCCATCGATTCACCAACTATTATCTATGAAGATAATTCTGCTTGTGTTACACAGATGGAGACATGTTACATAAAGAGCAACATAACCAAGCATATTTCTCCTAAGTTGTTTTATCCCCATGAGTTAAAACAAATGGGTGAAATAAACATCTTGCAAACCAAATCATGTGATAACCTCGCTGATTTGTTTACTAAGTCCTTACTAGCTTCCTCGTTCCAGAAATGTGTTCAAGGAATTGGTATGCAACGACTTCGAGATTTGCAAGATTCAGGGGGAGAAATCTCCTAAATGTTACTCTGTCCAAAGCATCATATTGCACTCTTTTCTTTGTATGAGTTTTACTCACAAGGTTTCTCATATAAAGTTTTTAATGAGACAATATTAGCATAAGCATATGTCGTATTTCCTATTTTTCCCCATTGAGGTTTTTTAGGAGATATCAATGACATATATTGTCCTCTAAACTATCTATGAGTTTTCTCCTGCAAAGGTTTTTCTCATATAAGTTTACAACGAGACAATACTCATTATATGTTGTATCACTTTCTCCTTATTTTCCCATTGGGTTTAAAGGAGTTTTTAACAACGTATCTATCAAATATTTCTCATCGTTTTTATCCTACAGGACTTTTTGGAAGATAAATACTATTCATTGATCTCAAAGATGGATTCGATCAAGGGGGAGTGTTACAACTTGTGACATTGTACGGATGATCTCATCTGCAGTTACTCTCTCTCTCTCTCATCTGAACCGATGGCTCCATGGAGCAGTTGCCCATGGCGTTCGTACGGCATGTATAAATACATATCAATGATCAATGAAAGAACTACTGGTTTATTTTGTCATTCACTGTGTTCCAGTTTCAAGTTAGATTTTACAGTAAGTACGCGGCGTCGACCACCCGCTCGCCCCGTCCCGGACAGCGCATGCGCGTGCGCGGTGTGCCTGTCGGGCCCACGGCCAGCGAACGGTGAACGCCGTGTGTTTTCCCCCCCCCCCCAAGATACCGTATCCGAGTAAACGCGGGCGGGGCGTAGAAATGTCTCGGGTCGGGCGCGTCACCGAGGGGCTGGCTCGAGCGGCCAGGTGTTGTGTGTTGCTTCGTTGTTCCACCACGGTGCCGTGCCAGGTGCCGCCGCTGCCGTTCCGGTCCCGTTCCGGAATGGGACACTTGGCTCTGCTTAAACCGGTTGGTGAGTTGAACAAGAAGCCAAAAGGAAACCGTGGAGAGCGAACCGGTGCTCGCTGGCACTGCTACGCGCACAGTCCATCCAAAAATGGTTTTGGCCTGATAATTTTCCCGGCATGTTTTTGCTGTGGATTCAATCGTGAAGAATGCATAAAAGAAGTCGAATACTGATGATTGTAGCGAATTCGGATATCAGGCACGCTCCTATTAGAGCAAGTACAATAGTATAGTCAACTAGTGGCTATAACACTTGTCTATTTCATCTATAGCCTTCAAAAAAATAGTTCATACAATAAGGTAGCTATTACAATAACTATTTGGCCCCACATGTAAGAGAGTAAAATACATATTTTTACGTGCTATAGCTAGCTGTAATTTAGTAGCCAGCTTCCTTCTCTCTCTTCCTTTCTCTCTCTGCCACGTAAGATTTTGTTGATATTATATTTGCTATAGCCTGCTGACTAAGCCTTATTGTACCTGCTCTTAAACCACATTTAAGTGTGAGTAAAGATGGACAAACCAAAATTTGAGTTTTGGTGGACGAAGTCATACTTCCACAGCTCCACCACTACCACTATAGTATGGGCCGAAGCACTTTTTTACATAGGAGTGGCCTCACTTGAGGCTCCTCTCTATCTATTGTTGATCTGGTGGGCCGTACAGAGCATCGGTGGATAGGGAGGGCCTCAGCTGAGGTCCTTTCTCACTAGATTTTCTACCTCATAGGCTTGTTTTTTTTTGCTTCGGCGTATGACTTTTGGTTATATCTTATGGTTTTTAGATTGTTCGTGAGAGAGTACGGAGTAACAAAAATTTGCGTACGGTTATAGCCAATATAAATAAAGTCGTTACAGTGTGTACTACAATCAACGCTAGAGTTCGCCTTAAAAAACACTCCATTTAAAAACTAGTTACTGTAAAAAATAGAAATGCAACTTTTAGAAGATGAAAAGAACAATCCCTATATCGATATATGGCTCCCTACTGTTTTTGTTACTATTGTGCTCAATGGCTGAGGGGACAACAACATCCTCTTGCTGCGTGGTGGCAACTGACAAGACGACGGTTGTGGCAGCACAACCACATGTCACATATCTGCATCATTAGCGGTGAAAATGGATCTAGCGGTAAAAACGGATCAAATATGGATGGCTAATAGCTCTGTCATATTTATTTTTATATTTTTTTTGTAGATGTGGATACAAATATGGATATCTCATATACGAATACAAATATAAATAATATCGAATACAAATACAAAGCGAATACGAATTGAATTGAATACGGTCACAAATATTTTTTGGAATATGAAAACCCTTTAAACTGTATGCACAAAATGAAAAAAAATATAACTAGTTTATTTGATCTAAAAGCTAAGATTCCTTCTCTAACTCCATATATTAATGAGTATGTTAATGTATGATGGGCTGAACTGAAATAGAAGATGTAGGCTGTGGATATCTGGCCGCTGAATATCCGGATAATCTAAATCCATAATCGTATTCAATGGATAGTGAGCTACCGAATCCATATTCTGATGTATTTTCACCTCTATGCATCATCGTGCCTCAGTCCTCGTGGTTTTTGTCCACATTACACCCTTGCAACTCATACCATTACTACCTGCAACCTTGCCCTCACTACTCCCTTGCTGTCGCCACCAAGTTGCCACTCCCCAGCCATTATTGTAACATTCCTATTTTTGGGAACAGGGTCGTTGTACGTCACGCAACAGTCCAGAAGTTTAGTTGCGAACATAAGGAGTATCATACCTGCTCACGAGCATTTCAAAAGCATTAATTAGATTAAAATAAAGGCCTAACAGCCAACTTTAGAAATTTTAATGGGCGTTCAAGCCTAAAACTTAACTTACAATCAAAAGAACTGTAAAAATACTCCCATAAGAACGCTTGAGTGCGGTCGTAACCTTAACACGAATGTTGCAACATTCTTTCTTCTCCTGATCTCTATGTTGGGAAAATAAAGCAAGACAGAGTATAAACAACCGTACTCAACAAGTCACATAGGGAAATGCTATATAACTACTCATCAGGATTTCCAAGAGATGGGGATATAATGGTTTTATTAAAGTATTTGTGGATGCAATTTTATTTGTAAACATATTGAAACATAAAAGAACAATAACTTCTTAAGGAATTGGAGTTTCAAAACTTGATTACCAGACATCAACATTTCCAAATCAATTCCAAATCTACTTATGCTCCGCTATTGGAATCATCCATTAAACATAGATTCATTTACCGGAAGCACGGCGTATTCGAATATCATTTATAAATGACTCTGCAGAGCTACCTAGTTTTAACCACAAGATTCTTTAACCCTCATGACTGAGTTAAGAAAATAAGGCTTTCACTGCTCAATTCTTTATATAGCCTCTACCCAGTAGGTACTGTTTTCCAATAAACTCAGATGGCCCACGACCTCACCCAATTTAAAGCAAATCTACTGTTGTTAAGTATGATTATACCCTCTCCCATACCACAAAAACTCTCTCGTCTTCCTTCACCCTTTGTAGATATTCAATTGAACTTGAGCAGCTACTAAACTAGGTTTGATGAATCAACACTTGTGGTTAAGCGATCAATTTGTTCTTTACTTGGCATAAGGTTCTAGTCCTTATATTTTCACTGAAGCAATTTCCATCCACAAACCCTTATTTTAGTGCCCATCTGTACTGTTTCAGTGCCTATCCGCACTGCCATCTTTCTAGTCTAATCCTCCACCCTAGGATAAGGTCATGGAACCCAACCATCTCGTGTCTTCCTATGATGCCTCCTTATTCTAGAACCACTTTTGAAATTCTACCGACAAAGTGCCAAGCCTCTTAGTAACATAAAACAGTTGACTTCCTGATTTATCATGATTATTTAATTAGTATAAAGCAGTCGACTTCTTGATTTATCATGATTATTTAATTAGTATCTTTAATAATACAAAGTCTTGTGAAGGTGAATATGGGCATCAAAATTAATCTGGGCTTTATCAGGTGGTAGGACATAACTAATATTATGTCATTTTAAACATTTATTGTACAAGAAATAACAGTGCCTAATTAACATAATGAAAATACTGATAATTAAATAATTAAAAGAAATGTAGGTTTAATATAATCAAAAACATATGATTTGCCTCCTTATCCAAAATTTTTTGTGGTCTTCAGGTTTTACACTTGACTCCTTGAATTGCTCTTGTAGCTCTTCTACTGACCAACTCGTGTGGTCTTACTAGCACGAAAAAGGAATGCAGATAAGTTCCTGCTTTGCGGAATACAAGCTGGGAACAAAATACAATAAAATAATCAAAAGACACAATGAAACTAGGTTTGGGTGTTCAGGGTTTAGGCAATGCTTGGTTTGGCTGAACGGGGTTAGGATGGTGCTAAGATGGGTCCGAGAAGGTCGAAGAAATATATAGGTGTTATATGGATTTCCATGATAGTTGCGTGTATGGACAGTATTGGGTTTAGAATCAGAATATAATTTGGGTGGTTTGGAGTTTTATCATAGTCTAAATTGGCAAAAATGGGGTTGGGAATGGCGTAGATGCGCTCAAGACGATCAATACACACACACACACATGTGTGTGTGTGTTTTAGGGTTTTGTGAACAGTAACGGGTTTAGGTACTATTCATAGCGGGTTTAGTGC
Source organism: Dendrocalamus latiflorus (assembly GCA_017311315.1). Classification (NCBI taxonomy): domain Eukaryota; kingdom Viridiplantae; phylum Streptophyta; class Magnoliopsida; order Poales; family Poaceae; genus Dendrocalamus; species Dendrocalamus latiflorus. The sequence continues at coordinate 20,636,387 of CM029662.1, forward strand.
TTATCAGGTTGTCGCTGTGTACTTGGAGAATAGAGGAGTTTCGAGTACTCCGATGGTTTCAGGTACGACTATGAAGTCAGGTGGACGGTCGAGGTTCTACTTCGAGTGTGAAGTCAATGGAGATTGGATGGTATATGAGTTGCTACAGAGATTGGACGACGTCTGAGTAGCTACAGAGATCATCGGACGATGTATGAGTGACTTAGGAGAATCGGACGGTGTCTGAGTGGCTTAAGAGCATTGGATGGCATTTGAGTGGCTTAAGAGCATCGAATTGAGTACAAATGGTGTAGCCCAGTACTTAAAGCGGTGTGGCCAAAGTTTCTTTCGATTACAAGGCGGTTGGAGATTTCAAGCGGTGGAGCGATCAGAGATTTCGAGCAGTGGAGCGGTCGAAGATTTCAAGCGGTGGAGCGGTAAGAGAATCCATGGTCAAAACAACAATTCAAAATCATGGGTGGGTTCCTAGTTTCATGAGGATTCTATTTTTGGGCTCGGGAGCAGCTAGAAGTCTGGCGAAAGAATTGAAGATTGGCTTACTTTGGGGGCTTCCTACGATCGTCAGCAATGCTTCGGTCGAGGGCTCAATTGGGGTGGTGGTGGCTCACCTTAGGCACCGATGCATCTCACAGGAGGTAGTCTTGGGCTTTTATAGCCATCCTATGGTGGTTCAGCACAGGGGATGGATTGAGGTGGTAATGGCGCATGGCAAGGCAGGGGAAGACGCAGGAGAGCTCACGAGGCTTTGGCCGTGTTCAGGGCTGCAAGGGAAATATCGGCGGTGGGGTGTCACCTCGAGCGTGGGATTACGGCAGTCAATTTGGCAGTGCGGCGGGTCGGCCGTGTGACATGGGCAAGTGACATGGTGAATTCCGACTTGGCTACTTTTGCATGAGGACAAGGCCCAATGAAGGGGGTGTCAGATGACCGGGAGTTCGTACACAAGTCTAATAGCAGCTGGCAAAGGCGGTTTGCAGAATATCTGGCAGCAGTGGGATGAATCAGGGGAGATGGTGACCAATTTTGGCTTGAAGGCCTCGTTGTGAATCAAGGGGAATTAAGGGGTGTGTCAAGGCATGGCTGGCAAGGTGTGCGGCGGTTTGACAAGATTGCAGTGGTGGGCAAAGTCATGGCGGCGGCGTATGAACGACGACCAGGTGGATGGTGATTTTTTGGACCGTGAACCGTGCCAATCGGCTCAGTTGTGAATGGATGGCGATGGGAAGCGGTGAGATTGGTGAGAAGGACTGCCAAGGAATGGAATCGGTGTTGAATTGGTTGAAGTTTCAAATAAAATCAAAATTCAAAGCAATTCGAATTTGTTTTGAAATTTTGAGGTCGTTTCAATTATGCTCCCTCGTTGCCTGCGCTACTGCCCCCACCACTGCCACCGGAGCATGCCATGTCCTCGCTGCTCACCACGACGACACCACAAATGGAGGTAGGAAGGCTACAGGCGAGTCATTGGTGGCGAGCGCAATAGCAAGCCTTCGATGCAAAGGAGTCAGAGAACAGAGAAAGGAAAAGACAGAGAAGAGAGCGAAGGAAAAAGTCTATTCTTGATCCTTAACTCTTGTGTGCTTTAATTTACGTTCTTCATCTGCAAAATTAGATAAAAACACATCCTTTAAGTCTTAAAACTGTTTAGAACACATCCCTTTCGCTAGAAAAAGACGGTTTTGACCACCGTGGCACGCCATATTGGATTCAAGCTAGCCAAAACGAGGTAGGATTAGCGTGTCACAAGTCCACGGATAACTCACGGGTAGGTTGTACTTGCGCGTTATTAAAATACCAAGTATTTTTGGTTTTTAATATAAAAATGAAGGTAAGTCTCACCACGTTTGTCTAGCTGAGATCCAATGTGTTATACCACGTAGATTAAATTCGGTCAAAACCGTATTTTACTAGTAGGAGGGACGGATTCTAAATAATTTTAATAGTTAGATGACATATTTTATTTTTTTATAGGTAAAGGACGAAAATTAAGCTATAGGGAGAGTCGAGTGAATGGACTTTTTCCAAAAAGAAAAAAGACAAGTCGGCCGTCTGATCTTCATGAGACCATCGCGTGGCGACCTGCCGTGTACCCGTGGCTGCCGCGTGCAGAAGTGTAAGAGTCCCGGAAGAATCGCGCTTCCTCGCAAGAGTTCGCAGCCAGCTCCACCACCTCCTTCCGTGTTCCCCACTATTAAGCCCAAGCCACCATCAGAGCGGCGCAACGCAAAGCACACCACCACCACACCAGGACGCCAGAGAAAGACGCAGAAGAGAGGGGCGCTCGCCTGCGCCCATACCGACTGCCGGGCGCCCACGCGGTGCTCGCTCACGCAGGTGCGTGCGCGCTGCCTCCTCTCTCGTTCTCTATCCCCTCCTATTTTCTTTCCGCGATGTATGGTTGTTGGCTGTGTAGTTTGGCTGGGTTACGTTCTTGGTTGGAACTAGGCGTGATCAACCCCTTTAGTTTTTTTACATGCTCCATGATGCTAGTGCTAGAAACTGGGTTTCTTGATCGATCGGCTCTTCAGGTCGGATCCGCTTATGCTTTGTCTTGTCCTGTGTGCTTAATTAGATTATTATTGAACATATATGGTGTTCTTGTGCTAAAAGATGGTAGCGTAGGGTCAGCAGATTGTCGCAGTGTTTGCTTTCGTCTAGATGATCATGAGAAGTACCTACTACCAACGATTCGGTTTGATGAATTTTGGTATCATGCGTAGCTTGATCTGTGATCGATGGCGCGACATGCAAATCTTGATCTATGTTGTTACACTCAGATATGTCTAGATTTTAGTGCTCGGGTCTATCGGGTTAAAAAGAGATTAGTTTTCATGCTAGCATGTTCTTCTCTTGTAAGCATGGATGCTTCAGGCGAGTCATGCATTTGTGCTATCTGAACGGGAGGGGAAAAACACCTTGTCCGAAATCCTTTTTCAGGCATAGGATGAGGACTCTGCTTTGGTTTAGATTTGTTTCCGTGCAGATAAGGGATAGATCTGTCCCATCATATCGACTTTCGTATACAAAAGGTTATGCTGACTACTTCTGTACACGTAAAAGTACAGATGTTATTTTGTTAGCTTGCTGCCTTCACATATGTCCTATGTTTTTACTCGTTTGGGATCAGATGTTATTTTGTTCAGCAATACATTCTACCTTGTATCTTAGCTACTTTGTCATGCTGAATCAATATTAGCATGATTAATTGCACCTACGAATATTGTGAAGCTGTTTTTTAGCTTGTTAATTTGCTTCATAATCTTTCGTGTGCTGGTATTTTGGTGTGGTTTTATTCAAGGTACCGAGGTCCTAAGGTTTGATTATGTTGTCATGATTAAGCGCATCTAAATATTAGTACTTTATGCCCTGCTATATACGCCATTCCGTATGGATTTTGAGTTGTTCCTACCAACCTTGTCGACCTTGTACCTTCTCTCCTTAGGTGAAGGCTGATCTGCAAACACTAGTCAAGATGGGTGAGGGACATGAAACTGACAAGAACATTGAGATATGGAAGGTCAAGAAGTTGATCAAGGCGCTCGATGCTGCCAGGGGCAATGGTACGAGCATGATTTCTCTCATCATGCCACCACGTGATCAGATCTCTCGAGTCACTAAGATGTTGGGTGATGAGTATGGAACTGCCTCTAACATCAAGAGCAGAGTCAACCGGCAGTCTGTGTTAGCTGCCATAACCTCTGCTCAACAGAGGTTGAAGCTGTACAGCCGGGTTCCCCCCAATGGATTGGTGCTCTATACTGGGACCGTTGTCACTGATGATGGCAAAGAAAAGAAGGTCACCATTGACTTTGAGCCATTCAGGTCTATAAATGCTTCACTATATCTCTGTGACAACAAGTTCCACACCGAGGCGCTGAATGAGCTTCTGGAGTCTGATGACAAGTTCGGTTTTATAATCATGGATGGCAACGGAACACTCTATGGCACACTGAGTGGCAACAGTAGGGAGGTTCTTTATAGGTTCAGTGTTGATCTCCCCAAGAAGCATGGACGGGGAGGGCAATCTGCGGTTCGCTTTGCCCGCCTGCGCATGGAGAGGCGGCACAACTACTTGCGTAAAGCAGCTGAGCTCGCTACACAGTTCTTCATCAATCCTGCCACCAACCAGGCAAACGTTGTTGGGCTCATCCTTGCTGGTTCTGCTGATTTCAAGACTGAGCTGGGCAAATCTGAGATGTTTGATCCACGCCTGCAAGCCAAGGTAATCAAGACTATTGATGTGTCATATGGAGGAGAGAGCGGCTTCAACCAAGCCATCGAGATGTCCGCTGAGGTCCTATCTGATGTGAAGTTTGTTCAAGAAAAGAAGCTGATTGGGAAGTACTTTGAGGAGATAAGCCAAGACACCGGGAAGTATGTCCTCGGTGTGCAGGACACCATAACAGCCCTCGAAATGGGTGCGGTCCACACGCTGATCGTGTGGGAAAACCTGGATGTCAGGCGATATGAGCTGAAGAATTCAGCCACAGGGGAAACAGTGATAAAGTACCTCAACAGTGATCAGGAGGCAGATCAGAGCAACTTCATAGACGAGGCAGCTTCTGGGGAATTGGATGTCATTGACAGGACGCTGCTGCTGGAGTGGTTTGCTGAGAATTACCAGCAGTACGGTTGCACGCTGGAGTTTGTCACAAACAAGTCACAGGAAGGATCGCAGTTCTGCCGGGGCTTTGGTGGGATCGGTGGGATCCTCCGCTACCCCGCGGATGTCACTGCCTACGATGACGATGACATGCTGGATGAGGACAACTATGAAGACTTTGAATAGCAATCAACTGAAACTCCACTGAATCCGGTCCGGGAGGAGCCTGTGCTGGCCCCGACCGTGCCGGGACGAGACCCTGAAACATCCAAACGAACAGCGCAAGAAAACTAAGGTTTGTACCTGAAAGGAAGTGACTGTTTCATAGGAACATATTGAATCCATAGTCCGTTTCTTGATGTGGATCATATCTTCTGTTTGCAGGAAATGGAGAGAGGAGGATCTGAGCAATTACAGTCTAGATCTCGTACAAAGCATGGTGATGTTGATGCTTTGGAGATGGTCTCTTTCTTCATCCGAGCTTGGAATATGGTGATGCAACTAAAGCAGCCATGCCTGCCTTCTGCTGCTCCATTAGGAAATCCTTACTAATACCGTATGGTATCTTACTAGTAACGAGTCTTGTGTCAGTATGGTCTATATGTGAGACATAAGCTCGTTCGATATCTCTATATGGCGTTTTCTGCTGCTGCAGCCGTGTTTTACTTCCTGAAATAAGCCACGTTTGTGTTGCCTGTATGGTTAAGACATCTGTGATATCTGTGAACCTATATCTTAGTATTTACATGATTATGTCCATGCCGGTGGTGTTACTATGAATCTAGTCTTGCATACCACTGCTTACAGTTTGCATACTATTATCATTTTGGTTATCCATGGTGCTGGTATCATGCTATTTCTTGGCTATGACAGACCCGTTCTTTCTGAACATCCCCCCCCCCCCCCCCCCCGGAACTCAAAACCCGTTCTTATTCGTGCAAAGCTGGAGCCTGTGTTGTGTTGTGGATTTATCAGCACACACCATTCTGCTGTGGAGGATGGGTTTCAGCTGCATCACACCATTCTGCTATGGAGGATAGAGAGTTTCAGCTTCATGCTGTCTTTTGAGCTGCCCTGAGCTCGGGCGTTCAGAGAAGGGACGCCCCAGTGATGGATTTTACCAACGGGGAAGCACTCCTGAGATACTTCAGAGCGTGTGGAAATTATACTGGTGTTTCTGAATGCTCAGTGCCCTCCTTCCATGGTGGAGACGGCGGCTCTTATCCAAGGCCCCACTATGATGTACTGTTAAATATGTCCAAGCACGGTCCAAATTGCAACTCTGGAAAGTCGCGAGAGATTGGGACAGAGCAAAACAAGGTAGCACTAGCACATCTTTGTTACTTTTGACACCTAGCCCATGGGAATGTAGCATAGCAGAATTTGGCTGGCTGACAAATGGTTCCCGGGTCGTCCTGGCGAGACCATTCTCGTCGAAAGAAAGGAACAGCCCAGCAGAGATCATCTCCAATGTCTCTTGTTTTTTTTTGTTGGAAATTCATCAGCAGAGATCATCTCCAGACTCCAATGTCTCTTGTTTTTTTTGTTGGAAATTCGTCAAGGTTTGGGTTACTATGCGTGCGCTGTGCACACAGTGCCACCAGCACGCGAGCTTCATCGTGCTCTGCCTTCACTTGTCAGTTGGCACGCGTCCTTTTTGTTTCTCTCTAACACAATGCAAGTACTCGAAATGGCAAGAACTCGATTCTAAAAAAGAAAAACAGTCAGAAACTCAAAAATTGAACGCAAGACGGCACCCGCATGTTCCAAATTAACGAGAGCGAATTTCACGTGTAAATAAGTATATATTGTGCTTCATACCTGTGGAATCAAATATGGTCCCATTGGAACGCAGAAATTTCGTAGAAAATTTATAGAAAACAGTTTAATTTTTGCAAGATTCGAAAAAATTCCTGCGTTCATAGGAAAAATGTCGGAATTTTAAAGAATTACATTCCAAATTTCCCTACAATGGTTATTTCGACGAAGGATTTGGCTCACAGGAATTCCGTAGGAAACTTCCTTATCCTACAAATTTGCAGGAAACAAACTATTAGCTCCAACCTCATGGAAAATTTCCTTTTATTTGTTTGAGGCAATCTCTCTCTTTCTCCCTCTTCATCTCAAGCATTTACCCTCCAAATTTTTTAAAATTCTTGTATTTTTCATGTGATGAATCCAAACACCTCTTTTGGGTCATTCCTATGTTTACATTGTTTGCAGTATTGCACCAAATTCCTGTAGTTTTTATATTGCTATGTTTTTTTGCTTCCTGTGTTCCAAACGGGTCCTGAACTTTCCACGGTTGACACGTAGAATCAGCAATAGCAAGATGGGTTATCCAAAAATTGTGGGGCTGCTCTACCATGTAAATCTGTCACTACATTTACTACTCTCTCTATGTTATTTTTTTAATGATGTTATTGTTTTGTAACGATTTTTAGGATTTCAAAACATAACTGACCATTATCTATAACCTTATAGTAGTATAAATTAATAAAGTTACAATATCCTGAAAGTACTTTTGACGGCTGATCTAGCGACATTTTTGCATGACCAAATCTCAATAGTTCGTCAAATTTAGAAAGTTGGATGCACAAATTCTGGACTGTCGTTTAAAGTTTAACTAGTAAGGTACCCTGCGTTGCAACGGAGTACTAAATAAAAATAATACATACTATCAAATGTGATATCAAACTGAACATTGAATATCAATTTTATCTTACGTCATCATGTATCAAGAAAAGTATACATGTTCACACTTGTAAATAAATCAAATTAGAATATACAATGGAACACTAAACTTTACATAAATAACAATATTTTCCTTTAACACATATAGTGAATCAACCAATTAAAAGATGGTCACACACACATATACATATACATATACATATACATATACATATACATATACAAGCATCACATATATCGACAAGCATCACATTAGTGAAGCATGATAGAACAAGCACCACATATGACAACTATGCACAAAATGGTAGTAAACAATATTTGACGGAGAAGTAGAAGTGCAAGATTAGGAGAAGCAGCAGTTGAAAATGAGTAGTAGCCGTACCTCTTTTTTCTTTGACGGAGCAACCGTTTTGTGAACACTTTCCTTCTCACGATCGTTCTTGCAACTGCACCATAACCTGGGCCCAATCTGCAACCACAGTAGCAGGCCCCTGCATCATCGCATTGGCCTCGCTTCTATGTTAACCAGCTTACGGATGACCACTGTGGAGGCCTTGGATGCCAACAGCGGCTCCATCACTGGGGCAGTGCTGGCGACAATCCGCTCGAAGTGGAAGTGCCAAGGGGAGGGCAGTCCATGTTGAGCAGCTCATGGATGACCACTGTACAAACCCTGGACATCGTCTGTGGCTGCATCGCTGGGGTGCCTTGGAGTGCCATCTGTAAATCAAACGTAATTGGTGGTCAAAAGCCAGCATAAGTCATCCATGGTCGAAAACCATCATGATCAAAATCGAAGTTCATCACGATCGAAATCCATCAAAAGATGTCTATGGTCGAAAGCCATCCTGGTCGAAACTCATTGGAAGACGTCCCTAGTCAAAAATTCATCGACCATCACTCATAGTCGTAAGTTGGGAGCGATCGACCATCGCTGGTGGTCGTAAGTTGGCAGTTGTCGACCATCCATCGTGGTCATAAATCGGGAGCCTTCGACTATGGCTTGTGGTCGTAAGTTGGAAGCCGACGACCATTGCTAGGGGTTGTAAGTCAGAAGCTGTCAACCATTGCTCGTGGTCATAAGTCGGAAGCCATCTACCATCGCTTATGGCCATAAGTCGAAAGTTGTCGATCCAACTCATCGTCGTAGGTCAGAAGCCATCGATCCAACTCGTCGTTGTAGATCAAAAGCTGTCAACCATCGCTCGGGGTTGTACGTTGGAAGCCATCGACTTTCGCTTGTGGTCGTACATCGGAAGCCCTTGACCATCGCCTGTGGTCTAAATCGAAAGCCATCAACCATCGCGTGTGGTCCTAAGTTAGAAGCCATCGATCACACCACGTGGTCGTAAGTCGAAAGCCATCGATCCAACTCATCATCGTAGGTCGGAAGCCCTCAATCACAACTCGTCATCGTAGATCAACCCGTTGACCATCGCGCGTGGTCGTAAGTCAGAAGCCATCGACCATCGCCCGTAGTCAGAGGTCGAAAGTCGTTGACATTCGCTCGGGGTCGTACATCGGAAGCCCTCGGTATTCGCTCGTGGTTGTATGTCGGAAGCCCTCGACCATTGCTCATGGTTGTTAGTCGGAGTTGTCGAACATCGCGCATGGTCGTAAGTCAGAATCGATCGATCACACCTCGTGATCATAAGTCAGAAGTCATCGATCCAACTCATCATTGTAGGTCAGAAGCCCTCGATCACAACTCGTTGTCGTAGGTCAGAACCCGTCGACCATCGCCTGTGGTCGTAAGTCAGAAGCCGATGGCCATCGATTGGGGTCGTAAGTCAGAAGTCATCGACCATCGCTTGTGGTCGTATGTCAGAAGACCTCGACCATCACGCGTGGTTGTAAGTCAGAAGCCGTCGACTATCGTTCGAGGTCGTATGTCGGAAGCCATTGGTATTCGCTCGTGGTCGTACATTGGAAGCCATCGACCATCGCTCGTGGTCGTAAGTCAAAAGCCATCGACCATCTCCAGTGGTTGTAAGTTAGAAGCCATCTACCATCGCTCGTGGTCGTAAGTCGGAAGCCATCGACCATCGCCAGTGGGCGTAAGTCAAAAGCCGTCGACCATCGCGTGTGGTCCTAAGTCGGAAGCCATCAATCACACCTCATGGTCATAAGTCAGAAGCCATCTATCCAACTTGTCATCATAGGTCGGAAGCCCTTGATTACAACTTGTCATTGTAGGTCGGAACCCGTCAACCATCGTGCGTTGTCGTAAGTCAGAAGCCCTAGACCATCACCGATGGTCGTAAGTTGGAAGCCTTCAACCATCACTCGGGGTCATACATCGGAACCCATCGACATTTGCTCGTGGTCGTACGTCAGAAGAAATCAACCAGCATTCATGGTCATAAGTCGGAAGTCGTCGACCATCGCTCATGGTCGTAAATCAGAAGACATCCATCATCGCTCGTGGTCGTAAGTCAGAAGCTATCGGCCATCGCTCGTGGTCGTAAGTTGGAAGCCATCCACCATCGCTCGTGGTCGTAAGTCGGGCTGTCAACCATCGCTCAGGGTCGTACATCGGAAGCCATCGGTATTCACGTGTGGTCGTATATCGGAAGCCATCGACCATCGCTCGTGGTTGTAAGTTGGAATCCATCAACCATCGCCAGTGCCTGTAAGTCAGAAGCCGTTGACCATCGCACGTGGTCCTAAGTCAAAAGCCATCGATCACACCTCGTGGTCGTAAGTCAGAAGCCATCGATCCAACTCATCGTCGTAGGTCAGAAGCACTCGATCACAACTTGTTATCGTAGGTCGGAACCCATTGACCATTGTGCGTCATCGTACATTGGAAGCCATCAACCATCGCACGTGGTTGTCAGTCGGAAGCCGAAGACCATCGCTTGGGGTCGTAAGTCGGAAGCCGTCGATCATCGCTCATGGTCATACGTCGAAAGCCATCCACCAGTACTAGTGGTCACAAGTCAGAAGACCTCAATCACAGCATGTGGTCGTAAGTCGGAAGCCGTCGACCATCACTTTTGATCATACATCGAAAGCCATCGACATTCGCTCGTGGTCGTACGTTGAAAGCCATCAACCAGCGCTCTTGGTCATATGGCAGAAGCCATTGGCCATCGCTCATGGTCGTAAGTCGGAAGACCTCAACCATTGCACGTGGTCGTAAGTCGAAAGCTATCGACCATTACTTGGGGTCGTACGTTAGAAGCTATCGGTATTCACTCGTGGTCATACATCGGAAGCCATTGACCATCACTCATGGTCGTAAGTCGAAAGCAATCAACCATCGCCAGTGGTCATAAGTCGGAAGCCGTCGACCATCGTGTGTAGTCCTAAGTCGGAAGCCCTCAATCACACCTCATGGTCATAAGTCGGAAGCCCTCGATCTAACTCATCATCGTAGGTTGAAAGCCATTGATCACAACTTGTCGTCGTAGGTCGAAGCTGTCAACCATTGCGCATCATCGTAAATCAGAAGCCCTCAACCATCGCCCGTGGTCATAAGTCAGAAGTCATCGACCATTGCTCAAGTTGTAATTCGGAAGCACTCGACTTCGACAAGCGATCGGGGTGATCCGTCTTCAAGAAGCAGTCGGAGATACCCATCTTCTAGAAGCGGTCGGAGGCACTCAACTTCCGCTAGCGATCAGAGGCACTTGACTTAGACAAGCGATCGGAGAGACCCGTCTTCGTGAAACGGTTGAAGGCACAGGACTTCGACATGCAGTCGGAGGCGCTCAACTTCAACATGCGGTTGGAAACGCTCGACTTTGACAAGCAGTCAGAGGCACTTGAATTTGACAAGCGGTCAGAGAAGTCTGAATATTGAAGGCGGTCATAAGCACCCGGGTGTCACAGGCGATCGAAAGCACTTGAGTATGGCAGGTCCGAAGATGGTCGAAGAAATATGAATATCAATGGTGGTCTACAACGCTCGAGTACGGCGAGTAGTCATGAGCGCCTGAGTATCATAGGCGCTCAAAAATGCTCGAGTATGGCAGGGACTTGAAAGCACCTGGATATCACAGCCGGTCAAAAGCGCCTGTGTCTTGAAGGCAGTCAATGAAATCAGAATATCAAAGGTGGTCGACGATGCTCAAGTACGGTGTGCGGCCGTGACCGCCTAGGTATCGCAGGTGATCAAAAGCGCCTGTGTTCCGAAGGGGGTCGAAGGAGACTAAAATCAAAGGCGGTCGATGATGCTCAAGTACGGTGCGCGGTTGTGAGAACCTAGGTATCGCAGGTGGTCGAAAGCACCTGTGTTCTGAAGACAGTCAAAGAAGTGTGAATATGAAAGCCAATCGATGACAATCGAGTACAATGAACGGTCGTGAGCACCTAAGTATCGCATGCGGTCAAAAGTGCCCGAGTATGGTAGGAGGTTGAAAGCGCCTAAGTATCACATCCAGTCGAAAGTGCTTGTGTTCTGAAGGTGGTTGAAGAAGTCTGAATATCGAAGGCAGTCAATGATGCTCGAGTATGGCGAGCGGTCGTGAGTGCCTGGGTATCATAAGCAGTCGAAAGCACCTGTGTTCTGAAGGCAATCAAAGAAGTTTGAATATCAAAGGTAGACGATGATGCTCGGGTACGGTGAGTAGTCGTGAGCGCCTGAGTATTGTAGGCGATCGAAAGCACACGCCTTTGACAAGCGGTCAAAGGCATTCGTATACGACACGCGGTCAGAGGCATCTGTATACCGACGGCAGTCAATGACAACCGAATACAGCAATCAGTCGCAAGCAACCGGGTATTGAGGAGAGTCGACGATGTTTGAGCACTGCGAATAGTCGTAAGCTCCCGAGCACGACAAGCGATCGATAACTTCCAGGTACAGCCGGAGGTCATAAGTGACCAAGCACAGTAGGATCGTGAGAAACCAAGTATCAAAGGCGGTCGGTGCCATCCAAGTACGGTGGACTATCGTAAGCGACCGTATAATCCATGGTGGTTGTGAGCGATTATGCACAGAAGGCGGTCAGTGACATCCGAGCGCGGCGAGCGGTCCAAGGCGTCAGAGTCGACCAAATACCACGAGCGGTCATAGATGTCTGAGCACAACGGGTGATCGAAGACGACCGAGTATCAAAGGTGGTTGGTGACACCCAAGTACAGCAGGCAGTCGAAAGCGACCGAATGTCACAAATGGTTGAAAGCTTCTGAGTATTGGAGGTAGTTGGAAGCGTCCCAGCCCAGCAGGTGGTCGGTGACATCAAAGTACTGTGGGCAGTTGATGGCACCCGAGTGTTGAAAGTGGTCAGTGAACAAGCATCAGGCGTGCGTACCCTCACTGTTGGTGCCACCATCGTCATCGTAGGGGATGAAGTCACAGGTCTCTGACATCTTCATCGTCTTCCTGGCCACCTCCTTCTCCTTCCCCAGCGAGGAGGCACCTGTCACCATAAGCAATTTCAACCACACTAATTGTAACAGCCTAGGTTTTTTTTTAAAATTAAAAAATATATATAATAATTAGTTAAATTAAAATTTAAAATAGGTACTTTTGTTGCCTAAATTTTAAATTTGGATTTGCCCTAAATTTCTGTTTTTGAAAAAGTTGGATTTGAAAAGTATTTTAAGTAAAACCTAAAAATATTATTAAATAAAATGATATTTTGATTTTATATGAAAATCCTAGTTCAAAACCCTCTCGCCCGGATTCCCTTCCCTGCTCCCTCTCTCTTCCTCCCCGACCAACCCCGCCATCCCCACGCCCGAATCCCCCATTCCCGTGCTCCGCCCCTCCCCTAAATTCCCCATTTTTGGAGTTAATTTGGTATTTTTCTGAGGCTTAATGAAATTCCTAGCCTTTTCTGAAAATCCAGAAATCAGGAAAATAAAATTAAATCCCCTCCTCCCTCCTCCGGCCGCCACGTGGACGCCAGGATCCCCGCCACGCCGCCCGCCTGGATCCCGCCTTCCCTCCTCCTTTGCCCGCCGCGTGTGTGGCCCCGATGCCCGCCACGTTGCCACTCGGCCCATCCGCCCCGCCTTACTCCCGTGGCTGCCCGATCGCCATCCAACCGCCCCCGCCTTCCTCTTCCTTCCTCTCGCCTCAGCCCCACCTGTCGGCGCCACCCCTCTCCCTCCTCCTCTCGCTGCCACCCCGGGCCCGCATGTCAGCCTCCCCGGCCCCTTCTTCCTCCTCTCGCGCCGCCGCCCGCAACGGTCACCGCCGCCATTTCCGCCGCCTCCCCTCTCGCCTGGATTCCCTTCCCTGCTCCCTCTCTCTTCCTCCCCGACCAACCCCGCCATCCCCGCGCCCGAATCCCTCATTCCCGTGCCCCGCCCCTCCCCTAAATTCTGCCGCGACCGCCGCCCCCGCGCCATCTCCGGCAACAAATCCCTGCCACCCCCGCGCCCCTATAAATACCCCGCCCGACTCCGCCACAACTCGCCCCACCTCCCTCCGCTCCTCCCTTCCCCTCCCGGCCGCTCCACCGCCGCCACGCCGAAGCGCCTGAGCGCCGCCGCCGCCCTCCTCGCCGCCGGCCTCTTCCCGGCCGTCTCCGGTAAGGTCGCGCCCACCCCCGACTTCCCCTCGGCCCCCTCTTCCCGTTCCCGGCCTCGCCGCCGGCCGCCGCCCGCCGGAGCGCCGCCATCGCCGCTACCCCCGTGTGCCACCCCAGCCGCCCTGCCACGTCAGCTCGCTCGGCCCACGTGGCAGCCCAGGTGGCAATCCAGTGGACGCCACCTCGGCGCTCCTCGCTCGATCAGCACCACCCCGCCACCTCAGCCTCCCCATGAGCCCGTGGACCCGGTCCATAGACCCGGGGCCCACCTGTTAGCCTTTGCCCGAAGGTGCTGATGTCTTGCTGACGCAGTAAATTGATTTTCCAGTTGAAAAACAATTCGGCTGGAAAAGAAATTCCTCGCTGACGCAATAATTCAGATTTTCCTTTAGGAAAATAATTCCAAAAATCCTCTTTTTCCATTTTCCCTCTTTTCAAACTTCCTGGAGCTCGTTCTTCTTCATCCTAACTCCGATTTAGCCCATTCAAATTTCTAAATTCATCAAAAATTCCCCTCTATCCATTTCTGGCCTCAATTCAAATTTTTGAAGTCAATTTGAAATTATTTGAATTTGTTTGGGTTTTATTTGAGTTATTTTCACGTGTAGACTGCGACGATTCCGGGAAATTCTTCGACGACGATTCACACCCATTTGAGGAGCATGGCAAGTCACACACCGTGACCATGTTGATCCCAGATTGCAAATAAAATTATGTTGTTTTAAATTATATTGCATGCATAATTTTATTCAATGTATTTTAGTTCGGTTTTAACTTTAGTTAATACCCGTTTGTTATTACCTCCTTTGACATTGCAAATCCTTATACCTTGTCACCCTAGAATCAAACTCTAGTTAGTACCCTAGTATTGGCTAGAGAGTTTTAATAAAATGCTTAGACCTGCTTAAACATAATTTTGATTTTGGGATACCTTTTCACATAAAATGATAAGCTTTTAAACTGTATTCTTGACTTCGGTGAGTCAAGAAGGATTATAAAATATTTTCAAAATAAAATATAAAATCTGGTTTAGACTTAGGCAATTGGTTAGAATGGTGGGTGCAGGCATGCCGTGTTGGTCGGAGCCGCAGTGGTTGACTGTCGTGCACAGGGGTATGTGGTTGGGCCTAAGTCAATTAAGGACCGGTCTGTGAGCTACTGTTGCAAAGCCCTAACGTACTACCACAAGGCTGGTATGGGACAGCCCTGGCTGAATAATTTGCGGGTCCCAACCTGAGCCCCAACACAACACAAGCACACGTACGAGTAGGGAGGCAGAGAGAGACCTATCCAGCCATTGGAGCGAGCTATGTGATCATAGTTGCTCTCCTCCTCCATGGATTGCGTTCCCCCAAATTCACCACACCTGCAACCTTCAACCCAAAGATGCAGCTGACGGTGACGAGGCCCTTGGTGAGGTGGCGGTAGGCGACAGCCTCGGGGGAGAAGGGGGTGTTGTCGAGGACCTCACAGAAGACGTGGAGGGTAGAGTCGACATAGGCGACTTTGCAGTGGGAGAGGATAAGGGCGTTGTAGGAGACGACATTGGGGACGATGTTGGAGCGGCGAAAGAAGAAGTCGAAGAGGGAGAGGGCGTGGGGGAAGGGGAGGGCAGTTGGGGATCACAGCGTGGGGAAAAGAAGGAACGTGTAGTCATGCAATTGGTTTTTGAATGGAAGGTGATATACGATGTGAGGCTGGTTGCGAGAGTAGGAAGGAGCGCCTAGATTTTTTCTGGTAGGATCGGATGGCTACGAAGAGATGAGTGAAGAATGCATCAATGACCGTCAACTCACACTTTTAAAGAGTAGAGAAAAAGAAGAAATGAAGTAAAAGTTTCTTTCAACACATCACTTCAAAAGAAGTCTAGAGTCCGTACCATCTAGCAGACGTGCCTTAGCTAATTGTCTCCCTTTTTGCTACCCCTCCCCTTGCCACCCTCACCGCCTCCCCTTGCCAACCTCACCGCGTTATCCAAACTACTTTTTAACCTTTAGTTCTGGACTTTATTCCCATAGATCATATATGGAGGTTAACCTTTAGTTCTGGACTTTATTCCCATAGATCATATATAGAGGTTGCAGGAACGACCATATAGCTGAAGTGCGTGTATATGCTGCGTGTGCAGAATAATGCCCGTATCCTATACACTATTTCTTTTCGAGGATATGCCCTACAAGCTACTCCTATAGTCTTATTAGAAGAGGCGAAGAAAGTTTCTCTCTTTTTTTGAGAGAAGAGGGGAAGAAAGTTTCTCTCTTTTTTGAGAGAAGTGGGGAAGAAAGTTGGTAGTTAAGAGACCTAGTGAAACAACGAAATGTACAGAGAATCACTAGGTAGGATGAATTTATGTACCCTAAGACTTTATCTGTGAAGCTCAAAATCTCGACCTATCCACGTGGGTGGGTTGGGTTTTTGGGTTTCTCAAAGCCCTAAGGGTCTATCTCGATGCAAGCATTTGGATCAAAACCCTTAGGATCTCAAAAAATTCCCGAAGCAATTGATAGGCTGATTTACACAAGTATGCTTGGTAAATTCTTGTTCTTTACAAGGGTCCTTAATTTGTAGAAATATATGTTACCCTAAATGTTTGTTTGCTGTAGTTTTATAGTTTTAAATTGTGTTGTTTTCTGTTGATGAATTATCTTTGGACATAAAAATATTTTGGTTTTGTTGCAGGTGATTTTGAATGTACGCTTTTTCATTTTTTTGTTTCAACAATAGTAGATTTTCTCTTTGACCTTTCGTCCCAATTAATAATGTTAGGAATAACTCCAACCCATAAACTTTGCTTAAAAGTCCATCTAGCATCTCGAATTATGAAACCAAATATTTGATCCCCTCCCCCGAACTTTGCAATCCGGTTTAAATAATACCCTACTCCAATTCCGTATGATGATATTGGCCGCGTGGTACGATGAGTGGGTGGTTTTGTTATATAGGATGACACGCTAGCCAAATTGGGTCAGTGATATGTGGGATCCACAAGGACTTCTTCCCACTAAGCTCCCAGCTGTACTTCCATGACCATGGTCTGATGGTCCCATATAGTCCCCTCACTCGCTTTTTCAATTAGGAAGAGAAGACGTTGTGATTCCCACCTGTCATTTACCTAAACATCTCATATTCGAGCCAGTTGATGGAATATCATGGATCCAAAGAACCGTTAATCGACACATTATAATTGACTATGATATTTGTGTTGAAAAGAACATTATCCAATATCTAACGGGGAATAATAAAAGATCTACTTATCTTTGAACCTGTTACTTACAACAGGGGCAAAAATAACTAGAAAATTTTGATATTTGTACCCTTAATTAGCCAAGTCACATTTCGTTCAGTTCTACAAATCGCAAAGGGCTATTCTTCCAAAAACTATATATGTCACTTGACTCCCACCTCTTTCCATATGAAAAATTAATTATGAGCTCTAATCTAATTTAGATCTCGTTTAGCAAAGTGGTTTTCATTTGTAAATAATCATTTTGGTTTCATGAGTAACTTTTCTCTCCGAATACCTCTATTAATTAGGGTCTGTTCTTTTGGACTTTTGAAATCGGCTTTTGGCTTCTGCTACAATACCTAACTTTCAAACGGAGTATTTTCTCAAGACGGGGTCTACAAGTTAAACGATCTACATGTTAAAAGTCCAACATCTGTACCAGCTAAAATCGCAAGTAAGTATCTGTCTCTCCGTAATCTGTACCGTAAACAACTAAAATTTAAAAATTTCAGCCAAAAACTATAAGCCGCAGCCGAAAGAACAGAACCTTAATCACGTATCTATGGTGATGCTAGAGATATGAGTATGCAATGAACGGAGAAAGGGGCTTAAACGGAGAAAGGGGGCCCCCCATATTTGCTGGGCCTGAGTTAGCCTAGAGATGGATAGGCAACTATCAAACCGACCAACTTCACTGGCTACAACGCAAAACGACCCCTACAGATCAAAAGCTACCACCATTGCAGCATAGACCGTATTTCAAATTCGACACATGATGCGAGACCAGATGTGCACTTTTTAACCAATGAAAGGTTACATGCATGTCCGGTATAGATGGACATGCGAGACCCACTGATCGAATTGGGATGTTTATGGGCCTGTTCTTTTTAGCTGCGGCTTTTGGTTTTTGGTTAAATTTTTTGAATTTTGGCTGTTTACGGTACAGATTATGGAGAGATCGATACTCACTTGCGATTTTGGCTAGTACAGATGTTGGATTTTTAACATGTACTATGTTTAACTTGTAGACCCCGTCTTGAGAAAATACTCTGTTTAAAAGTTAGGTACTGTAGCGGCTGCCAAAAGCCAGTCGACTTGTGCCCTGCCGAACACCCCCGTTCCAAACGGTAATAATTAGAAGCCAAAAGTTATT
The DNA here is from genome assembly GCA_017311315.1 of Dendrocalamus latiflorus. Taxonomy (NCBI): domain Eukaryota; kingdom Viridiplantae; phylum Streptophyta; class Magnoliopsida; order Poales; family Poaceae; genus Dendrocalamus; species Dendrocalamus latiflorus. The sequence continues at coordinate 20,654,551 of CM029662.1, forward strand.
TGAGATATATTAGTTTTTAATGTGATTTTTTTGTTTTGTATTATCTATAGAAATATAATGATATTTTTTATTTATTAATTGACTATTTTTTAAATAAATTAACATACGCTACATTATCATTTTAACTAAAGGCTAAAAGCTACGGTACTTTATATCAGAGCCATAGATAGATGGATGATATGTGTAGCTCCTGACTCTCCCTCAATCCTTGGCATGAGAACGGTGAAAAACACCTTCGTTAAAAAATATATATGTGTGTATAGCTGTGGTGATTCTACGACGACTTGCATTAGTTGGCCTTTTGAGTTTCTCACACGACAATTTGAAGAACTGCTCGGTGCCAATTTGCAGTTGTGGATCCATGCTGAAGTTGCGAAGGGCTCCAATTGAAAAAAGGCGAAGAAAAAGATTAAAACAGGACCGAAAAGTACTTATGATCCACATTTTCAGGAGCTCACATAAGTTGCTCGGACTTTAAACGGGTTCAGTTTTTGATTTTTTTTTTGACTTTTAATTTATTTAAACCAGAAATCACTTAGAATGTATCGGTTTATTTTGACTTTTTCAGCTTTTTTTTTGCCTTTTTGCTTCTTCTTTTTCCCTTTATTCGTTTGCATTGTCCGCAACGATGTAACGGGTTTTTCAAATTTTCCTCAAATTTTTTTATATTTTTTTCTTTTTTCCGGAAAAACTAACAATCACTATAATGCAATTTCATTCAAAAGCTACAGCCATTAGCTAATTGGAGGGAAACCGTAATCTAAATGAAATCAATAATTTAATCTTTCTTTGGTTGAAAGTGTAACTCATTTCAACCACGTACTAGCTCTGACCACTGGTGAGTTAAAGGGTGGAATCCAAGTTGATATTTTTCAAAAATTTAACTTGAAAGTTTTGAATTTGGGTTGGAAGGTGAACTTTGTGTGGGTGGAAGTTGCAGATAGCCAAAGGTAGAGGGTGGATTCTTTTCCGTTTATGATTTGTAGCTTCCTCCGAACAGACAAATGAAATAATTTCTTCACAATCTTTTTGAACCAGTTTATTAGGACATTATTTTTGAAACAGGTTATCGGCATATTAAGATTTGATTCATATGTATAAGCACTTACGCTAGATCTAAAATCCATCAACTATAATTGTAAGTCATCAGCTACAGCTGAAAAGAACCCACTTGAAGCCTCTTGCTTTAGGCATATCGCGGACATATATCCGTAAAACAGAGGTTTCCTAGTGTATACTCTGGAGCACCTAGCTAAGCAGCCTTTGTCTGTGCAACTCATGTTACGCATAATTTAGTCCATTGCCCAATCCCCCTGTCCCCCAGATGCCTTCCCTCTCCTGTCTTTGCTACACTGCTGTCCCCACGGTGCCTAACCCACATTGCCAATCCTCTCCACTACCAACAGATAGTCCCATTACCGGAACTGTTCACACATATGGCTCCTTTACCAATTTTTTTTAAAAAATTTGGCCCTCTAATATGTTTTACGAACAATAAACCCTTTTCCCAACTCGAAAGACGTGGCAGGTATAGCTCGACAGGTTGGATGGTGCACAGCTGGACGAGCTGGCGCGGCAACATGCAAGCGGGAGCGACAACCAGCTCCTATTGAGCCACCACAGCGTGGCTGCCGAGCTATCGAGCCGACCTGCCAAGCTACGGCGTCGTGGTGGTGACACATATCTCGTGTCACATCTTCAAAGCTCAAGAAGAGATCTATTTTTACCAAAAAAAAAAGTATTTGATACCAAAATTGAAAAAAACTGCTAGGGAGTCATATATGTGAACAGTTCCCCATAACCGACTGGTGTCTGACAGCCACCGCCAGTAGCTAGCCTACATGATTCCCAGAGCATGTGAGACCGCATTAGCACACCATTTGAATCTAGCATGTAGCTTGGTTGGGCAAAATAAGTTTGGTTTATGATTTATTTTGTACTGTAGCTGGTTTATTTTGCGCTGTAGTTGTTGGTGGTTTTTTTAACGTAATTAAAATTAAAAATTAAAAAATAGGTTAGCCCATCGCAGACAATGTAAATATGTGCGGAAAAACAAAAAAGCGAAAAATAAAAAAAAGACAAAATTTAAGAACAATAAAATAGAAGCTAGAAACTGACTCCGAACAAGCGGGACCTTAAAAAGCTAAAAAAGCTACAAGATAATAATAATAATAATATAATTAATGTGATGTTATAGGAAGGTAATCTGAAACTTAGCCCTGATTATGAACCAAATGTAGCTCAGTTGGTAAAGCGGCGTATATCTGCGTTTGAGTCCTAAGACCGATCCGTGCGTCCACCTCTTCCTTTAAGCGAATGCCATAGCTCTTGACAATTTTTTTCAAGAAGCCTTGGTCGGTTGAAGATCCAGAAGAGAAAAAGGCAACTAAAATTAAGCGAGTAGCTGTGGAGGGCACAAGCTTAATTTATCAGATTTCCCAGATATTTATAGGTCATCGTACATGAAAGCAACTGTTAGTCCTTTTTCAAGGAAAAGGGTCTGTTTGCTGGTGGCTTTTGTTGGTTTAAATCATTTAATCTGCGAAGGAGACCACGTGCATATGGCATGTGGATGGCACGAACGAACTAACATCATTGCATATAACCAAAATCAAAAGTTAAAGCCGAATAACAGCTGGTTAGGGGTCCTATTTCTAACGCGGGAATTTTTCTTAAAAATCTTGTGAAATTTCTATATTTCAAACAGACCCTAGAACATAAAAATATCAGAGGAATTTAATAGAAATGAAAAAAACCCCATAAAAGTAGATGCCACATTTTCTTCAAAAAATCGTGTTAAATTTCTGCATTACAAATTGCGGAGTACTACTAGACGCAGTAAATGAATTGGAACAAGGGTGCACGTGACATCAATTTGCAGCCATCCTACCCTTTTTTTTCATTTGCTTGATTGACTATTTACAAAGTGGTGTGTTCGGTGACAAACAGCCTCTTCATGTTGACTGTGACGGATAGTCTTTAGCTATAACTGATATATTTTAGATAAAAATAAATAGTATTAACTGAAAAAGGTGGTTTTTAAAAGAAAGAACGAGCGGTGAGAAAAATAAAAGAGAGATACATACACGAGGTATGAGCGAGAGAAATTAGATGCGTGATACGTCTATAACCGCTGCCTTATTATCGAAGCAAGAAAATAAAAAAACCACTTAAAAAACTATGTATTTACATCAACTTCTATTTGAAAAGTCAGAAGACCATATGTTGGCCGACTTCACTAGCCAGTCTCCTGTTCCAAAAGCATCAATCCAATGTAACGAGCTTAAAGTTGTGGGTTATGCCTCCGTTTCCAGGAGCCACCACATCAACAGGGGGCCCCACTGCCAAAGTCAGAGATTTCGCAAACAGGCCACGTGAAGTGCGGACCCATTTGAGTCCACTTACCTGCAATTCTAAGGCAGGGCCTGGCGACCACCTTCCGACTCGCCCTTGTGCCCTATCTCACTTTCCGGCCCCCCACCTTGGGACCATAATCTCCCTGGCATGGCACAAAAGAAATTTTAAAGATCGGATGGGTCCAGCTGAACATTGGTTTATCACTCCCATGAATAGAGGTGGATATCGAGCCAACTGCTCGTCTTATCGAGTTTTTTCTAAAATTAGCATATTTTGATTTAATATCATTTTACGGATAATTTAAAAGTATTTTTAGAAACGAGCTAACGAGCCGAGCCGAGCTTGAGCAAAATTCAAATTCATTTGAAATCAACTCATTTTAATATTTAACCAATTAACAAGTATAATTGAAGCAATTTTGAACCGAGCCAACGAGCCCACTAACAAGCTTTTTTTCCACCTCCACCCATGAACTAACTTTTAAATAATATATTTTTAAGTAAAATCTACAAATAAATTATTATAGATAGCAGCTTAGTTATATCAGCTAAAGTCATATATAATTATTTTTCTCTGTGTACTATCTCTCACAAAAAAACCATAAACCATAAACTAAAACTAAAACCACAACTTAAAAAAATCCACCCGTTACCACGTACTCCACCTTGGAAATAAAAAAGCTTTTCATTGGGAATGAAGCAGATGATTCCTGGCTCCTGTTTCCACCTCAACTATTTAGATCCGATTGGAATTCAGGAATTTTATAGTGAATAGTTCAATGCCCACAAAAATCGCGAGAAATTCTGACATATCAAACACCATGGCTGCGCAATAAGCTTAATGTTTTTTTGGGGTTCTTGCTTCTACTGGGGCTCTAAAGGTGAAATCGAAGCTCGGCTTCTAACCTTACACAGTCTATTCGATCGCGAACATCATTGCAAGCAAAAAGGATGTAGACTGCAGCATCAGCGGTTGACAAGGATATGGATCTGGGACGTCCAAGGTTGCATTGCATATTTGCGTACCAAAAGTGGCCGTTGTTGTCACCAGCCGAGTACTGGCCCGTTAATTCCCATTTTTAGTGGTTTTCAGTTTTCGGCTATTGATTTTTATCTAAAATTATACTATAGTAATTATTAATTTTTTTAAGTCATGCAATTAAAGAAAAAATAAAAATATTATTATATATTTATAAATAATATAAAATTTAAGAAACTACTATATTTATTTCAGCTCCTAAAGGCTAGAACCCAGATGGAACGGAGCTATAGCCAACCCGCCCAATTGCCATCCACTGATTTTGGCAGTGGGTGGGCCATCGAGCCTCCTGGTGATCAAACACAGCAAAGGGGCCAACTGAAAGCATGCAGATGCACGTCAATGTCACCTTTGTGAATTGCATGTTATGGATTAGGGAATCTAATCTACATCCTGGACTCAGCCTACCATGCAACGGTAGTGGTAGCCTCCTTTACGAGAAGTCAGTTCTTTTTAGTTTATAACTCATAATTTTTTTAAATAAATAAATAGAAAATTTTATTTATTATAATTAGAAACGGTTTATTGGTTTATCTACATTTGATTTGTTCACATGAATACTCGTGCTAAGATTCATTCATATAAATACTCGCGTTAGGACCAAAAGACATTAACCGTAGTCACAATCTATTAGTCGCAGCAAAAAAGGAAGATGTGCACGTTTTGATTTAACCATCTATTTACTTCAAGGAAATAGTTGCTTTGTGATTTCTATAATTCTGAGACGCTAAGAGGTTGTGTGATAATTCCCTAGTACCTAACATGATTTTTAAGTTCCTGCAAATTGCCTACGTGTACTTCAAGAAGCGACAACTGACTTGTTGCATGACTTCAAATTTAATACCATATGATCCCAAAATCTCAAGTGGTAAAAGATATTTCACGTGCCAAAATTTTAAAAACACACAATAACTGCCGATTTTGAAATGGTTTGTGGAACAGTTGAAGTAGATAATTGGTATTACGGGTTCCAGTATTCAACATCTTAGTCTATTGAAATGTACCCTTTAATATTTATTGATGTACAAATATACACGTGGATGGTAGTATTTATAAAAAAAACCAGTTTATTAGTTGTTTGTACCTGGCTTTGCCAATATTGGCATATGCTTTTTTTTAAAAAAAAATAGTACTGGTATACATTGTTTCATAGAGCTGACTAGTTTTTTCCTCTCTTTTAGAGAAACAGGGCAGGCTAGTTGGTTATTTCTGATTAGGTGCAATTACTACGAGTATTATATTTACGGTTGATTTATATGATCATATATATTTGAAATCCCTAACCATGGTTGAATTATCATGAAGAATTGTAGGATAAAGAACATACCTGAATGGCATAAATGACAGAAATGATACCAGACCCAACAAAATCTTTCGTCAAAACTAAACATTTACCCATATTTTGAATTTGTGCAAATGTGCCTAGAAGATGGATACACCAGACAAGTAGCATGATTAAATCCCAATAGTTTTAGCAAACAGCTCATAGAACATATGATTAGCAGGGCTTCAATCAAATTTATGCAAACTTATCTCTAGTAAAAGTAAATACTTGAGTTCTTTTAGGCTGTAATTTATGGTTTTTGAATTCTAGCTATTCGCAAAAGAGAGCATGGAGAGAGACACTCACGTGTGATTTTAGCCGATATAAATAAATTCGGTATAGTGTCTACTATAATTAACTTGTAAACCCTGCTTTAAAAAGATATACCGTTTGAAAGAGCTAATTACTATAGCATAATCAAAAGCCTCAAGCAACAAGCATAGAAGAACCCGGCGTTACAAACCGGTCCCCTCTTGACTCTTTGTCCACTTTCCTTTACAAGGTGTGGCCAGTCTTTGTTTCATCCGTTTCATGGAGATCCCAGTTTATCCAGAGAACTGTTGCGAACACTTAGCACATATTACAAACCGGTCCCCTCTTGTCCACTTTACAAGGTGTGGCCAGTCTTTGACCCTGTTCTTTTCAGCTTCTAAAAATTGCTTTTTGATTTTTCTACAGTAACTAACTTTTAAACGGAGTATTTTTCAATAAGGTCTACTAGTTAATTGTATTATATAATTTACTGACTTCATTTATATGACAAAAATCATACGTGAATTTCTGTTACTCTGTAATCCCTCGTACAAACAGTCTAAAAGTCACAAGTCGCAGCAAAAAAAGAATAGACCCTTTGTTTCCTCCGTTTTAGGGAGTTCCCAGTTTATCCAGAGAACTGTTGCGAACCCTTAGCTGTTTTTCTCTCCGTACGTGTAAAAACCAGATATGACAGAACATTCAGTATGTTTCATACATTCGTTCACGTTGCCTTCAAACAGATATGATCAGATACGGGAAACAACAAGGACCCGGGGATTCCTCTGGTAAACTAACAACTTGGGGAAAAAAAAGTACACTAAGAGCATAGCCTTTGTTTTTTTTGGAGAAACCTTAGGATGGGGAACATGCAGGAATAATTGGACTAGCTAGGGTGGCGATGCCATGTGGGCAAAACAATTCTACATTATCGAGCGAAAGATCCTGGTCACTGAAAAAAGAAGATCGATTTGGTGATCCATGTCCATACCATAGAGCCTAACCACAAGATATTGAAAAGGAAATTCCTATCAGCAACGTATCAGCATGTCTAGAAATGGCCAGGCAGAAGGATTCTTACCGATATATATGTTCTGCGATCCTTGCCGGTCACAAATCCGAAAGCGCAGAGATAACACCTTTGCTGATCATGCCGAAGACCGACAGGAATTTCTGCACACGAAATCGAATTTGAGGGGTCAAGTGGGCCTGCCTGAAATAACTCTCGCTCTTAATCTAATTAAATAGTTGCAATCAGGGATGGCAATCGGGTGTGGCGGGTACGAGTAGTACTCGCCTATACCCGTACCCACGACCCTGATTTACGCCTGCGGGCATACCCGCGAAGGACCACGGGTAAAAAACCTCGCCTCATACCCGTCGCCCGCGGGCATACCCGTTTACCCGTGAAATACATCGATGAAACATTAACATTTAAGGAACAAACAGTAAGCAACCCAAGGGGTAGCAGCATCTCGTAACAATGTATCAAATCACTTAAGATTTCACCGGCGGTCTGGCGCGATACACACGCAGACAAAAACACTTCAAGATCAAAAACAACTTAAACTTAGTAGCATAACTACGAGAGGCGATGCAATCAAAACTTAGTAGAACAGCTCAACTTTTAGTACAACATATTCAAGATTGCTACGTCCTACGTACAACAAAACCGTTTAGTGCAAATAAATGACAACTTTACTTGTAGTCTGTAAAGGAAAATTGAAAGGATTACATTTACTAGGGTCAACTCCAAATTGAGCTAGATCTATTTGCCCAGTCCGTAGCACACTAGCACCTGTCATACAAGCAAACAGCAAAATCAGCATAACAAATTATCACTTGAAACAAAAGGACGGCGGCAGTCGAGGGGCTCCTTCTTGGACGAGCAGTCGAGGGGCTCGTCGGCGCGGGCGAGGATGGCGGCGTGGTCGGGCGGCAGGAAGCGGTCCCAGACGGCGTCGGAGTTGGCGGCAGCCTTGAAGGCCGGTGATACGGCAGACGAGTGGCAGGCGTCGGCCGGCGAAGTCATCGAGGGAGCGGGAAGGAAGGGGACGAATACGATGGAGAGAAGCTTACGGGCTAAGGCTCACCTGCCTCCAAGAAGGAGCTCTTCTCACGCCTCTGCGACGGCGACGGGGGCGGCGGGTGGGGGCGGCGGCTCTGCGGGCGGCGGCAGATCGGAGGATGGCGGCTAGTGGCGCGGCGGCTCGGCGGGTAGGGGCGGCGGCAGATCGGAGGACGGCGGCGAGTGGGGGCGGCGGCAGGTCGGAGGAGAGTAGGAGACGGGTGCGGGACTGCGGGGTGTCTGGGTGAGGAACTGCGGGACTGCGGGGTGACTGGGAGTGGGAGTTGAATGGGTGGCGGTGGCTGGGGAGTTGATTGAGTAAGTCAGGTTGAATGGAGAGTTGGAGACTAGAGTTAGGGTTAGGGTTTTTTAGACGGCGGGTAAACGGGTAAGACGGGTACGGGTAGAGCTTACCCATACCCGTACCCGAATTACCCCCATTTTCATACCCATGGGTAGAAAATACATCCCATACCCGGCTCCATTAGGATATTTACCCACGGGTAAACAGGCACAATTGTCATCCCTAGTACAATCAAACTAACTAAGAGTAATTAAGAGGAGATTAAACTAATTACAGCACAGTGGAACACATTACATTGGTTACAACTCATGAAGCAAAGTAAATTGTTACAGAAATTAAATAATTGCAGATCGCGACATCACAACCAAAGATAATAAATATATTGCAACTGTGTTAGAAAAGTAGCAATAGAAATTACAAATTACATCATGTATCATATTACAGCCTCATTCACATATAGTTGCATACCGGTCGTTGATTTGAGACTACGTAGGAAGGACGACACAAAAATACTGCCATTTCTTTTATAATCTCATGCCTAGACTAAAAACAATTCAAAGGATAATAAAAAGAGAAAGTAAAATGCAGTTGCCGTCAGAACCCATTCAGCTTTAGGAGACTGAAACCTTTAGAACTCACCGAGATACCATAACTGTCCGGGACCGGCCGATACCTCTTACTTAAGAGGGTTTCATCATTCGACGAAGCACAAACCAACACCGACGTTATTTTTTTCACCGACTTACCTTAAACAGTAGAAAACCATATTTATAGTACCAAGCCACCCCATGGGCAATAGATACCAAAAATCTTACCCTCGGCACAGTGAACACAGAGAGAGCGATGGATAGGACCGAAGCACTACTATAAAAAGGTTTATATTAGACGTCTCATCACAGACGGTTGACCAAAACTGTCAGTGTTGAATGCAATCACAGTTGATTGACCAAAACCGTCAGTGTTCAATGCAATCACAGACGGTTTACGTTTAGAGACCGTCTGTGTTGCTGTCAGTGCTAAAAACCGTCTGTGAAGAGATAATATCACAGATGGTTCTTACCAAGAATCATCTGTGATATTACCAAACATCACAAATGATTTGTTATTTAAACTATATGTGATACTTCACAGATAGTTTTTATTACAAACCGTTTGTGATAATGAAATTATCACAGACGGTTTGTAATAAAAATCATCTGTGATATGTGTCCCGCCTCGCAATCCTCTAAAATTTCATAATCTCTTGCCTGAGTTCGAGTAGAATTCTGTTCCGAGACATTCTGTTAGAGGAATGACCGGCCCCTTGCTCCTCTCGTCGACGTTCTTCCTGGTGTGCTCATCCAACAACCCCCATAAAGCATCAAATTTTCTCTGCTGGTTCTGCCTAGCCAGCCTCTTGAATAGCTTCATCAAATATTGTTTCGGGAATTGCTTGAAAAAGTTTGCCCCTAAGTGACGACTGCACCACCGGTTTCTCATGTCCGGCCAAGGAACGCTCTCCTCAGGGTCTTCTTGAAGTTTTCGTATCGCCTTTATAATACCGGCGTGGCGATCATGGATTACGCACACACCAGGACGGGTGCCTACAACTCCAGCCTTCACATGTCTGAGAAATCACAGCCAGCTCTCATAATTCTCGCTCTCCACAAATGCAATAGCTAGCGGCAATATTTGATTATTACCGTCAACGCCTATGGCCGTCAGGAGCTGCCCTTTGTATTTGCCTGTCAAGAAGGTCCCATCTACAGAGATCACTGGCATCATGTGCTTGAATGCTTCAATGCTAGCACCAAATGCAAACAATGCTCTCTGCAACAGTGCAAATCCCGGTGGACTTATGGACGGCTTCTCGTGCACGGCGATGTACGTGCCCGGGTTCCTTTGTTGCAACACCTTAAGCATACGAGGAAGGTTGTCGTACGCCGCCTCGAAAGTGCCAAAACGTTTTTCCAACGCCTTTTGCTTGGCACGCCACGCCTTCGCGTAGCTAATCTTATACTTGAATTTATTCTCGATAGCTACCACAATATGCGTTGCCGCAATATCTCTCTTCTCCACTATCTCCCCATACATCAAATTGGCTATAAATCCGGACGTCAGGTTACGATGCCTCACCAAGACAGTGTTCAGAATGCAGGAGTGCGGCTCCACCTTGGACACAATCCAGTGAGTGTCATACTTCGGTCTACGTGCGTGCACCCTCCAAGGACAACCAGCCTGCTCGCACTTCACAGTGTACTGCTCCTGGCTTGATTTGACGACGCGAAATGTCCGTTGCATTGAGAGGGCTCAAACCTTGATGGCATCCTACATCGCTTCCTTGTCAGCAAACGTAGCATGCACCCGAACCTCTGTCTCATGATACTCCCATGGTGATTCATGCTCATCATGGGCGGAAACACCCTCCGCATTAAACCGGTTCCATTCCTGGGGGATAGGAACTTCTTCATCATCCGAACTATCCTCCTCGTCGTCCTCTACAGCTTGCTCTTCATCACATGCCCTCTGGTCATCAGATTCCATCTGCTGCACGATATACTCATTATGCTCTCCTTCATCTGCTTGCCCAGTTCCGTCTCTATAGCTTGACAGCTGTAACTCTCCTCCATGTATCGCATCGGCTTGCCCAGTTCCCTCTCTATAGCTTGACGGCCGTAACTCTCCTCCATGTACCGCATTGCCTTCATCACGAGCAACTTCATCAGCTCCACCAACGTGCGGCCCACCTGAGCTGCTAGCACCTCCCGAAGCATAGGCGGACGCACGAGCTTGCGCAGCTGCTTGTAGTGAGCACGGTTGCACAAGCAGGACACACTCGTATCCACGGCGTCGGCACCCTTGCACAAATCCCTTCCACGAAGCAGAGCGCACCAATGTCTTCAACTCCCATCTGATGTCAGTGGGAGACCGGCTCCAAAGCCCTTGCACAACGACGCTGCACACGTCGGGGTCCAATGAAAAACTCTCGGTCAGCCAATGCTGCACATCTGTCATTCGAGCATTCTCGTCATCCGGAAGTACTAGAGTGACTTGCGGAAAATCGCTTAAATCCATACCATTCGGACCTTCACGAATCATTCCAACACCATAATATACTCTCAATGTAGTACTGGCCATTAATGATGTAGACCTACATGTATGATTGAAATTTACGACATATCAAATAACATCGTTCAACACTAAACTAAACTTTCTATACTAAAAAAGGTAGTAAAATTTCCATACTACAAAATGTATACTACATCTACAATTTTTACTAACACCAATATTTCATCTAAATAATAGTGTAAATATAACCTAATTAACAAAAATACCTGGATCCAAATCGATGGAATAGCTTGGACTCCTTCTTCCTTCCTCACCTCCTCCTTCAACCCTGTCCTCCTCTCCTTCTCTTCTCCCCTCTCCTTTTCTTCCCCTCCTCCCTCTTTTCTCCCCTTCTTTTCTTCCTCTTCCTCCTCTCTTCTTCTCTCTGGCTCTCTGCGCAGAATGAGGGAAATGAGGGAAAAGTGGTTGGTAGTGGGCGGCAGTCGGTGGAATAACTGGATATCCACCCCTGTCGCCCTACGGTTGGGCGACTGCAATTTCAGTCGCTCAACCGTACAGCGATTGAAATTACAGTCGCTCAACCGTAGCGCGACTGCATAAGTCGCCCAACGGTTCAAACATTCCCTAAATGTCGCCTCCCGGTTGGGCGAAAGGCAGAAGTCGCCCAATGGGGCGGCGACTGGAAACTATTTTTGTAAAAAAATTTCTCGCGGGTATATTTATGTATTTTCGAATAAAAAAGGGATTATCCGTACAAAAAATTCATGTTACTACCATCTGGCTTGATCAAGTTCAATCCTGCTGAGATCCACATCAGACACACAAGTTAAAAACCTATCTCTGTTCACTGTATCTGTTTGATCTTTGCCATGTCACTGTTCTCCTGGGCAAGGTGTAGCGAATGATATGTACCGTGACAGACCGACTCTACTGAACAAACGCATCTTTTTCCCCTTGCCTCCGTTCACTTGCTGACAGATGTCGCGCCATGCTTAAAATGGCAGCCGGAAAGCAAGAACATCAGGCTCTGGAATGGAACACTTCCACCGCTGCAACATGTCTCCATCCAAACTTTGCAAGCAGACTGTCCTCACACGCGTTGTAGACTAGCAAGACTGGTTTGACCACACCACTTCCTGCATCAGTCCACATACATAGCCTTCAAGTTCTCCTTTATTTTAACCCCCTCTCCCTCCATCTCCACTGCCAACCATCTCCTCTTGCAGCGAACCACTACCCTGCTACACACCTTTCATCTTTCTCATCACTGCCCGATTCGGTAACTAGGACGAGTAGATGATCTGTAGTATCTTGTTACCAAGAAATAAGATATATAAATAATTTGTATCTCTTTTTTATTTAAGTAATTATATTAAAAACTATAGCCATGCGTGGCTAACTGCTGTAATAAGACACATTTTTTAGTTATTATTCTACTGCGCTACTCTGGTAAATACTTATTATTCCCCAATTCGTTAGGATTAGGGACTAGTAATCTGTTGCCCAGTGTCATATTCTAAGGATAATGACATGGGACATGTCAGGTGGTATCAGAGTAATAATTAGGAGCCACGCGTATAATTAGATACTATTGCAAAGATCAAGTGATTCATTCTCACTTGCTATATGGCACTAAGTACTTTACTAATTCTTGTCCTACACGTTATTTTCTATTCTATTCTAATTTTGAAATTAATATGCCAAAGCTTCCTTATTATTTATAGTGACAACCAATACTAACGTAGAACCACCCCTTTTGCTGGATGACTTGAGCTAGCCTCTTGCTTGCCTGAGTGCGAGGGGAGCACGTGCTACCTTCTAGGGAGGTTACTGCAGTACTTGCGAGTGCCTTTCCTAGAGTACCTCGAGGAGACACCGACGAGAGATGCTCCACCAAGGATAGGGGTCATAGTGACGGGCATTCCACTTGGCCTACCACTTAGTGTGTGTCAAGGAGTAGTGCACCTCATATGATTACCTCCCCCTACGGTGGTGACCCAGAAGGCCATCCACACCCTTAGAGCTCATTTTAGTGACCAGTTGAGGGATTCTAGGTATAGAGAGATCCCACCTATAGCACTAGGGAGTCACAGGGAACAGTTTGTTCCTAGCCTTTCCTTTGAGCCATCCTCACCATCCCTTTTAGTCTTCTAGTGAGTCACTGTAGGTTGTTAGCCAACACCATGTTGCACAACAATATCCATAGAGCCCTAGGTAGAGCAGAGGAGAGCTCCGCCTTCTAGCAGCGGAGGTGTAGGGATTTATACATCGAGAGGGAGGTCCTACAGGAGTCCCTTCATTCTGCAGTAGTAGGGCGTACCGTCCAATATACCTCACACCCCATAGCCACCCCTAGGACTAGTGTTCCCTAAGCACCACCTCCATTTCCCCCTACCTTCTTGGACTTATCCACCACCACCTGCTTACGACCCATCTAGGACTCCACCTATGCCCCATTGTCTCCACCAGATTATGCTCCACCACCCCCACCTTATGATTATTACCCAGTTTTTCCTATCCCACCTTCACCAGGACACCTAGGGGATACCTCTACTCAGCAACCACCCTACCCCCACCCATATCTACCCCGCTTGAGGCCAGATTTTCATGGCCCTTGCATGACCATCCACCCAGACATAGCCAAAGATTCGACCCTAGCTAACATCGTCTACCATACTTCCTTTGGAGATCCCAGTAGTAGATAGGCCATTGTGTTGGGAGCCAGTAGTAGCTAGGGGATTGAGGGTAGTGGGAGAGATGACGATGGAGGAGATGAGGGAGAGGATGAAGAGGAGAGCAATCTAGCGGGGTGAGGATGGGTAGCGAGCTCACATGCATGTGTTGATCCTTTCAGGGGTAGGCCGAGTCCCATTGATGCATGGCCGTTGTAGCATCATCATGCATCCATGTTGTATGAAATCATTCTAGTAGTAGTGAATCAGTTGTAACATGCATTAGCATTGTAACACGAATTAATGTACCTCCTTAAGTAACCCTTTCATTTAAGTGTTGTTGCCAATTTGCTAGTTAGATTTTTGTTTCTAATTAAATTCTACCATTCCATTTAATTACCCTGGCATGCATGCAAATGAACCTAGGGTATGTTGCTTGAACTTCTTTTGGCAAGGGTAGATTTATAACTATCTAGCTATAGCTGCTTGGGTCACGAATTAGTAAGTAAAATTCTAGCATGGACCATTTTGCCTCTCACAGCTGAACATGGACCATGTGCATAAGCTTCTTTTCCTTTCATCTATATAACTAAAGAAACTAGTCAGACATCAAAAAGAAGTGGAAGTGGTTAATGAAAGCTAAAAGAGAAAATAAATTAAAGGATGGCTGATGGCAAAAATCAATTTACCCCATTTCTACATAACATATTTCCTAGACGAGTGGTCTGTGGCACCCTTGGACGCATAGCTCGGACATACCTGGGAATGAAGTCCTGGGGATATTCAAGAATGAGCCCTGAACGCTTCCCAAATGCATAGTTTGGCCGGTCTCAGGTTGGATATTGGGTGTGACTGGGTGCGTGGGTCCAGGGTAGTGTAGGTTCGTACTTAGAGGCAAGCTTTGAGAGCTTCCCAAACACGTAGTTTGGGTGGTCTTGAGAACGGGATCTCGAGTGTGGCTGGGCATGTAGATTAGAAGTAGTGTAGCATTTGGATTTTATTGCATCTCCTTATTTCTTGGTATTATTTGCCCATTGTATATGCCCTAATAATAGGAAAAACATAAGGGTGATATTAATGCTACTCTCTACTACTGGAACATAAATAAATTCTTGTCTACTCACATGCTACACTTTATTAAAGAGAAATAGTTTATGTAAGATAAATAAAAATCCGATGTTGCCATTTATAAAAAAAAACTTGCTATCAAGGGATGGGTAACCATATGACTAGAAATAATACCCCTAAAAGTCTAAATATTACAAGTCAAACCACTACTAAAATTAACTATAAAACCCCCTGCAGGATGGAAGGCCATGGTCAGCATGAACGGGATTTAGGATTACGATTGGGACCATTTAATCAAGCCCATTCTTGGGAAAGCCAACCATCAGATCACAAAGACGCTCCTCTTGTACAAGCCCGACCAACAATCATACCTAAAGCTAGTTGTCTAGAACCTTTAGGAGCAGCTGACCATCTCGAGGTTATGGGTGATGTCCTCTAATTTCTAGAAAACTCCAGGAAGGAAGCCCAAGAGAACCAAAACCAATTCATGGAAGCCCTTCTCACTAGAATAGCGCCTACAGCCCCACCTCTAGCCCACTATGAGGTTAGTTTGGGGGACTTACTCCAAACTGGCCCTCCCACTTTCGCCAGAGTAGCCAATTTGTTAGAAGCAAATGACTGATTGGTGGAGGTAGAGAAGAAATTAAATACAATAGGGTGTTCTAATGAAGAGAAAGTATGATATACATCCCACTAGTTGAATGGACCAGCAGCCACCTGGTGGCTCAACTTTACTCCAATCAAGCCAGTACCCTACCGGTTATGTGGGAGGAGTTTAAACAAAGATTCTCAGAGACCCACGTACCAAAAGGAAGGATGGAGATTAAGAAAAAAGAATTCCAAGCCCTTACCCAAGGAGGAAAGAAAATGACTGAATACCTGAGTCAATTCAATGACCTATCCCGTTACGCACCACAAGATGTAGACACAGAAGAAAACAAGGTAGACAAATTCTTAGAGGGAATGCACCCATACCTAAATATGCTCCTATCCATCCACAAAATCTCTGAGTTCCAAGACCTAGTCGATCGAGCAATCATACTTGAGAACGAGCATTCCAACTTAAAGAAGAGAGAAGGAAGATGGCTAAGAATGACCATCGCCCTGTAATCATAAATAGACCTTGTCCTCAAGTGCCACAACCTCAATATGGACCTCCTAGCTCAAGACCCTTCACTACACCTTTCCAACGGCCAATATTTCCTCAGCAGCCAATCGTGCTAGCCATTAGGTGTACAAAGTGTGGAGGTAGCCACCTGACCAAAGATTGCTTGAAGGGCACAAATACGTGCTTTAATTGTGGAAAGCCGGGGCACTGCAGGGTGTCCTCACTCCCTGCGGATAACTGGGCCACCTTCACAGCCAACCTTTGTGCCATGATTGCCAGCCCCAGTGTCCCAACAAACCTTGCAACCAAATCAATCCCAAAGCCACCACTCCACGATAGGGGGAGCTGGAAGAGGGGGGCCAGTGCGACTCACCCATGTGACTGTAGAGCAGATTGGCTAAGCTACTAGCATGGTCATAGGCAAATTATTACTTCCACTCTCCATTGGTATTGTCCTTGTTGACCCTGGAGCTACACACTCTTTTATGTCTCACAAGTTTCTAATGGAACATAAGCTGAAATATGAACCATTAGAAAATTTTATGGGAGTTAACACTCCAGCTGGAATAATAGAAGTGACATCCATCAAAAGAGAACAAGATATAGTAATACACAACACTAAATTCATAGCCAACCTCTACGTGATAAACTTGACTAGTTTTGAGGTAATTTTGGGCATGGATTGGCTATCCGCACATGGGGTCAATATATATTGTGAATTAAAGAGTATATCCATTAGGAAGCCAGATGGAACTAGACTACAATAGCTAGGGATTAGGACAAAACCCAAACCATGCAAACCTAGCCTAGCCAGCATCCAAGGGAAGGAATTAAAGGACATACCGGTAGTACGAGATTTTCCTGATATTTTTCTTGAAGAACTACCTGGTATGCCTCCAAACTAGGAAGTAGAGTTCGCAATTGATCTAATTCCGGGAACTACACCTAGGCCATATAGAATGGATGCACATGAGTTAGTGGAATTAAAGAAGCAGCTAGACGAACTCAAAGAAAAGGGATTTATTAGAGAAAGCACATCACCATGGGGAGCCCCGGTCTTATTCACAGAAAAGAAAGACGGAGGGTTAAGGTTATGTACAGATTATTGAGAGATAAACAATACCACCATAAAGGATAAATATCCATTACCCAAAATAAACAACCTGTTTGACCAACTCAAAGAAGTATGTGTATTATTGAAAATTGATCTACAATCTGGGTACCACCAAATAAAATTCAATCCAACAGATATTGAGAAACTACCTTTATCTCTCGGTATGGACACCATGAGTACAACTTAGTCCCATTCGAGTTGACAATGCACCAGTAGTATTCATGAATCTCATGAAAAGCTATTCATGAAATACCTAGATAAATTCATCATTGTCTTTATTGACAACATCCTAATCTATTCAAAGAGTGAGGAAGAGCATCTCCAACACCTCACAATAGCATTGAAAATCCTTAGAGAAAATCAGCTCTATGCAAAATTCAGTAAGTGTGAATTCTGGCTAGATCAAGTGGCATTCCTAGGACACATCATGTCTAAAAGAGGAATAGAAGTAGACGCCACCAAAATTGAGGCTGACGTATCATGGGGACGTCCAACCAACACAACAAGAATTAGGAGTTTCCTAGGATTTGCGGGATATTACCACAGGTTCATAAAAGGATTCTCTCAAATCATCTCTCCACTCACTAGACTCCTAAGAAAGGATGTGAAATACACATGGATAGAAGCATGTGAGCAGAGTTTTCAAGAATTAAACCATTGTTTGACCACAACACCAATCCTATCCCTACCTAAGGATGACGTCGAGTATGTAGTATACTGTGATGCCTCGAAGTTTGGACTAAGATGTGTGCTAATGTAGATGGAGAGAGTTATAGCCTATACATCTAGACAATTAAGACCTCATGAAATAAACTATCCCACTCACAATCTCGAGTTGGGAGCAGTAGTGTTTGCATTGAAAATTCGGAGACACTATTTATATGGGTCAAAATGCACTCTGTTCAGTGATCATAAAAGTCTCAAGTATATTTTTACTCAAAAGGAGCTAAATATGAGATAGGGGAGATGGCTAGAACTTATCAAATATTACAATTTATCCATAAACTACCATCCTAAAGAAGCTAATGTGGTCGCCAAGGCCTTAAGTCAGAAGATCCAGTGCAACGACATATCATTTGAAAATCACACCCTAAGCATATTACAAGACTTAGCCAAAATGGAGATAGAAGTGAAGATCACTACTTCCGAGGCCACCATCGCAGCCATGATCTTCCACCCCACCCTACTTGACCAAATCAAGGAGAAACAAACCTCTGATCTTTTTATCAAAGAAGAAGTTCAATGAATCAAATCAGGCTAGCAATTTGAATTTAATCTAGATGATAATAGCATCCTATGGAAACATAAGCGAGCCTGTGTCAAATGACCCACAGATCAAAGATATCATTCTACGAAAACTCAGGATACCCTATACATAATCCATCCTGGTAGCATAAAAATATATAGGATCTAAGAGAAAACTTTTGGTGGACTAACATGAAGAACGAAATAGCAGAATATGTAAGCTAGTGTGACACTTGTCGGAAGGTAAAAGCCGAGCATTAATGCCTAGGAGGATTATTATCACCATTAGATATTCCTGAGTGTGGGTTAACCCATGACACTATGTAACATCCCAGATTTTTATGAAAATAAAAATAAATAATTAAATAATTAAAAATCAATTAAAATAAAAAAACCTAAACTAAAATAAGTATTTTTGTTGCCTAAATTTTAAATTTGGATTTGCCCTGAATTTCTGTTTTTGAAAAAAAGCTAGATTTAAAAAGTATTTTAAATGAAAACCTAAAATTACTATTAAATAAAATGATATTTTGATTTTTATATGAAAATCCTAGTTAAAAATAATTATTTAGATTTATTTGGCTTTTATTTGGTTTCCTGGAGTTTCTGGAGTTCAAAAATGTATTTTTGAAATTAAAAGGTATTTTAAAGTATGAAAACTAAATACCAACATTAGTTGGAAGTATTTTTATTAAATCCAAAATGTCTCCAGGAGCTTCTGTGTATTTTTCTGGAATTATTGGAAGTCATTTGGTATTTTCCTGAGGCGTAATAGATTTTCTGGGGTTTTCTGAAAATCAAAAACCAAATTCAGAAAAATAAAATCCCAACCCTCCCCTCCGGCCGCCTACGGTAACCCCCGCATACACCCCTGAGATCCCCGTCGCCTCCTCTCCCTCCTCCGCCCTTCGCCGGCCGCCGCCGTGTGCCAAAGCGCCGGCGAGCCATGGCTCCCGATCATCCCGCCGGCCACCGTGCCCCGTCATGGCGCAAGCGCCGACGTGGCGGCCACCTGGCGGCCCACCTCAGCACGACCCGGGCACGCGTGCGCCACCTCGACCACGTCAGTGCCACGCCACCCCCGCGCCACCTCAGCCCCGCCCGAGTCCATGGACTCGGTCCACATGGACCCGAGCCCACCTGCCAGTCAAACCATCCCCAGGACTGACGCAGTAAATCTATTTTCCAGTTGAAAAATAATTCAGCTGAAAAAGAAATTCCCTGCTGACGCAATAACTCAGATTTTCCTTTAGAAAAATAATTCCAAAAATCCTTTTTTTTCCATTTTCCCTCTTTTCAAACTTCCCGAAGCCCGTTCTCCTTCGTCCTAACTTCGATTGAGCCCATTCAAATTTCTAAATTTATCAAAAATTCTCTTCTATACATTTATAGCCTCAATTCAAATGTTTGAAGTCAATTTGAATTTAATTTGAATTTATTTGAATTTGGTGGGTTATTTTCACGTGTAGACTTCGACGATTCGGGAGATTTCTTCGACGAAGAGTTGCACAAATTTGAAGAGCAAGGCAAGTCACACTCCTTGATCATGTTGATCCCAGTTTTTAAAATAAAATTATGTTGATTTAAACTATATTGCATGCGTATTTTTATTCAACGTATTTCAATTCTGTTTTAAATATATTTTTATCCTCCATTGATATTGAATTCCTGACCTTGTCACCCTAGATCAAACTCTAGTCAGTACAATAGTATTGGCTAGAGAGATTTCATATCAAATGCTTAGACCTGCTTAGTCCTAATATTTGTTTTGGGATATCTTTCACATAAAATGATGAACCTTTCACATAAAATGATAAGCTTTTGTTATGTACTCTTGACTTCGGTGAGTCAAGGAGGTTTATGAAATATTTTGAAAACAAAATATAAAAACTGGTTTAGACTTAGGAAATTGGTTAGTTGGTGGGTGCAGGCATGCCCTGTTGGTCAGAGCCGCAGTGGTTGACTGTCGTGCACAGGGGTATGTGGTTGGGCCTAAGTCAATTAAGGACCGGTCTGTGAGCTACTGTTGCAAAGCCCTATCGTACTACCACATGGCTGGTATGGGACAACCCTGGCTGAATAATTTGCGAAGTCCCAACCTGAGTCAAGTTGTAGGTTGAAGGTGGGCGTGGTTGGTGCCATGTGAAGTCCCACTTGGGTGAGCATGGCTGTAGCCATGAGAAGTCTCACTCAGGCTCAAGAGGGGGCCCCGGTCTGGTGGATTCCTTACTGAGGTGAAACCTTAGTGTTGGCTTGGCTAGGTTGACGGCTTTGCATTGTAAAGGCCTTGTCATGATCTCCTCGCCGCACACCAAAGGAAGTGTGTAACTCGCGTAGCAAACCAGGACGATCATGTCTTGTGGGTAAAGCTGTACAACCTCTGCAGAGTGTATAATCTATCCTGGATAGCCGTGCCCACGGTCATGGGCATGCTGAGTAAAAGTTTTTCATGGATTAGACTTTGTTTTTAAAATGGTTTTTGAAAACCTTGTGGATGGATGGAATCCACGAGAGATGAAAACCTTGCGGATGGATGGAATCCGTGAGAGATTGACACCTAGTGGATGGATGGAATCCATCAGAGTTGTGTAGTGGAAGCGTGTGGATGGATGGAATCCATACGTGAGCTTTTGGAAAAGATGGTCCGGGTGGGATGCCGTGGATAGGTTGGTGTTTGGTCGGAGCCGGCACTGACGGTATTATTTTCTATCACAAGTATTATTTTTTTACTTACTATATTAAATTCAGCAATTTCAATCTATTTACTGTATTTCTATAAATGCTGTTTTATGCAAACTAACCCTATAAGCCTTCCTTCGTTGCCTTTATTATTATATTGCATTTCTCCGTGTGACTTGCGGAGCACAAGTTTGTACTCACCTTGCTATCTCCACACAGAGGAAGACGCCTTCGACTACAGTGAAGATCAGAACGAGTAGGTCACGTCTTACAGTTGTTTGCCTGTGGGCAGGTTTGGGCTTCGCTTTTTCAGCTTCGCTTCCGCAGTTTCTTTTGTAGTTATATTTGATAATGTGCGATGATGTAAACGTTGGCCATAAGGCCATACTCTTTAAATTAAATAAATATCATTATGCTTGGTATTTATCTTTGTTGTCCGTTGTGTGCACTAGCTGATCCTGGACTAGTGCGATTTACACAGAGGATCCTGGAGTCGTTGCTCCGGGTTCCGACACACTAAAAAGCTCTTAATATATCTTCTAGGATTATGTATCGACTCACAAAATCAGCCCACTTTATTGTTACAAATTAGAAGTACTCCTTTGATAAATTAGCTGAATTATATCTTGAGAGAATAGTCACCCTTCATGGAGTACCAAAGACTATCACCTTAGATAGGGGTTCAATATTCACCATAGGCGTTTAGAGAAGTTTACAAAATCTCCTGGGGACAAAATTGAATTTTAGCACGGCTTATTACCCATCGACCGATGACCAGATTGAGCAGGTGAACCAAATCCTAGAAGATATGTTAAGAGCATGTGCATTGAATTTCGAAAAAAATATGGGATAAACATTTACCCTTGGCCGAGTTTACCTATAACAATAGCTACCAATCTAGCATCCAAATGGTCCCATACGAAGCCCTATATGATAGGAAATGCAGATTACCCATATGTTGGTATGAAGTTAGGGAGAGACTATTATTTGACCCTGATCTTGTACATGAGAATGACAAGAAGACCAAGATAATTTGAGAATGACTAAATATTGCCCAAAGTCGATAGAAGAGCTATGCTAACCAATGTAGGAGAGACCTCAAGTTTGAAGTTGGAGACTATGCATATTTGAAAGTGTCACCGATGCACGGGGTTCGCCGATTTGGATTAAAGGGAAAGTTACATTCATATTATGTGGGACCATTTCAGATTTTAGAGCATAAAGGCACCCTAGCGTATCAACTAGGGCTACCAAGTCAATTGTCAAGAATTCACAATGTATTTCATGTTTCTCAACTCAGAAAATGCCTTCGAGAACCATCACAGCAATTAACCAACCTAGACATCCCCTTGCAAGATGACCTCACCTACAAAGAGCATCCAATAAAAATTATAGAGATTGAGGACCAACAGCTAAAAAAATTGGAATATTCATTTCAAGGGGGAGGTTGAAATAACCCTCACTCTTAATCTAATTAAGTAGTGTAATCAAATTAATTAAAAGTAATTAAGAGGTGATCAAACTAATTACAACATAGTGGAACACATGCATTAATTACAACTCATGAAGCAAAGTAAAATAGTTACATCAATTAAATAATTGCACATCACAACATTATAACGAGAGATAATAAAATAAACTATAGTCTTGGTTTGTCAGTCAATTTGATACCGTAGTCGCCATAGGAAGGACGATGCCAAAATACTACCATTTCATTTATAATCTCATGCCTAGACTAAAAACAATCCAAGGGATAATAAAAAGAGAAAGTGAAATGCAGTTGCCATCAGAACCCATTCAGCTTTAGGAGACTGAAACCTTTAGAGCTCACCAAGATACCAGGACCGTCCGGACCCGAGCGACACCTCTCACTTAAGTGGGTTTCATCATTCGGCCAAACACAAACCAACACCCACGTTATTTTTTCACTGACTTACCTAAGATAGTAGAAAACGAAATTTACAATACGAAGCCACCCCATGGGCAAGAGATATTAAAAATCTTACCCTCGACGCAGTGAACAAGAGAGAGTGACGGATAAGACCGAAGCTATCCACAGCCCAGAGAGGATCCAACACATTTTAACTCAGCATAAGCAACCCAACAAGCCAATAGAGGATTCAATCCTCATCCCATTCCCTCAGTTCATCCATTCCTCATCGAAGCAAACCGTTCCCACATAGAGAAAGAGAGTCAAAGCCATCAGCATCACCGAGAGAGAGAGAGGGGGGGGGGGTAGAGGAAGGAGGTCAGGAGGAGAAGAGACCACAAGGGGTCGGGGAAGACCACGGTGTGAGGATGGGACAACAACCACACAGGACGTCAACGACCGTCGGGACCACGCCAAGCCAACAAAGACAGGAACTAGGACCAAGGAGCCAACCAAAAGCACGTGAGGACCACCACTGCCCCACGGCCATTGTCTTCACCTAGCCATTTCCAACGCGACCAAGTCAAGTAGTATAAGTTCAAGCTCTATTAAGTTGGTTTTGTTGATAATGACAAAACTAATTATGAGACTAATGACAAAACTAATTATGAGACTAACTTGTTTATTGATTATGATATTGCTTAGTCTCATTTAGATGAAAAGATGAAAATTATAAGAGGTATGCATTCAATATCATATCATTATATCTTAATGCATTCCTTGGATCCAAAATATAGATTGAACTCCATATATAGTCAAACTTGAATAAGTGCATATGTCTCTAATATACATTCTTATATACACACATTTAGGGAGAGTTCACTCTATGTTTTGAGGTTTCATTAGTATTGATCTATGTTCATCTTTCCATATATTAAGAATCTTTACTTGAAACATATCCCTTGAGTATATATAGCTTGTGTAGTTCATATATATTCATTATCGGGTTGTCATTTAGTTCCTCCATTATGTGTTAATGGTTGAGTGATCAATGACAACCGGATGTGTAAGCTTTGCTTTGAAAGCTTATTCTACAGTATACAATTGTCGTGTACATGTTGTATACTTGTAATTCTATTTATATCCTATTATTTGTTGAGATTGTCATGAATTATCAAAAAAAGAATATTGTAGAATCTAGTCCCTCTATTATGAGTTAATGGTGAAGTTTTAGTAAGTGATGGCAATTGATTTGTGGACTAACATTTTTCATGAGTCAGATGAATAGGTTAGGTTCAACAAATGAGAATGACATGGGATGACTTCATTTGTTGAAGATCATCAAGTCAAGATGTGAGAAGAAGATGACTTCATGTGTTGAAAGTCATCAAGAAAAAGATGCATTATGAGTTGATGCATGTCCAAGAGGAGATGATCATGTGTTGATCATCAAGTCAAGTGAAGACACATTATGTGTTGATAGAGTTGAAGTAAAGGATACATCATGGGTTGATGCATATCAAGACAATGACTTAAGGTAAAGGTACAACTAGTTGGGCTAAGGATATGTTTCTAGTCTTTTATTGGTCTTGGTGTTTGGTTGGAAGATAAGATTACTAGTATAGGTTGCCGTAGTATTAAGAGGAGTCATATCAAGTAGGTAGAGTCTTATCATGTGTTGGTAGCTCAACCTCACCTCTTGCTCTAGCTCTCCGTAGCATGATGTCTATATTTGCGAATGTATTTTGCAAATAGTTGTGGCTCATGTGTTGAATACTTGTAACATGGGACTATACATTGCGAATGTGTTTTGTAAGTGTTTGAAGTCCATGTTTCCTACTCCTTATAATATGAGGCTTATATTTGCAAATGTGTTTTGCAAATGGTTGAAGCTCATATTTAATCCTTGTTTCATGATCCCAAAGTGTGCAAATGTGTTTTACAACTTGTTAGGAATTATGTTTGATCCTTGTGTGCATGATGCTATAGTTTGCAAATGTGTTTTACAAAATCTGATGAAGTATATGCACTTCTCAGAAAAATCAAAACTACCATAATATATTCTGCGGTACTACCGCCGAACGAAACTACCGGCATTGCAATCACGGAACTACCGCATGTGTTGGTAGTCAGAAGACCTATTCGAGAACCAATGTGATCGAGACCAATATGGTCGAACCAAGGTGGTCAAAGACCTGTGTCATCGAGGACCAGAGTGGTCGAATCAACATGGTCGAAGATCAGTGTGGTCGAACCAAGGTGGTCAAAGACCTGCGTGATCGAAGACCAGAGTAGTCGAACCAACATGGTCAAAATCAATGTGGTCGAGAGCCGACATGGTCGAGATCTATATGATCGAAACCAGTGTGGTCTAACAGACATGGTTGAAACCGATATGGTCGAAATCTGTGTTATCGAAACCAGCGTGGTCAAATTAGTGTGGTTAGAATCGATGTAGTCGGAGACCTGTGTGGTCAATATCGATGCGATCGAAAATGACATGGTTGAACTGACATGATTAAAACAACGTAGTCAAATATCGATGTAGTGGTTGGATATCTATGTGATCAAAGATAGACGTGGTCAAAGATCGACATGATCGACGTGGTCAAAACCTGAGTAGTCAAAACCAACATGGATGAAAACTAGCACAGTCGGAGACCTGTGTGATCGAACTGGACAATGTGATCGGAGACCAGCGTAGTTGGAGACCTATGTAATTGAACCAGACAATGTGGTCGGAGACAAACATGGCCGTGGACCAGTGTAGTCGAAAAGCGGTACTTCCAGCTCTGTGTGAGCGTCCAACCAGCGAGCGATAATGTCGGCTTTGTGTGAGCGGTACTTCTAATTTACAGAGTGACCAGCTTGTGTAGCAGTATATTTTTTTATAGAGAGACACCTTCGTGGAGTCTTCTCATCCCCGGTGAGATTGGTAGTTTCGCACAAGTGTAGTGGTACTTCCGATGATCGGTAGTACTGAACTTTAGCCGTCGGAACTACCAGATTCACTGATAATGGCTATTTTTCTAACCGTTGCGAAGGGGAGCAGAAGTACCAGTCTTAAGCTTGCGGTACTTCCATAAATCCTATTTTATCAGGTGTTTTGCTTTCAATGGCTAGTTTTTATGGTGTGGATATATATACCCCCTTAGAGCCGGTTGGAGTGAGGCTGGCCGCATCGTTTGACACTCCTTTGAGCTAGTGTGAAGTTCTTCTCTTAATTGTGCATGTGTTACACCTTGTGAGTAAAGAGGAAGGCTCTAGATTGCATGTGTTGCATCTAGAGGTGGATTGAGTATCTACTCGAGTTTGTGCATTCATTGCATGTGGTGAGAGTCAAGCGATGAGCTTGACTTATTACTCTTGAAGCTTGCCGACTCCTAGACGACGTTGGAGGTATTGTGCGCGGTGATCTTCTCAAAGAAGGCTGTGAGAAGACTCGGCGGATTATGAAGGTTGGAGCTCACCTACCCGGAGTGGGAAAGAGCTACTACTAGTGAATTTGAGGTGGAAAGCTTAATTCGTGGAGTCAGTCCAATTCGTTTGGGTTTACCTCAACGTGGACTAGGGGAGACCGACAACTCTTTGAACACCACGGTAAAAAGGAACCGTGTCATTTGTGGTTTGTTCTTCTTGTGCTCAATTTACATTCAAGCAATTTATATTAATAGAATTAAATTAATTGCTTGTCATCCTAGCATTGCAAATCTTGACATAGCTTTAGGGTGTTGGTGCACTTAGGTGAACTTATTGATTTGGGCTTTATTTGTGCTAAACCAAATTGAGTTAAACTTCTATATTATATACTTAATTTAGACAAATAAAAATTGATAATAATTGAAGAAGAAATTTTAGACTGCCTATTCACTTCTCTAGCCGGCCTCCTCGATCTTACAAGTAGGTCTCCCCCACACCTCCATTTTGTCCATCACAACACAGTACAACACATCACAACACTTCTCTTGCGAAAGTAGAGTAATGGTAGTAAGTAGAAGAGGGGCAGCCACTATCACCTTGGCCAGATAGGGCCATGACTGTCAATGTCACCAGCTCACAGCAACGGTCGTGGAAAGCCACCTGTACTCCCTTAGTGAAGCCACATGCTCCCTAGCATATGCGACCTCCCAAGTCATGTCACAGCAGTGCAACCGTTGTCCTTCTTCCCCACCGCGAGCACATGTGTAGAGCAAAACCAAAACAGCACGTTAATTTGCAAAAATGAGTGAGAACTAAATAGATCGGGGGTTAACCAGTGGAAGAAAAAAAGGGAGGAAAGCGTATTCCAATAGAACCGACCTGCATCAACACCATTGGCACCAAATTCAATTGGAGGAGGAGAAGAAGAGCCACTGGAATAGAGGGACAACCGACAAACAAGCAGCGGTGTTGAACTGCCTGGGATGCGCCAAAACAGCCACCACTGGAGCCATTCGAGCCGAGGTGGTGGAAGAGCAGCACGGAGAACCGGAGGAGGCCGACAGTGAGTAGGCGACAGGAACCGAGTGGATTGGTGGGATTTGGGGGAGCCAGAAAGGGGATCGAGAGGAAGAATGAGAGAGAGAAGAGTGTGTGCATGAGTGTTGTGCTATGTCGAGCCATGTGTGAGTGCGTTGTGTGTGCGGCACTGTGCACCATGCTGTGAGTGCTGTGTGCGTGTATCGTGCACTGTGAGCAAGGTTGTTAATATCATGATACGTATCGTGGTATCGTACGGTCCTACGATTCTACCAGAGGTAGATGACACTAATTGCAATATGGATCGAAATCAGATAGTATCGCAGTGGGATCGTGATTCAACTCATAGAATTATTAGGATCAGGTAGGATCGTGTTCCCAACAACAAACTATATTAG
The DNA here is from genome assembly GCA_017311315.1 of Dendrocalamus latiflorus. NCBI lineage: Eukaryota > Viridiplantae > Streptophyta > Magnoliopsida > Poales > Poaceae > Dendrocalamus > Dendrocalamus latiflorus. Next base: position 20,682,554 of record CM029662.1, read on the forward strand.
TATATAGAATTTGATATTACGTATTGCTAGTTTAAGTTGCACTAGTTTAATTTGCTTTTTTGTTGTTTACATGTTGTTCCAAGGTAAAAAAAGTATAATCTTTGACATCTTCCACTTTAGATTATTAGTTTATTAAAAAATAATTAAATAAGTTTCAAAATTCAACCTTAATTCAATATAACATGAATAAGTGTATTCAAATTACAAAATTAAATTCACAAAAATCAATCTTAATTCAATATAACATGAATAAGTGTATTCAAATTACAAAATTAAATTAAAAATTCTACTATAGACTTGCATATTTAGAAACATAATTTAATTTTTATATAAAATATATGCGCTTTTAAAAATATGATAGAATTGTGATTTTTTGATCCGATCTTGTTAGACAAAAAAATCCTACCTAAGATCATGATTCTGACAACCTTGGTTGTGAGTGCGTGGGTGTGCTGGGTCGCGTGCATGAGTGTTGAGCCAAGCTGGGCCGTGGGGGTGTGTGTGTATTGGGCTGGGCAACATAAGTGGGTCAGCAATAGGCTGGCCAGGAAGAGATAGAACGTGGGGTGAGCCCGAGAATATCAGGGGACATTAGGAATCATTAAATCACTAGTAAATTCATCAGGATAGATAAAACCCAGTAAAAACCACACCTAAAACAAAACTAATTACTGTAAAGCTAAAATAGCCCTATACTAGATTATTTAAAATGTAAATCTGCTCTATAATGCAAAGGTCAAACTAGGCAAGAATAGGTAACCGATCCGGCTACGGTTGACACCGAGGCATTCTACGTATACGAAGGAAAGCTTATTCCTTTGATCACTTCAAATAGTTATGTTAAATTAATAAAACTATATTCCTGACCACGTGTTATTATTATCTGTGCATGAAAATATCTTTTGAAAAGAAATCGGATAAATGATGAAAGAAAAAGATAAGGAAAGGGAAAGAGAGCAGTCCAGCTGAGAGAAGCAGCTGGGCTGTAATAGATAAATAATAGGAGGGTAAAGAGTACCCTAGTTAGGAAAGAGAGGGAAGGTTGGGGTTCTTTATGTATGGATATCACATAAGGATCAATCAACTCTCACTCAGAAAAAGGGGCCGTACTTAAGTGTCAGGCATCTTCTCATTTCTCATTTTTGATGAGCAGAAAATGCTACCCTATTACGTTACTGTCCTCTCCACAACAGGTAAGTAGATGAGATTAGTGGAGGAACCTAGAATCGGTATAGAGTCCAGAAATGGAGGATCCAAAGTGCTTTGGGGGAAGGGATAACCAGCCTAGCCAACGACTACTTGAGGTCGGTGGGTGCTGGGTGAGGGTGAGACACCGTCCCAGGTCATCGACTAGGAATAGTTGGATCAAGATTTAAAAACATAACAAGGGAAAACGTTCTGTACTTTGAATTTGGCACCACATCTAAGGAAATGCGGGATACCTAGTTCTAAAGAGATCAAAGTAGTTATGGGTAAGTGGCACAAGTCTGCGCAATACTAAATAAAATTATGAGTTCATACCTGTCTCCTAGATTGGAGGCTATAGAGACTACTAGATGTCTTTCTTCTCACCAATTGACTGGTAGCAATTTTGAAAATTAAAACTTGAAACCCCACTTATTTTGATGATCCAATTTTTGAAGAAAGAGATGAGTTAGAAATGTGATAATGATTAACGAGAAAGAAATGAATTATATAGTGCATTTATTGCTATTAATGCTTGTTGAGTACAGTAGTACTTCTCTTGCTATTGCTTTCTTTGTTAGATCCCAGTCAAACTAGGGGAATACCCCATCTTTTTCCCCGGCCTCCGTTCACTTGCTGACAGATGTCGCGCCATGTTAAAAAAAAAAAGAAGCCAGAGAGCAAGAACATCAGGCGCTAGAATTGAACCCTTCCACCGCTGCAACATGTCTCCATCCAAACTTTGCAAGCAGACTGTCCTCACACGCGTTGTAGACTGCTGCCAAGACTGCTTTGACCACACCACTTCCTGCACCAGTCCACATCCATACCCTTCAACCCCTCCTTTAAATCTCCTCCTCTCCCTCCATCTCCACTCGCATCCCTCAGCCCTTGCAGCGAACCACTACCCTACTACACGCCTTTCGTCTCTCTCTTCGAACCATCACCACCCGAACTAGCTTGTTGCTTCTTGACCTCTAGAAGAGCCATGAAGCCATCACTCTTGCAATACCGGAAGCTGCTCCTGTTGCTAGTCCTCGGTGGAGTCACCACCATGCACGTGCCCAAACAAGACGTGCCTGCCTCCCTGGGGGCACTCCCCCTCGACGGCCACTTCAGCTTCCACGACGTGTCCGCTGCTGCACAGGACTTTGGCAACCTCTCCAGTTCCCCACCAGTCGCCGTGCTGCACCCAGGCTCGGTGGCTGACATTGCCACGACCTTGAGGCATGTGTTCTTGATGGGTGGGCACTCCGCACTCACGGTGGCAGCCCGTGGGCATGGGCACTCGCTGTATGGGCAGTCCCAGGCAGCGGGGGGGATTGTCATCAGGATGGAACCCCTCCGGAGCGTCAGAATGCGGCTGCACCCTGGTGCGTCGCCCTACGTCGACGCCTCAGGTGGAGCCCTCTGGATAAATGTCTTGCATGAGACGTTGAAGTATGGGCTGGCGCCGAAGTCATGGACGGACTACCTCCACCTCACGGTGGGGGGCACGCTGTCGAATGCGGGCGTCAGCGGGCAGACGTTCCGGCATGGCCCGCAGATCAGCAATGTCAACGAGCTGGAGATTGTGACTGGTACCATGCACACAGACCTACATACCATAACGATTTGAACAGATATAATATAAGGGATTAAATAGTGCGGCGAACTTTGTATATATGATGACCGGCAAATGCAGGGAGAGGTGACGTTGTGACTTGCTCACCTGAGCAGAATTCTGATCTCTTCCATGCTGCTCTTGGTGGCCTAGGTCAGTTTGGCGTCATCACCAGAGCCAGGATTGCTCTCGAGCCTGCTCCACAAATGGTAAACAGAAACAACTCATTTTGTATCAGCTTGATGTCTTGATGACAGTAGCATTTCAATAGCACACTCATTGAGTTAATTGGATGTGCAACAGGTTAGGTGGATAAGAGTTCTCTACTTGGATTTCGCAAGCTTCACCGAGGACCAGGAGATGCTTATTTCAGCAGAGAAGACCTTTGACTACATTGAGGGTTTCGTCATCATAAACAGGACAGGCATCCTGAACAACTGGAGGTCGACGTTCGATCCACAGGACCCAGTGCGGGCTAGCCAGTTCGAATCAGATGGAAAAGTGCTCTTCTGCCTCGAGATGACAAAGAACTTTAACCCTAAAGAGGCTGACATCATGGAACAGGTGAGCCAGCCATTTGTCCTTCTGTTACTAAAGATGTTCATATATCAAGTAATATCAGGTTGTCTGAGTGGTTGAATTCTATATATGTATGTGTTTACAGGAGGTCAACACACTACTGTCTCGACTTAGATATATACCTCCCTCCTTGTTCCACACAGATGTCACCTACATGGAGTTCTTGGATAGGGTGCACTCCTCTGAGATGAAGCTGAGAGCTAAGGGCATATGGGAAGTCCCGCATCCATGGCTTAATCTCATCATCCCAAGAAGCACGATCCACAAATTCGCTAGGGAGGTCTTTGGGAAAATCCTGAAAGACAGCAGCAATGGCCCCATATTGCTCTACCCAGTGAACAAGTCCAGGTAAACTAGCTTCATCTCTGAAAGCACAAACCCCATGGCGATACATCATGTCGTAGTTTTGCTAAGTGAATGACACATCTCGTTTCATGCAGATGGGACAACAGGACGTCAGTAGTCATACCAGATGAGGAAGTTTTCTACCTGGTGGGATTTCTACCCTCAGCACTAGGTCCCCACGGCATCGAACGTACCTTGAACCTGAACAACCGGATAATAGAGTTCTCTGACAAAGCAGGAATTGGGGTGAAGCAATATCTGCCAAACTACACCACAGAACAGGGGTGGAAGGCCCACTTTGGGGCAAGGTGGGACATATTTCAACAGAGGAAAAGCACCTATGACCCCCTGGCCATCCTAGCTCCAGGACAGAGAATATTTCGAAAGGCATCAGCATCACTACCCTTGTCCTCATGACGGTATCTACTGTAAAAATGTTTCTGTGGAGCATATGTTAGTAGAGAACTATAGGTAAAAGTACTTTTGCAAAAGGCAACGAACTGTACCAAGAAGGACATAGTGTACTGAGTACTGACTAGTAACTAGTAGTGGTGATGCACTCGGAAAACACTTTAGCAAAGGAGATCAAAGAAGAGAAGCGTTATCTTACCTTTAAGCTGTGTCTGATGCTCTTTGGAATCAATCATTTGAGGATCATATCAGAACAAGAAACATGAGAATTCCAGCTGTTGTCACAGCACAAAGATAAGCCATGCAATGATGAACTGAACCACTAACCAGTGGAATTCAAACTGAGTTCTGTGTTAATTGATGACAGTAGAAAAAAGCAGCTCCCAGGTGGACCGAAGATTAACAAATCAAGGTGCCCGACTTACAAAACATACCTGTATACATGCAGCAAGATGAATCACGTTGCGGGAAGAAAAAAAACTACCCTACATTCATGCAAAAAAGCCATAAATTTCCAATAAAAAGAATACGTGTATAGTTTATATGATCTGTATCTTACTGAAATTCCCCTGCAACCGCAAACTAACAAATCAGGTACTGAAGGTGAGTGACAGGCAATACATAATTACTTGAGCAAAATACTACCAAACAGTGTAAGATGCATATAAAATGAGAGGCATGGTGAAGTTGCACATTTGGAATGCAATGGAAAGAAGCTAATGCTAAGCACAAAAACTTGATATTTGTCTTGCTGATTTATAACTTGCCGCTAACTAAAGAATATTGAGGTGTTCTTAAATCCTTAATCATTTTCATTTAAGATCAGTTTCCCCGACGAATATGATGCTATTTTCCTTATGGTCATCTATTAAAGGTTTGAGGGATGAATTTACGATCAACTAGCGTAAGAGTTCACTTGACTAGGTATAATTGTGTCAAGACATACACATCAGGCTTAATTAAGGGCCTGGAGTTAATAATTCTAAACATACAAGTAAGTGGAAAAGAGATATGTTAATTGACCAAAAGGTAGACCATGCTCGCAAAGCATATACATTGCAATGCAGCTATAAAACATAAAGGCGTATCTGTATACGTATATCTAGATCCTAATGTAACAGGTAGCAATCCATGATTTAGAGACACATGATGAGGAAGAGGAATAGCAGAAGACACAAACAAATCACATCTGAACAGTACCAGGTTGATAAAAAAGTTCAAAGCTAAGCATATTTTCAATCTTTGGAGGCCAAAGACAACTTTTGTTTACTGTAAGTAGAAATGCATGGCAGATGACACAATAAGTACCAGAATAACGTAGAAAGTATACTGCCTTTTAGTGGGATGTGACTGCATATTAAGTGCTAAAAATGAAGTGTTCAAGATACAAATGTAACCTGAAAAACAATAAATAAAATTGATAACGGTATTTGGGATTGGAAGGGTCTTCACTGGTCCAAGCAAACTTGGTGGTAATCTAGTCAAAAGTTTTTTTTGTCGAATCTTGTACATGTATGGCTCAACGATCATCCAAATAAATCTAAATGTTCCACCTTAAAAGATATTATCATCAGCATTAGCATGTCACACTTGCCATCTATAGCACGCACCTATGGAAGTAAGCAAAATCAGCAGGAGAAGTCACCTTCGATTTTCAAACTAGGACTAACTATCATATGAAAGTGAGAGAACGCCTGACTCACCAACATCCAAATCAAGTGAAACAATGAGAAAACCCACAATGAGATTGGCTTTTTCAAAGGAAAAGGTAGAAGCATCCACACATTAATTATTTACTGGACAAAATTATTCGTGGAAGAGGGTGCTGAATGTATCCACTGAATTCAACCAACCACAATGAGTTTTATACATACAGCTACTGTTCAAATCTACATATGAACCGGCTGGTTTTCCTTGTAGGTTCTTCTAGGTACTGCATTTGTATTTCATAATTCATTTATGATTTCACTAAACCCTCTCACTTCGATGCCAAGAAACATAATGAAAGTAACAGGTAGCAGTTAACAAGTACAATATGCGAAAGGAATAAATAGATTAAGGGAAATTTTACCATCCTTGAGGGGGAAGAGGTACCAAATTTGAGCCGTTGATCACACTGATCGAACGGCTGAGATTTGACAGTACCTAGTGGTACCGGACGCGATGTACCAAGAGGTACAAGGTACCAAGAGGTACCAAATTTTGAGCCGTTGATCACACTGATTGAACGGCTGGATCTAATTTGGTACCTCTTGGTACCTTGTACCTCTTGGTACCTTCTATTTTCACTAGTTGTTCTCCAAGCATTTGATCAACGGGTTCCTCCAAGCATTGGGATTGCCTATAAGGCCTCATTTTAATCAGCTGGTTCCTCCAACCATATGATGCTAAAAAAGAAAGTTCAATGGCATGCACTTCATTTAAGTTTTCCCACTTTTTTTGCCATGGGCCTGCCATTCCCAGAACTTCCAGTAAATTCTCAAGACATGTGCTTCTATAATATATACTATTCAAGGCCCCGCCAAGGCGTTGATCCAAAGGATCCGCCGGTAGTCTCACAAGGTCGGGCGATGGTGCCGCTGTGTAAGGGTGGAGCAGGGGTTCGGGGGTTTTCTCGGTCTGCGTGAGAAGACCTTCTTCTTAAAGCAATGCCCAGGGGATTCTTCCCCGCCGCAGGTCGAGTTTTTTTTATAATATATACTATTCCAAATAATATAGCATAAACACTAAAACAACTATAGTTAGATCAAAAGGCCTGTGAAAACTTAAAACTAGTATCCAGCAAATTATCTAACCAAAACTACTTTAAATTTCATGCTTGCTTTTACTATGAATAGTATGAAAGCACAACCCTGTTATGTTACTTATGTATGTCAACACCCAGCGCACCTCCATGCCATTTCATTTTGATAAGGTAAATCATCAGAAGGAAAAAAGATTAACATATTGCTCTTTATTCAATTATTATGTTCTCTGGATGGCTTCTTACCTTCTGCATTCCATATTGCACTAATCAGCTGGGGTGCATCAAGTATGTAACCTTAGTTGTGTATTAAATCTTAACTAACTGGTAGGTTTACAAAGGTTCCACACCTTCCAGACAAAATCAGAAACTAAACACAGGAACAGTGGTAGTAATTCCAGAACATGACATCAGTTGGGAAAAAGAAGTGCTTCACAAAAAACTAAAAGTGATGGAATACCAAAAAAGTGGCCCGGGGCCGGAACAACTATTGGTGATTGACCTTATTTCAACTAGACAATGGAACGTCTAATTCACCTTATCCATTCTAGCACCAGCTAAAAGGTGACATCAAACATCAAAAAGAGTACCTTCATCAAGCGTGCCGATGGGCAAACATCATGAAAGGCTTTGAAATGTGTTTGATTTTGAGTTATCTACAGACGAGGTAAAAAAGAGTAATTTGTCATATCAGTGTTCTGCAGTATGTGGTCTCAAAACTCCAGATAAGCAATAATTGTATCCACTTAGGATATTGACAAATCCACCTCGAACTCATGCACCAGCATTGCTCAGTCCTTGCAGTACCATTGTTGTGGGACTGCCAGTTTGGATAATAATAGCTGCATAAAGAAGCACATGGCAAATTGCAAATTTTGCCGCTGACTATCAGTCTAAGAAATAGTAGTCAAGTAAGATCAAGTTAGGTAAACGTCACCACTTGGGAATTATGAGAAACACTAACTGAAGCTACAGAAAGCTTCAACCTAAAAGGGGGACAACTGACGGCTGTAAATTTTGGTAATAAATACAAAGTTAACATTTGTTTGACAAATGCGTACTGCTTGTTTATGCACTCATTATACGGGTGAACCTAAACATTTTTTTACCATAACAATATGAGTCCTCATTAACTTACTCATTAGTTTTTTTTTCAAAGGAGCAATTACCCAGGTGTTAGGTAATACATGTGATTGTATTGGGGCGATTGACATTTAAGATTGAGAATGCAGGTACCATGTCAAGATAAAGGGAGAAAATTAGAAAAATGTGCATATCTTCTAAACAAGACAATGTAATCAAAGCCACTGCAGTCAGAATTAAAAAAACTTTTTCAATCAGTATTTGTCAGTTGTCACCGTTTATCAAATTCAAGATTTGTGTGGCATATGGTAATGGGTTTAATTCATGCTAATCGCAACAAAAAATGGATATATTAGAAATAGTCAGTAGAGTGCCCTTGAGTAAAAACGGATGTGAGTGTTGAATAATACATTGATAACTGCATGAAATCCCAATTACACTTGAATTTGGTGGAATAAAACAACTCGATAGTCGATAGTGCAAACTGATGAGTAGTGTAACGCCCCCGTTTCCGGGAGGAACAGGAGCGTCACTAATCCGCAACCACCCAGGAGTTTGGTTACGGACCGAACAAGTATCATACCTGCTTACGAACATTTAAGAAGAGTTAGCTTGATTGAATTAAGACCTAACGATCAATTTTTACAGAAGACGGGCGAGCACGCCCAAATATACTTACATTGCAGAAGAACCGCAAGGGCACCACAGGAAAGCCTGAGTGCGGTCGCAACCCTAACACGAAAACCTGAATTGCCTTCTCTTCCTTCTGGTATCTGTAGATTTTGCAAGCCTGAGTACTCCAACCCCGTACTCAGCAAATCACAAGGGAAATCCTAACTTACCACATGCACGGATCAACAAAGGAATGGAGTATACTTGGTTTATTACTTTGAGTGGATGCAGTTTTATTTGCAAACATTTTGATAAGACGGACCCAAAACTACTCCGCAAGAACTCAGGGGTTTTTCATGAAAGGTTAATTAACCAACTGAACAAGTTAAAGCATGTACAAAACTACTTAAACTTCGCTGCTGGAATCACCCAAGTGACACAGCTCCAATAACCGGGAGCACGGCGTATTCGAATACCATTTATTTGACTCTGCAGAGTTTGCTCAGCTTTACCCACACGATCCCTTAGCTCCCGCGACAGAGTTAAGAAAGCCAGGTCGTTTCACTGCTCAACTCTTTATATAGGCTCTACCCGGTAGAATCCACTCGGGTCTGGCTCACACACACACACCCACAAAAAGAGAAAGCAAACGTCCGCTTCGAGTGAACTCTACCGTTGTTAGGCACCCGCAGCACGGCCTGCCTAACCCTTGATACTCAAACACCTACTCCTCAACACCTGTAGAGTTTCAATCGAGTTGAGCAGCTACTAAACCAGTGTTGACAAGTCAACTCCTGTGGTTGAGCGGTCACCATGTCATTTGCTCAGCGCAAGGGGTCTGGTCCTTATATTTTTCCCTCAGGGGCCCGCAACCCCCGCCAGGTCCGCGACCTGCAACCTAGGGTAAGAGGCGGGCGAAAACCGTCTCGCGGCGCACCACAGCCCCCCTTACCCTATCCTGCGCATGCCAACAATCTCCGCCCTAGGGCACGGTGTCCCATACCACCCTGCCCTAGAGTCGGGTTTTCTAAACTCTATTGGCCCGCAGCCACAACCTTATTAGTGTAAAGACTTTGCATGATAATAATAACCTACAATTATCTAGATTAACATATAATTATTTCTAGGGTTACAAAGGCATGGCTACAAGTTTAACATGGCATTTGTCGGTGGTAGGTTTAACTACATAGCATGTCATTCTAAACATTTTATTTTACTTTGATCTAACATTTCAGAATTAGCTTAATGCAAATAGTATATTAACATAATTAGATGACATGGGATACAACATGGTCAAGGACTTGTGACTTGCCGTTAATCTGGACGATCTCGGCGAGCTTGAACGTAGAAACTCCTGGATCCTGGGACTGCACTTGAACTTCCGGGATCTCCGAAACTAGCGCAAACACAAAAATAAAATAAGTCCGGCTTGAGCCTAATCAAGCGAGGAAAAATAATCTATTAAAAAGGAGTAAAATGCATAAATCCTCAAATTGGAATTTTAGGAATTTATCTGGGATGAATTTGGGGAAAAGGAGGTCAAAAATGGGTTCAGGACATTATTTGGAGCAAAGTGGTGAAATTTGAGAATTTTTGGGATTTTCTGTGATTTTCTAGGATTTATTTGGATTTTCTGGAATTTTAGAAATTGGAAAATGACTGGAAAAATGATTGGAACAGTGTTGGGCCGGCCCGGGTGCTACAGTGCGGCCCGGCCGAAAAAACGGCCCGCGCGGCCGAAGGCCAGCAAGGCCCACGCGCGCGCGGCTCGGCCCACATGCGCGCGCGCTCTCGGGGCGGACGGCCGACGCGTGGAGGACGCGGACGGCGGCGATGCGAAGGAGCGGGCGGACGGGATGCGCTGGTGGGGGAGGATCGGACGGCTGGGACAAAAGGAGGCGGGCGAAGCGGTACTGGAGGAATCAGACGGAGGCGGAGGGTGGCGCTTATGGAGATCAGACGGTTGGGAGGCGTTGCCATCGGGCGGTCCTGGTGAGACAGCAACAGCGGGAGTAGGAGGCCAGGATTAAGCCACGTCATGGGGGAGGGGCTTCTTCTACCTCCCGCCGTGCGCACTCGACCGCGGGGGCAGAGGCGGTGGGTCTCCGAGCTCCGGTGGCAGTAGCGGTCCCCAAGGGCAAAGAAAGGTATCTGGGGGTAGCTCCAAGCAAGGTGGTTCCATTTTTGGGGCTTGGGAGGTGTGGGAGGCAACTGTGGTGGCCGGAGGCAGAAGGGGGAGTTGCGGGTTCACGGTGGCGCTGGGGTTCTCCGGTGGCGAAACATCCAAAAAGGGGTGCAATTTCACGGACAGGGGAGTCTAGAGCTCACAATACCGGTGGAGATTCGGGTCGAGGAGCTTCAGGGCGATCTGGCCACGGGGAGGTGCTTCCGCCAGAGAAGGGCTGCGGCGGCGAGGTTGCACGGGCGATTACCTGGCTAGCAAAGGTCACCACACGGTTAGGGGGGTAGTGATGGTCCTCTGGGTGAATGCAATTGCAAAATGGGGGAGGAGAGGGGAAGATTGGTTCACCGAGGTCGCCGGCGCAGGGAAAGGCAGCGACGGCGATTGGGGCGATGCGGCGTCGATTGGCTGCTCGAGGAGGTTCTCTAGGGTAGTGGGAAGTGACTGGGGGCAGTAGGGGAGTTCGGGAAGCAAAGGAGTGTGCGGGAGCCGAGGGCGGCTTTTATACCCGGCGGAGAGGAGAGGAGCCTTAGGGGAGAAGGCAACGGGCGGGGGCGCTGGAGTCAACTGGAGTGACGGGAGCAGTTGGGGCGTCTCCCCCGCGCACTGGAGCTGAGGTCAGACGCTGGGCAGGCGAATAATGGCGATGGACGGGAGAGGGGGAGCAGTTGAGCTTCGGCAGCAGGGCGGGGCGCGTTCGCGCGCGGAGGAAGGAGGAGACGGGGACTGCCAGGTGGGGTCGGGGGCAGACGCGGGGCGACACGTGGCGCGGTGGAGCTGCCCGCTTCGGACCGGCTGACGTCGGGCGACGCGAGCGCGGGGAAGAATCCGGGGCGGCGCGGAGGCAGGCGCGGGCGGGGCGCAGCGCGAGCGCGAGCGCGAGGGGGATGGCGGGGAGCAGAGGGAGGCGCCAGCAGGGAGAGGGAGCGGAGCAGGCGCTGAGGAGCAGAGAGAAGCGGGGAGGGGAGCGGGGCGCTAGCGGGAGAGAGGGAGCGGGGAAGGCGCTGAAGAACGGAGGGAGACGGGGAGACGGGCGAAGGCGCCAGCGGGGAGAGGGGAGGGAGCGGCGCCCACGGGAGAGGAAAAAGGAGGGAGGCACCGGGGAAAAAGGTGGGGCGGGAAAAGAAGAAATGCGCCACCGAGAAAGGAAGCGCACTGCCGAGAATGGAAAACGGGAAAACGGGGAAACTTTCCGAAAAAGGAAAGTTGCTGAAATTCACTCAAAAATTCAGGAAAAAGGCTCAAAAATTTTGAAATTTTCTGGGGTGTTTCAAGTAAATAGCCATAGATTGTTGATGAGTATAAAGATTGGAACCTTCTCAGATCCAAAATAGACTAAAAAAAGTATACAAAACCATCAATGTAGATCATACATTAGTAAGTAGGTAGGACAAGAAAGCAAAATAAATGACTACGTGGTATGTCAGCCTATTAGTCTCTCAGTTTTGTAATATTAGGGAATCTCCAATAGGTGCTTAGAGGTGGTTTCTTGCCACGTTTCAAAGAGAATTTGTCAAAACTTAAGCGATGGGTGCTTGTGAGCTTGTAGGAGAATGTAACCACCTATAAGAACAGGTGATTGCATTGGAGGGTTGAGTTCTTAAGTAGGCGCTCAATGATGTGGCATACTCTCTCACTTCTAAGCACTTGTTTACCTTTCACATTGGAGATGGCCTTAGAAGTTAACTCCTTACATTAGGTAAGCTTATTGATCCAAGTGGTCAAAACATTAAACAATACACACATAGAGGAGTATCTGATTTTTAGAGCGAGATTCTTTCTCCTGCATATGGCCTGGTGGCTTCCATGTTGCAGCGGGATGGCCTTAATAGTAAATGCATCTAGGTTTGTAAATAAGAGCTTCGTGATGTCAACTAGAAGGTAGTTTTAGAGTTAATAAGGAGTTTATGAATACCGTTAGAAATGCAGCTTTCCTTGTAACATTACTGATCAGCGGCATGCACAAGCAGAAAAAAATATAATGTGCGATACATTAATAAGGAAAAAGTACCTCATAGCTTCACAATTCAAAAAGGCACTTTACCATGAAGAAATCAACAGCAACTAGCTTAAAAACCTTCAAGTCAAATTGGACCAAAGCAGACCAAGGAACATTGCACAAACTGTTCACACTTTTGATACTGTAGCAATTTTTTTTTCAAATTTAGCCCTTAAAGGTCCATTTTTGCAAAAAAAATAGCTCCGTCCTCGAGCTCGGCAAGCGTAGCAGGCGGCACCTATCGCCTGCCACGCCACCACAGCTCGGCAGGATATGGGCGAAGCAGCAGGCGCGGCGAGCTTGGCAGGGACACAGCGCACGCCGGAGCCGACGGGGCCCACCAGTCTGTCAAGTTCCCTGGCTCGGCAAGGCATGCTAGCTCCTACCGAGCAGTGGAGGCTTGGTAAGTGGCCTGGCGTGTGGCAGGAGCAGGGGAAATCTCGGCTGGCTGACCGCGACGACGTGATGCGACACGACTCCTGATTCCCATCGCATTCAGGGGGAATCTGCGACCCTCTGAGCCCACGTGCACGTGCATGGAGATGTCAGTCACGAATGCCTTCCCGCGCGCCTAAAATGGGTGGCATCACTCTCTGCCCACTCATTCGAAGCCGTGCACCTTGGTTTCTTTCCTGCCGAACGAGAAAGCTGCAAGGGAGAAGAAAAAAAGAGATTAAAAGGCGAGCTTGTGATAGTTTTTTGAGGTGGTTTTGTTGTGATTTAGGAGATTTCGCAGTTGAAAGGATTGTAGAGAGAGTGAAGACCTTCAAGAAAAGGTATGCTTCATTCGCATGCGAGCAATGCACAATATGTCATTAACGTTTCATTAGTGTAACGGTGGTTTCATAGTGTGGAATATGCTTGGTAACCATGTTTAGTTGACGGATGTCTTTTTGTAATTAGCCATGTTATGACGTATTAGTGGCGATAATGATTATTTTTTGTAAATAGCTGAAGAAATACACACTATTATTTTTAGTGTTCCCGTGCATTTGCAATTTAGGAAATATCTATGTAAGTCTGCACGTATATATTTATTGCTCTTGTGCAAATAAAAAATTGTACAAAATGATGCCAGGATAGCAGAAGTGCGCATTGTTAGTTGTAGTATCTATGTGTATATATGTATGTATATATGTTTGTACCTGTTTACATGCATATAAGCACATGGCCGTAGGCATAATTGGTAGCTCAGCTATGTTCATGTGTATGATTATTTTGTGTTATGCTAGGTTGTATTTAGCATCGTCAGACACCGACACATTCTTTTCTGTATTGCAGGGAATGGCTGCTAATGACATCACACACGTGGTACGTTGCTGGATCCATCTTGAGATGGGCAGTATCGTTGTCGGGCATGGTCGAGCAGTGATGGACCGCCCCCCTTTGTTCTTCAAGGACCTCAGGAGGACTAGCCTATCGATGGTCGGTACGTTCAAGTTCTGTGGCTGGTTGGGTTGCTACCATAGCGAGAATAATGAACATTGGTACTCGTTCGCGTTGGACTCCTAGCTTATGTCAGCATTCATTGACCGGTAGAGGCCGGAGATCCACATGTTTCACTTTTGGTGGAAGGAGATGACCACCACCCTGCAGGATGTTGTTTACCTTACCAGCTTGCCACTACAGAGTCGTCTCATGGTTCCACCCCCAAATCAGTTGATTGGAAGTCATGTCTATTGCACCAATTTGATCATCTCAGTCTGGACAGGATCCATGGAGTGCACATTCGTGGCTGTGACGGTACAGGCAATGCCCAGCAGGCGCGCTTCTAGAGTTTGTGAGGTCCTACCTAGTTGCTTATATGCTCTTCATGTTTGGGTGGTTCATGTTTTCTACCACTCAGGGAGATTGGGTATACCCTAGCTACATCCACCTCGTCGAGTCCCTGTTAGACGTCGAGCCTAGTGATGTTCCACTATGCAGTTGGGGTTCGACTATATTGTGCATGACCTATAGAAATTTGTGCGATGGCTCACAACGTGCTACTGGCGAGCCAAACCTTGCCGTCTGCTACATCTTGTTGTAGTTGTTGTTGTAGGAGCACTTCCCTGTTAGTTGGCCGTACTTTCGGGTGACTGAGCACCCATACCAATCAGAGGCACCGTTCTACGAGATGGACCCAACATGTGTACTCATTGGAATGCTAGCAAGCTAGGATGGTCCAGGGAGAGACCACGGCGAGCGTACCTAGAATTCTGCAACGTGTTTGAGACCTTGCACGAGGGTAGCGTTGTGTGAGTGGTGTGGACTGCGCACTTCATCTCGAAGATTGCGCTTTTCGACTTGTCAGATCAATGAGAGTAGGATAGGGACTATTGGCTTACGACTTGCCATATCGTCTTCCCCCATATGGTGGAGCCCTACGCTCCCCCCCAACGAGCCATAAGATAGTTCGGACTTCACCAGTAGGCGTCACCAGCACCAAGTCGACCACTACCCAAACTCGTTCACTTGTAAGTAAATTTGCTTGTTAGCTCTTTTTGGACAGTCCATTGCTTTAACTTCTAACTTCTAATGCACATACGATTCATTTATTTTTTGTTTCCGCACTGAAACTACTGTTGTATACCATGACCCTTTTTCCCAAGCAAACAAAGAAGAGATGAAAGAGCGATGACTGGAGGGACACACAACTATCGTGGACCATGGCCTGGGAGGAGTCGGTGAAGATGTAGGTCGAGCAGGAGCGAAAGTCGTATTACCTAGACACGTACCTTGCGTACTTGCAGTGGTACGTGCCACATACCTATTGCAGACTAATGGGCCTCCTCTGTAACCCCCGCTGGAGGCCAGCACGCTGACAGGTTGGCACTAGGCCCAGACCGACACTGTGCGGCATGACATGACGCGATGGTAAATGATTTAAAGTTAGTTTTTGTACTGTACTGATCATACATACAAGACCGACCTGTTTCGTCCTTCCCTGTAGTACAACCAGCTTCATTGTATCATGTCCGAGGGTGGTGCCACACTGCGTCGTGGACGTTCGAGCACATCAAACGGCTCCTATCATCCTCAACATAGAGGTAGCCTGAGGCACATGCTTCCCTAGGCTATGACATCAACTCACTTGTCTGAGATTGCAAGGTGCAATACGGCACGTACACACATACAGACCATCCGTACCTCCGTGAGCATGACCACTGGTATGGTCAGACATATGATAGCTACATGGTCCACTAGTATAGCTGCAATGGACTACCCTGGACCAGAGTACCCTAAAGGTTCACTGTCCACGCAAACACGTGACTCCGGTCCTCACAATATGAGTTTCCTCACCGTTCCATTATTAATCTTTCTCCATATAATCGAATAGTACAATTGTGCAAGTCTCGAGGCAAGAGTTCCAAGAGTGGGCTGTGGGTTCATTCTCGACCAAGCATATGGCGTAGGTTCGTCTATTCGAAACCGGATTTCGCATTGCAGTTGTACCTTCCGTCAGCCTAATGAAACATGTTTCCCTCCATAGGACACCAGTGGTTACATGGACGATTGGGTGCGGTAGATGTTCAATGCTCAAGAGATTAGACTCAATCAGTTGTTTAGTGCTCTGGTTCCCACTCGGCCATAGCAATATGACTTAAGCGATGTACGACGCTCCCCGGACAGGTTGACTTTCCCTAAGGACCAGCTTCGGCGCACGAGGAAGCGGCTAGCAGACCACCAGTCTCAGCACTTTGCACCGAGCATGTTGAAATGTTGTTCCACTGACTGTGTGTTTCTGCTCGAAGTGTTGAAACTAATTGTGTACTCGTTAATGTTTTGTCCCCGTTGTACCACTACAATCTAGAATTTGTCAATGTGTGTCATGCAATTTTACAACATGCAGGCCACTTTTCTCATATACTTCACAAGAAATAGCAGCATGTCTCAGTTAGTTGACAACATGTACCAGCTTTTCTCGTTGACAAAACGCACCAGCTTTCCCTAGTGTTGTGACTACACATACTAGCTTTTCTCATTGAGTTGACAAGATGCGCCCACTTATCTCACTGAGTACAGAACACACAACAGCTTTTCTCATGAAGTGGACATCACACACCGACTTTCCTCAGTGATTTCACAACATATAGCAACTTTTCTCACTGGCTTGATAACACGTACCAGCTTTTCTCGTTGAGCTGATAACACGCAACACCTTTTCTCAGTGATCTAACAAGCACCAGCTTTTTGCAGAGAATGGACAACACATGCCAACTTTTCTTGGTGAATTGACAACAACGTGACTTTCCCTGTGCCCACAACATTCGCTCTCACGGACATGAGTGCAACCATTCGGCAAAATTTACTCCCAAACAGTATGCAAGGACTGCCAGAAAGTTTGTCCAAACTCCATAATCGAATCAAACACTCCATCCAAGTTGATCTCCAAAATAGGGGAAGATGCCAGGGATAAGAGGGCACAGGTAGAGCACGTCATTGCACCGTTGTTAGGGATGTCGAACAACAAAGAGCTGCTTCGCAAGCGGAAATAGATAGCCAAGAAGAAGGGATCCTACCCTGATAATTATTATAAGAATGCACTTGTCGCGTTAGAGTATACACAGCCGCAGTATGACTATGGTAATCCAGCACATATCATTCAGTCCACATATCGAGCCACCGCCGCCCAGGCGACTACACATGCGGCGAAATTCCTGTAAGCGAATGTCATGTATTGACAAATCGCATTGCATGTTTTATTTCACATATCGCTAACCTTCTCCATGCCTGACGGTAGACCATGGAGCATTGCTACTTTTCCAATGGATCAACGACCTAGAGATATACGACAAGGCATTCATTGAGCAAAAATACATGTTAAACTACCCAGTGGAGCCAGAGAACTTCACACACTGGAAATCTTACACCTTGGATGACAAGGGAAAGGCTAGGATGGCAAAGGATAAGGGAAAGGTGTCGATGGTCCCCGATGTCCCCGCTGAATGACAGGTTATTGTGAGCTAAGATAAGCCTATAGAAATTGTGGAAGCCGAGTACTGGGTGCGGGTCACGAAGGCTAAGGTCCGCAAAGGAGATAATGGAAAAGCAGCAATGGACCTAAATGTATACAATGAATGATTGCAAGTATGGCTTCTAAAGGCCGCGCATGTATCTTAGCTATAGTTCGAGTTGATGATTTGCACATATTGCCATTTGTATCATACGAGTAGTGAGGCAAACATACACACCTAACCAAACCCTACATGCCATGTAGTTTGCACCTTCATTATGAAGTGTTATGTCGGGCTAGACATGGTACATTAGTATTATGATAATTTTTTTTGTCAATAACGTATCTGTACTACTTAACAGAGGGAGTTGATGATGGTGATTCATCTGCCCCTCCAAACTCCCCCTTACACTTTCCTAAATAATTTATACCTTGATTCACAAAAAAAAGCAATGTACCAAACAAACACATTTGATCGCCCTACAAATTATTTAACAAAAAAAACAAAGTGCTATCGGGTGCGCGGCAAAGCCAAGAGCGCGGAGGCACATCAGGTGACCGCAGATGCGAAGCCGACGGCATGGGTCGGGCAAGAAAATCTTGACATTTTCGAGCCGATGTGTTCAGATAATATGATTTTTCATGCGTACGAAAGCACGGGTATTCACCTAATTAGGAAAAAAAAGGCTAAAGGGGCTGTGTGTGGGGGCTAGGCGCTGCCGAGCCGATGCTTCTCGGTAGCACCTATCGAGCAAGGGCAACTCAGCAGGTGTTGCCGAGCTAGGGGAGCTCGGCAAGCCGGTGGGCCCCGACATCTTCCGCGCGCCCTATGCCCCTGCCAAGCTCACCTCACCTGCCGTGCCACCCACGTCCTGCCGAGCTGTGGTGGCGTGGCACCGGCCGCGCCTGCTAAGCTCAAAGAAAAGGCCATTTTTGCAAAAACAGGTGTCGGAAAGCCAAATTTGATTAAAAAAAAAGCTACAGTGCCAAAAAGTGTGAACAGTTCAAGCAAACACATACACTCACCTGGAGTCGAAGATAAATGAACTATGCTTCAGGGACATTTGTTTGAATATCACTTTGTCCAACTGTCGAACAACAGAATATAGCAATGCCATTAAAATTTACAAATCCAAACTAAACTAATTGTGCAGCGTTCATGATGACCAATTCTTTTTTTATGGGAACAGCAGGAGAGACTCCTACTGTGGTATAAATATATAGAATAAATATAATGTTACAATATCTATAGAGCAAAAATTAGATTATAAATTCTCTAGCCAATTACAAATGTCATCATGAAAGCTATCCATAACTCTGTGCAAATGCAGAGTAGCCTCCATCTTGAATATGATGACCAATTCTCCCCCTTCTTTGTGGTTAATAGTGAGCTCTTGTAGTACCCAATATCTGGTTGTACAAAATATATGGAACTGTGCATGCACAGGTTGCTAATGTAGTAAACTGAAGTAAATAGAGCTTTTCCTCATGCCATCAGGCAATAAGGAGTTGGAAAAACGGTCTGTAAGCTAGTCCGGGTATGACATATGGGTTGTGACAACACTTTGACATGCTCTAAAGTTACAGTAAACGTGAATCACAAGAAAATCGCAGCATTTTCTCCTTGAAAGGCCATTAGGTACAAGCATGAAGGCAGCACGCTTTTGTAAAGTATAAAATTGAGGTGTGCTTACATGGTACTTGAAACGAAAAATTCACAAAATGTACAGAGGATCTGACCCAACCTAAGTAAATACTAGCTGAAATTAGCAACCCCCCCCCCCCCAACCACACACATCATGCAATGGAAAAGGATGTGCATTTGGCAAAAGGAAAGTGTGCTCTTATGCTCCCTACAAGAAAACTGCCATGGTCCTAAAGCACAGGAGGAGTTGAATAGCAGATTTGCAACAGATCATTATTAACCACAGGTACCTTAGGAAATGAACAGTGGCATGAACATAGGAAAGTTCTTGTCACGCCTTCAGTTAAGGGACAATGCCAGCAAAGCTGGCGCCAAAACGTGCATCACTCTTTATCTAGCTGCAAGGCTCAACCGGTGAGGGGAGTAAATCATATGGCACCCACGCACTAATCAAGGACCAGCTGAGTAGCTGGCCAGCGTTTTGCTGACCAAAATCAAGTAGCGTTAGGCTTAACTGGACTTAGCTGCACACAGATCAAAACAAATCATCACCGTATAGTTTCGTGGGTTTGTACCTCAATTCAACCTACGTGTGTGCCACATATCTATCTATGATGATTCTATTCTCGTCTCAACGCAGAGCATATACTATGTAGATAACGAACGAATTTGCCCGATCGCTGCTATGATTCCTGACAAACGCCCAGCAATTGCGCGGCAGATATATAACCATATAAGAGAACGCCAGACAATCGAGATCGCTGCGATGGCGACGGGCGACGGCGCTCCGAACAGGCAATACTACAAGCCGCGATCGCCGTGGGGAGGGGACGGGACGGGAGGGGGGAGCTCACAGAGTGTTCGGCGAAATGCCGCCGCCCCAGGCGGAGGAGGGGACCACACGACGACGAGTCGGGGGGTGGGGGCACGCGCGACGCGGTTTCGGCGGTTGGGCGTGGCGGCGTTTCCTCCCAGTTTCCTCTCCTCTCTCGCGCCGGCCTTTTCGAATGGAGAGGGCGGTGGGAGAGCATGCACACGGTGACGGTGACGCGCGCCGGTCGACACGGTCGGCGACGCGGGAGCCTCCACGTTCGTGTGGGGCTCGCTCTGTCGTTGCGGTTGCTTCTGGGCCAAGGATGTACATGTGCACACGGTGGCGGGCCTCTTTCCGTATCCATTTGTTTCGAAATATCGCAGGATAAACGTTTCTATTAAGACTTAACGTTTCTATACTTTCCTCTCTAATAAAAATAACATTAAACTTAAAATATATAAAAAGATAAATAATATCTATCTACTATTTATCGTACTTTAAAAATTACGTAAATTATTATTAAAAAAAGTATAAAAGCACTATCATAAAAATATTGAAGTGAGACTTTAACTTAAGTGAGTGGGTTCACAAATTTGTGGGTCCACCATTGCACTCAACAGAGTTCTCATCCTAGGACAAACATTGCTTTGTCCATCCAGGAATTCAAAAGGATGGTCGTAATATTTTCACTTTCTATCTCTACTTTAATGTTGTAAAAAGAGGTTGAGCGGTTATAAGGTGCCAGTTAAAACGGATATCTGGATGTTTCAATGCTATTAACCACCTCTTAGATTTGGTTTTTCTCTTTGGTACGTGCATATTCTGGGCTTAGACAAATATTGTTCTAATTCTATGCATCAGATAAAAGATCAAGTACTACAACTTTCTGTTACAATACATAAAAGTAAATGCAGTTATTTAATACATAAAAGTAACTGCAGTTATTTTCTATATTGTGGGAATCATCCTAGCCACTAAGAGAGAAGTAAAAGCATGGTACCTTCAGATTATATGAATCCGTTGCACGGTACCATGATCGCAGATTATACGAATAACTCAGGCTTGTGAGCTGCTAATAGGCGTTTGGTTTAAGAAATCGGACGATGAATAGTTCATCTGATCCTAGCTCCAGACCTAACCATGCTTGGTTTTCGAAATGAAATGCGCTGGTCTATCACTGTCTTATCTCTTGTAAGCAAACATGTTAGTACAAAATGAGGAATTGGACATCCCACCAAATTTAAGGAATGATCCCATGAATGACTAACCCATCCTTAGATGAGGTGATCTCTCAAACCAAACACACTATAAAATTAGGTTCAATCCCAGCTCAAGTGTGGCTCGACACACCTTTTCAATTTGGCTCCTAGCTCGGATTTACAGCATAAGTTTATCCAAATTTTAGTGTATATGTAAAGTATTCAGCCCTTAAGCTTTTCTCTAGGTGAAATGAATAATAACCAAGTGCTCTTTTTAAAATTTCGGATGAATCGGCTTAGTTATTTTTCAGTATGTATCATGAGATATGTTCGTATTGTTTTCAGTGATTTTCTATGTATTACCAAATGAGCGTTTCACAGAAAATTATATTCGTTATGTTACTTATGTCGCTTATCTTCTGTTTTTTTTTTTTTGAATGACTGATTTTTTAGTCTGACAAACCTATAGAGTTACTCAGTTACGCCATATGGGTTGATTGTTATTAGTCTAATTAATCACGGTTGAGCTGTTAAACCTGTATAGTTTTCTACTTAGGCACCTGTATATCTCCTTTTGGTCATTGCTGTATCATTCTTTTTGTTAATTGACATAATGGTGTAAGTGGCAAACTAAAATTGAAGTGGCAACGCAGCGAACAATTGGCTGTTCATCATTCGCACTGGAGATCTAATTAAAATAGCCCACAAAGTATGAAACACATTTAAGCTTCCAACAATACTATGGTCCTATCCCCATGAGGAATGGATGGCACAAATAAGTCCTGATAATTTCCTTATACATTGATTATCAATTCTTTGTGCGAAAAAAGATCAACCTAGGGGCCGTAACTACCCTGGCTCCTAATGCTAGAATAGAGTTTGTTTGCTATTCTTTTACTAGGGTTATCCCGTTACCATGCCTCCTATCGGAAAAACTTGGCGCTCAAAACAGGGCTCTCGAGCGGTACTTCGGTTTAGGGGAGGAGGCGAGAACGACACCGTCTCTTATAAGAAAAAACTTGGCGCTTAGGACAAGCTCTCGAGTGGCACTTCGTGCTGGGGAGAGGAGGTGAGAACGTTGCCGAGGCACACCCTGCACCTTTTAGCCCGTCCACGTCAGCACACGCACCTTGAGGTGGAAATTTTCAACCCAAAAATTCAAATGCTAATAACTTTTAAACCGAGTGTCCAATTCACAATCCATTTGAATCATCGTATTACTTACGACGAGATCTTCAAAATAAAACTCCACTAGCATATATTTCATCTTAAAATAATATCATATGTCGCATGTTCTAGTAGTTTCATTGATGATGTTCCATGTGTTAAGTGTTAGGTCCCTTAGGATCTTCTAGGTCTAGATCAGAGGGGTTCTAGGTCTGATTCGAGAGAGAAGAGGAGAGGGAGAGGGAAGTACCGACCGTCCGATGCATTGGAGGAGGAGCTGGCCATCGCTGCTTCGTCGGTGAGGTCTGCGCACAGGCAGCGACGGTCGGGGAAGAGGAGGGCGGTGGCGGCGGCGTAGATCCGGTGAAGGCGACGGCGATGGAGCTTCCCGCCGCCGACTGCGCGTCCCTCTAGATCGGTCTAGGGTTTGTGTCGGGTGGGGTTTGCGGCTCAAGCGAACCTTGTTGCTCGAGCCGCCAGCCCCCACCCCTCTATTTATTGCGCAGCGCGACGGGGGCCCACCAGCCAATAGTTGGGCTGGGCGCCCCCGATCAGGGCGTGGATCAAGGCCCCGATTAGCCGTTGGGCTAATCGGGAGAGAGATCAATCTAACATTCTCCCCCTTGATCTCCTCTCATATCATACCTTTTCTTTTTTTCCCATTTCATCACAGATTAGTGCATAGAGCATGCTTCATCGTCACGGTCAATCGCCGATAGATTTAACAGCTACAATACACATCTCTGTTCTGAAACAGATTCTTTAATTTTGGGCCCTTTATAGTCCAGGAATCATAGGTTTTCCCTTAAACTCATGCCGGCTATATGTTCTCTGAACACGTTGGGTGGTAAGCCTTTTGTAAGTGGATCCGCTAACATCTTTGTAGTACTTATATGCTCAAGACTTATAATTTGATCCCGAGCTTTATCTTTCACAACATAGTACTTTATGTCAATGTGTTTGGCAGCACCACTTGACTTATTGTTGTGGGCATACATTACTGCGGGTTCATTATCGCAGTACAACTTAAGTGGTCTATTGATGTCGTCAACCACTTTTAAACCGGGTATGAACTTCTTTAGCCAGTTCACCTGCCCCGTAGCCTCATAACATGCTACAAACTCGGCATACATTGTGGACGATGTAGTGACGGTTTGCTTTGAGCTTTTCCACGATATAGCTCCTCCAGCGAGAGTGAACACATATCCGGATGTTGACTTTCTATCATCTCCCGCATAATCAGAATCTGTATACCCTACTATATGGAGTGAATCTGATCTTCTGTATGTCATCATGAGGCCTTTTGTTCCTTGCAAATAACGCAAGACTTTCTTTACCAATTTCCAATGTTCTATTCCAGGATTGCTCTGGAATCTGCCAAGTAACCCGGTAACAAATGCTAAGTCAGGGCGTGTACACACTTGAGCATATTGCAAGCTTCCGACAGCTGAAGCATATGGAACCGATTTCATTTGATCGAGCTCGTACTGGTTCCTGGGGCATTGAAAATCCCCATATCTGTCGCCCTTGACTATAGGTGCAGGTGAAGGACTACATTTATACATACCAAATTTCTTTAAAACTTTCTCTATGTATGCCTTTTGTGACAGTCCCGGTGAATTTCGATCCCTAAAACGAACGAAGCTTCACCAAGATCTTTCATATCAAAGTTTGAGGACAAAAACTTCTTTGTCTCCAGTAGCAGACTGACATCACTACTAGCCAGTAGGATATCATCCACATACAGGATTAGGAAGATAAACTTCCCATCTTTAAACTTTGCATAAACACAGTTGTCCTCTACATTCTCTTTAAACCCAAATTTTCTTATTGTACTGTCAAACTTCAAGTACCACTGTCTTGAAGCTTGCTTTAACCCATAAATCGATTTCTTTAGGCGGCATCCCATTCTTTCATTTCCTTCCACGACAAAACCTTTCGGTTGTGCCATGTAAATATTTTTCTCCAAATCCCCATTAAGAAATGCCGTCTTTACATCCATCTGATGTAACTCTAAATCATAATGTGCTACTAATGCCATTACGATTCTGAAAGAATCTTTACATGAGACTGGAGAAAAGGTCTTATTGTAATCAATCCCTTCTCTTTGCGTAAAGCCTTTTGCCACAAGTCGCGCTTTGTATCTTTCTACATTCCCTTGGGAGTCAAGCTTTGTCTTGTAGACCCATTTACAGCCTACTTTTTTGGCTCCTTTAGGAATAATTTCCAAGTCCCAGACTTTATTAGCCTTCATGGACCTCATTTCCTCTTCCATGGCCTCAAGCCATTTTGAAGAATTTTCACTTCTCATGGCTTCTTCAAATGAGGTGGGATCATCCTCCATTTGAAATTTCTCTGTATGATAAATCTGATAATCATCAGAAATAGCTGATTTTCTTACTCTTTGAGACCTCCTCGGGGCCTCCTCATTTGGTACATCTTCTGTTTGAGGCTGCTGTTGCTCCCCCTCATATGTGGCAATGGGTTCTATAGGATCCTGAAGAACAGGTTCCTCATTCTCATTCATTGTTGCCACAGGAGGAACAATAACAGGTGCTGGCACCACAGTGTCTTGCATCGTCGGTGCAGCGACAGCAGGTAGTGTGAAGAATGGCTCTTGAATCATCGGAGTGGGCGCATACGCCCGCTTCTCTTCAAGGTCAATCTCTTGAGCTACCATGCTTCCCCTCATCATTTCATCCTCTAAGAAGACAGCGTGTCTCATTTCTACAAACTTTGTATATCTGTCTGGACAGGAGAAACGAAAATCTTTTGACTTTTCAGGGTAGCCAATGAAATGGCAACTTACTGTTTTGGGATCAAGCTTCCCAAGGTTTGGGTTAAATACTTTAGCCTCAGCAGGACTTCCCCACACACATAAGTGGTTTAGTGAGGGAACTCTTCCTGTCCACAACTCGTACGGTGTTTTTGGCACCGACTTACTAGGCACTCTATTGAGAATATGAATGGCGGTTTTCAACGCCTCCATCCATAAACTCAATGGCAGTGTGGAATAGCTCATCATGCTTCGCACCATATCCATCAGGGTACGGTTGCGTCTTTCAGTTACTCCATTTTGCTGAGGTTCGCCCGGTGTTGAATACTGGGCCACTATGCCATTTTCCTGTAAAAACCTTGCAAAAGGTCCAGGAACTTGTCCATATGGGGTATGTCGACCGTAGTACCCCCCCCCCACGGTCAGAGCGGACTATCTTAATCTTTAAATCGTGTTGATTTTCAACTTCAGCCTTAAATATCTTGAATTTATCCAAGGCTTCATTTCTTTCTTTGATTGGATAAATATATCCATAACGGGAGTAATCATCCGTGAATGTTATGAACGAGTCATATCCATCCACACTTTTCACAGGAAAAGGACCACAAATGTCTGTGTGAATAATTTGTAGAACTCCTGTGCTTCTTTTGGCGTCTTTCTTAATTTTCTTTACATATTTTCCTTTAATGCATTCTCTGCATTGTTCTAAGTCTGAGAACTCTAATGGAGGAAGAATATCATTCTTAACTAGTCTTTCTATTCTTCCCCTTGAAATATGGCCTAAACGACAGTGCCATAATTTCGACGACGCATCTAGATTTCTCTTTCATTTCCTGTTTACATTTGTAGACGAGGATTCAATCACTTTCTCGCACGTGACGTTCCTATTATCACATACGACATTCACATCATCACGTAATGATAACAAATAAAGCTCATTTTGTAAGATGGCAAGACCAACACATTCTTTATTAAACATTATTTCACACTTGCCATTTCCAAAATGACAATCATAACCATCATTGTCCAAATTTGAAACACTAATCAAATTCCTCTGTAAAGAGGGAACATAAAGAACATCTCTAAGTAAAAGAGTGAAGCCATCAGCTAGCTCTAATGAAAAATCGCCAACGGCTTCAACTTCAGCTTGGACTCCATTTGCGACTTTAATGCATCTTTCTTTTCTTTGCGTATTCCTCGTCGAACGGAATCCCTGCAAATTATTGGCAACATGAACAGTTGCACCTGAATCAATCCACCAAGTAGTTTTTGAATATTGTACATACAGGGACTCATTTATGAACGTAATGATGTTCTCACTTTTCTTTGACATAATTATTTTCAAGAAATCGGGATAATCTTTCTTGTAATGTCCCTTTTTCTTGCAATGAAGGCACTGATCTTTCTCCACTGTGAAATTTTGTTGCTGAGGCTTTCCTGTCTTTGAGGAGGAATGATTAAAGTTCTTTTTCTTGTAGTCCTTCACATAGTTGATAGAACCACCATGTGAGAATTTAATTCTTTCCTCCTCTTGCACACACATAGTTATGCACTTTTCTAAGTCTCATTTCTCGGGCTGCATGTTGTAGTTGATAACAAAGGTGTCAAACTCTTTCGGCAAGGAAGCAAAAATCAAATGAATAAGGAACTCATCCTTGAGAGCCAAATCCATTGGTTTAAGCTTGGATGCCAAGTTGCTTATCCTTAGTATGTGCTCTCTTATGCCACTGCCACCACCAGAGTACCTTTCTGTCACAAGCTGCTTAATCAGCTGTGTAGCATAAGTCTTTGAAGAGCCAGTAAACTGACTCTTTATTTTCTCAAGGTACTCTGTGACAGTGTCACACTCTGCGATTGAGCCCACAATTGCAGGCTCAATCGTGTTCTTTATCACAGCCAAATATTTCTTGTTGGCAGTGATCCACTTTTTATGATCAAGATCATATGACATTTTTATGGGAGCATAGTCCGTCTGTCTGGTCTGCCAAGCAGCATCAGCATCATTTTCATCTCTCACCGGTGCCACAGGCTCTGTGGGACACGGTGTGGTGACTACCCAGTCCACCTCAGCCAAGATGAAGGCCAGGTCAATCTTTTTCTTCCATTCACCGTAGTTGTCTCCTTTGAGAACCGGGATATCCCTGATGTAGCCCATCAAAGAGTATTCTCCTGAAAATGCAATTCATATACAGTGAGAACATTTAAACATAATAACAACAAAATTATATGCCTTATTTCCAACATTGGTCAAAATACGACATACAATTTTATCTATACATTAAATCTACATCACCGTTGGGCAGAAATAGAAATAATGCATAAAATCATCAATTAAAATTATAATACTGTTATTATCAACGTTGGTCAAAAAATAACAATATCATAATTCACAACAATTCTCAAAAAATTAAATTCTCCCGTTAGTTCGAATTTAATTGAAAGAGTAATCAACATTAACTTTTGCAGCGGAAACATGAAATTATTCTAAAATAATTCATACTCAGAAGCATTATTACTGTACTCATCTAATCTCTGGAAAAATTAACACGTTGGTGCAAAAAATTTACAGAGATTTGATTCAAATTTCATTCAAATTCATTCAAAAAATGCTTCTGAAAATAATTAAATTCATTTTCGGGATTTACTGTTCAAACGGCCATTTCGGCCCATCCCGCGCGGCCGCGGCTCAGGCGGCCCGCTCAGCCAGCGCCGCCTCGCGCTCCCCCGCGCCGCAGGCCACAACCTGGGCCTGGGCCGGGAAAGTCGCTGCGCGCCTGGGCCGAAAGCCAGCCCGGCTGTCTCGGCGCGATCTCAGCCGTCCGTCGCCATCCGACGGTGCGGCGGCGAAATCGGCGGAACAAAACACGCGAACGCCGCGGTCTCCCCCAAACCCTAGCTCATTTCTCCCCTCTCTCAGCCTCGCACCCGAGCGAACCGCAAAGGCGGCGGCGGCGACTTCGTCCACGCTGCCGGAGAAGGAAAGACCGGCGCCAATGCGGGCCCTCTCGCCGGCGTGCGCACTCCCCTGAGAGGGAGTGCGCCGCCGTCGAGCGGCTCCGTGTCGGCGCCCCTTTGCACACGCCCTGGCCCGGGGTTCGGGGCACGCTCGGATCTGGACGCGCAGTCGGCGGCGGCCTTTGGAGCGCCGGCGAGCCCACGGCTCGGCCGGTCTTCCCGCACGCCAGCGACGACGGCCCGGCGACGACGGCCAGGTAAGACCGTCCGTTTCAGATCTAGGGTTAGGGTACGGATTAGGGTTAGATCGAGTCCTTCCCCTCTCTATTTCTTTCTTTTGCCGTTTTCTAGGGTTGGGGATTCTCTTTATCTTTTCTTTTCCGCACGCCGGTCAACCGACGGCGGTCTTTGATCTTTCCCCATCTAGATCTACGCCTAGATTAGGGCTCTGATACTATTGTTAGGTCCCTTAGGATCTTCTAGGTCTAGATCAGAGGGGTTCTAGGTCTGATTTGAGAGAGAAGAGGAGAGGGAGAGGGAAGTACCGACCGTCCGATGCATTGGAGGAGGAGCTGGCCATCGCTGCTTCGTCGGTGAGGTCTGCGCACGGGCAGCGACGGTCGGGGAAGAGGAGGGCGGTGGCGGCGGCGTAGATTCGGTGAAGGCGACGGCGATGGAGCTTCCCGCCGCCGACTGCGCGTCCCTCTAGATCGGTCTAGGGTTTGTGTCGGGTGGGGTTTGCGGCTCAGGCGAACCTCGTTGCTCGAGCCGCCGGCCCCCACCCCTCTATTTATTGCACAGCGCGACGGGGGCCCACCAGCCAATAGTTGGGCTGGGCGCCCCCGATCAGGGCGCGGATCAAGGCCCCGATTAGCCGTTGGGCTAATCGGGAGAGAGATCAATCT
This sequence comes from Dendrocalamus latiflorus, assembly GCA_017311315.1. Lineage (NCBI taxonomy): Eukaryota > Viridiplantae > Streptophyta > Magnoliopsida > Poales > Poaceae > Dendrocalamus > Dendrocalamus latiflorus. The sequence goes on from CM029662.1 coordinate 20,711,693, forward strand.
AACATTAAGTTCTAAGAAGGAACGGGCCAATGTCCTATGCATTTGGTCTCAAATGTTCCAATAGTTCGTCGGTGATATTCCAATAATTCATCAACAATGTTACGAGCATTAGGTATGAAGGGGAGAATAGGTTGATGTTTCACGTATTTGGTTTCAATGTTTCAATAGCTCGTAGACGATGTTCATAAGCAATAAAAATATATTAATGAAACAAATCAAACATATTCGCTGAGCAACAGTATTAGTAAAACAATTTAAAACTATTGTTGGAATAAATGAAAAACAATAGTGGGACAAATCAGGACAATTAGTCGAAGAAAATAAAAAATATTAATAAGTATAAGGGTGAAAAATGACATACGAAAAAAAGATCTACTACTATATCCGACAAAATAATATGCTACTAAATGGAACTAAGAATAAGAAAAACAAAGAAAGACAAAAAGAAGTACATATTTTTTTTGAGGGTTATAAGTAGGACGAACATAACTAACACATATTCATACCACACGCACACGTATACATGTTCCTTATACACTAGGATCTAATCGAAGGTTCAACAATCTCCGGAGCATGGATACGTATTGCCTTACTGAATAGGTACGTGTGTATATCACCTCTAAAGACCTGAGAAATGAGAAACCCAAACTGATCCAAGAATGGAACGCAGGCTGGGGGGGGGGGGGGGGGGGCGAACAGCCTGGCTCCTTCCTCGGTATGGCCCACACCCAAAAATAGCATCAGCGGCAGGCCGGAGGGACCGTGGGCCGGACGATATGCCGCAGGTCAGGACTTCCGCGTTTCCGGCCCCCAACCCCACCCGTATGCAAATTCAAAAGTCGGCGTCCGTCTCGTCGTCTTCCAAGGATTCCAGCAGTCAAATACAACTCAGAAATCACAGGCCCTCGCATCGCCTTCGCCAAGCAACCTCGCCTCTCTTCCCCCAAATCAACCCCAACCATTCCACACGCTTCCAGAACCTTCTCCTCCAATCCTCCTCCGCCGCCGCCGGCCGATGCCCCGCCGCCGCGTGGGATTCCGCCGGCGGTAGCGCCCGCCCGCCACCCCCGCGCCAAAACCCTAGCGGGCCCCAGCCCCCCGCCGCCGTCCCCATGGCCAACCCCCACCTAGGTCTCGGCCTCGCGCCGCCGCCGGCCGCCGACCCCGCCGCCGCGCCGCCGCCCCGCCGGGCGCCGCGGCTGGCCAAGCGGCGCCACGCGGCCACCTCCTCCCGCTCTCGCCCGCAGCCGTCGTCCGCGGCGCCGTGGAATCCATTCAGCGGCGGTGGTACGGATGGATCGAGGCAGGGTGAAAATGGCGGGTTAGGGAGCGTGGATGGTGGTGGTGTTGGCGGCGGCGGTTTCGGATTAAGGAAGGGTCAGAGCGGAGGCTTTGTGTTTGGTGCCGCTCCAGCCGTGAGTCAGCAGCCTCCGCAGCCTGCCGCGGCATCGTCCAATGATGCGCCCTTTGTGTTTGGGAGCGTGAGGGACAGCCTGCCTCGGTTCGATGAAGGCTGGTCGGCTACTCCGAAGCTGCACGATATGATGGGGAAGCCGAACCTGTGGAGTCCGGGTAAAGACGGCATTGGTGTCGGTAAGGGGGTGGGTCATAAGGATGGGAGCTCTAATTTTGGTGTTGATATGCCTACTTTAGTTTCCAATAGTGAAGCGAACGTGCTCCCGGAGAAACTGACACAGTTGAATATAGGTAGCAGAGCGCCTTTGCAGAATGGGAGTGCTAATGGTGCGCCAAAAGTGTTTGTGCTTGGAAGTAATGGAGCTGGGAGTTTTGCTGATAGTAGGAACACCGCTACCTCTGATGCAGATTCCTGTGCTTCCAGCTCAGTTCATGGTACCGAGGCAAATGGTATGCCAGAGAAGCTGACACAGTTCAGTATAGGCAATCAAACACCTTGTGGCAGGATGGGGAGTGAAGCTACTAATGGTGCGCCAACAGTTTTCATGTTTGGAAGTAGCACAGAAAGTGGCCATCCATATAGCACTAATGATGTTGCCTCTGGTGCTGATACCAATTCATCTAGTACAGTTAATGGTACTGATGATGCAAGTGTGCTTCCGGAAAAGATATCACGGTTGAATGCAGGAAGTGGCATGTCCTTTCAGCACATAAAAAGTGGAGGTGGTGGTAGTCATCAAGCTGAAGAGTTTGTCTTTGGGAGTGGCAGAACTGAATGTACCCTTTTTGGCAAGGCAGCAAGCAATACTTCATATAAAGGCAGTGATTTTTTCTCTGCTGTAAATAGCAATGCTTCTAGTTCAGCTAATGGTGCTGTCAATTTGCCTGTGGAGAAGACATCAGATTTGAATGTAGGAGGTGGATTCATGCAGAGCATGAAAAGTGATAGTGCTAATTTTCCACCAGAGGCATTTGTATTTGGAAAAAATGAAAGCACAAGCTCTGTTTCAGGGCTGTCAGCAAGCATAGTCATGGATGATGGTGGCAATTTTGTCACTGGTGCAAATACAAACGCTTGTACTTCAGCTCATGTTACCGTGGAGAGCACACTTCCAGAGAAGATGACAAAGTTAAATATAGGACATGTAATTCCATCTCAGAGCATGAAAGGTGAAGCTGCTACTCGGCCACCAGAAGTAGTTGTTTTTGGAAGTAATGCAACTTCAAGCTTTTTTTCTGCCCAGACACCAAGCACGCCATTCACAAGTTATCAAACTAATGTATCCTCTGAACCAGAGGATATTAGAAATTCTACATATTCCAGATCAAATAATGATAAAGGTTATGGGCCAAGTGACTTTGTTTTCGGTAGCACCAACAATGCAACCGCTCAATCTGAAGGAGCTGCAGAACATGCACTACAAGATGAAATCAAGAAACTAAACATCAGCAGGGAGGGGCCTTCAACTGGATGTAATAAAGTGAATGATTCTTCTACTCCTGAATTTTCGTTCCAAAGCAAAGCAGAATCTACGTCAAGATATGGTGCCATTCCCCAGCCCAAAGTTGAGGAGTCAGGCCCATTTACATCTTCGAATCATTCATCTAGTTTCCCTACATCTGAAAATGCAATGCCCTCTTTCAGTTCCAGAACTATGAATGCAGGAGGAGAAACTGTTCCTGGTGAATCTTGTGCAGTCAAACAGGATCCATCTTGGTGTTCCAGAGAGAGCTTATTTGGTATAGACTATATAAAATCAGCGTATAGAGACAAGAAGGAAGCACATAAAAGCACAAGGAAAAAGAAAAGGCCAACTAGGCTAAAGCAATGTGCTCAACTCCATCAGGTTGTTTCTCAAGAAACACGCACCAATGGACTAGGCTCAGATTCAGCAGGTGACTATTCACCAATGGATTATTCTCCTTATCCAGCAGCAGTTGAACAAGTGTCAAGAGAGGCATCTGTGAATTCCGATCAGTCCGTTCACATGTGTGATAGTAGTGTCTCAAATCAGAACTCCAGTTGTGCTGAAGAAGATCTAGTTTCTCTTTCTGCAACTGAGCACTTGGTTATTGATGCAGACCTTCCAACGTACGAAGAGGAAGGCAGAGTTCCCAATGTGGACGCATTTGAGAATAATTTTGCTAACAGCTTTTCTAGTTTTGATGAAGTAAATTTATGTAATGTGAATGTTGGCACTAATGGTGAACCTAAATCATACACAGCAGAAGCTTGTTTTGATGGTTATGGATACAATGTTGATCGGCAAACCTGCGAAGAGAACACCTACAGAACACAGCATGAGTCTGGTGAACCTGTTACTTTTCAATCAAGCTCAGTAAATTTTAGTGGGCTGAACTTTTCCTTTGGTGCATCGCTGTCTCCTCAAAGCTCATTATCAACACAAAGACGTAACACAAGAAGGAAGTTAAGGACTAAGGGCGGTCAGGTGTCTAAACCTTCAGCCACCCAAGCTTTTGTACAGCCAAAAGCCTCACATGACACTAAGGGCGTGCGGTCTTTCCCAGAAACAAGTAAAACAGAAAATTCAATGAAAGAGCAGTCAACCATAGATGCATCAATTTCTGCAGCCTTGGAGACTTGTGAGACCTGGCGTACAAGGTTTGTCCGAACATGGTTTGATTTTGTTTTAATATCTCATTGTCATCGTCATGGCATGTATATCTTTTTGCACAACCTTATGTGATTACTTAAATTTTGATATACCATAGTTTGCTTGTTTCATTTGTGCCAGTGGAAATCAAGCCTATGCAAATGGCCACTTTGCTACTGCAGAGGAGTATTATACCCGTGGAATAAATTCTATTTCCCATCATGGTACTTCTGGACGCTGTTCCCGTGCATTGATGCTGTGCTATAGCAACCGTGCAGCTACTAGAATGTCTCTTGGGAGAATGAGAGAAGCTCTTCAGGATTGTTTGGTTGCTACATCAATTGACCCCACCTTTCTTAAGGCTAAAGTTAGAGCTGCAAAGTAAGGGGCTGCTATCCTCATCCTCAACTACTTCTTTTATATATTGGTATTTGTTTTAAGTGCAATAGTATCTCTAGTTCCGCTATTACAGAACCCAGATTAGTATGATGGAGAAATAAATTTTAAGAAAGGGACAATTATGGGTATTATTCTGGTAAGCACCAAGTAGTGCTATGTCCTGCTTTTATCATGGAAGATAATGCAATAGGTTATTAATGATTTAAAATATATATGCATCTGGAAAATCAGAGTTGCATGTTCCAGACTTCCAGGTGTATTCGCACTGCCATGCTTCGATAATTGAGATCTTCATTATATAACCATGGTATGTTTTAGCCTTTTAGACAAATAAAAAGTATAGTCCACTGAAAAACATTTCTGTTGGGAATATCTTGTTTTGTTTATGTTGTTTTGGAGAACTTTGGAGGGTTTATTAACTCTGCAACTTCAATTGCACATACTTTCTCTACCGTCTTCGTACCTTCTTAAGTGATTGGTAGGTTAATTTTTTTACTATCCATGAATGCAGTTGCCAACTTGCACTTGGAGATCTTGAAGATGCATCAAGGAGTTACACAGCCTGTTTGAAGTCCAATAACACTGCTGGCTCTGACTTCAAAATGTTTGCCGAGGCTTCTGATGGTCTGGAAAGAGTCAAGGTATGCTATCTTTCTGCTTATGGGGTAACTTTTTAAGTTCTGTTTTTTTACATATTTTAACATTCACATGTTTTGGAATCTATGCTATCTATCTTTTAATCCCAAAACCTTACGAAAGCCATAATTATTAATTTGTTATTTGTTAAATTCTGAAGAACTATTCATTATTCTCTAGCAATACCTCACGGAACTATGTATTTTGTGGTGATGTAGTATATGATTTTTTGTCATTCCTTTACCCTGTTGGGTGCAGCTACAGGTGACCGGTCACTGCAGGTGATTTGCGCAAAAAAGGGTTGTTAGTGGAATACATGCAATGTTTAGTTTTACAGGGAGCAGTCCATATGGCCAGCAATGAAGATTGCAAACTCTGAATCAGAATTAGAAAACAAGTATTTTAAAAAAATAAATCTGACCTGCTCAAAAGCAAACTGACCCACTTTACCTTTGGCTTTGCTATTTTCAGGAACTGTTGTAATGTAAGGTGGATGGCAATATTATATTCTTTTATTGGTTATTAATCAAGTTATCCTATACCTTCACTTTTTTAGAGGAATCCTGTACTTGGACTTGATACACTTTCCTTGGTTTGGGGCATATCTAGTGCGAGCTAATAGCTAGGTGCAATCATGTAAGCTAATCTAACTCGGGCATCAAATGAATGCCCTTTTTTTTTATTAAAAAAACTGAAGGTAGTTCTACATTTAAGCTACCTCCATATAAAACTTCAAGCTCACATTTTATCTGTGCTAACATTATTTGAGTTTAAACTTGAAGTTTTAAAGGATTGTACAATGCTCCAAAAACTCTTGAGAATCTTTCATGATGGTTCGGTTCCCAAACCTAAGTTGTTTTCATAATTGCACCTAGTTATTGGGTTATTGGTTTGCACTTGATACATTCCCCTGGTTGTGCTGAGATATATGAGTTGTTGCATGATCATTTCCTTTAGAAGTGTCTATGGTTTATTTGAGTTCAAAATTTCTCAGTTATTATATCTTATTGACATCCTTTTACCAATGCTGCAGAGAGTGGAAGATTGGATATCCCAGTCCAAGGGACTACTTAAGAAAAGAACAATGCCTGAAGCAACAACAGCTTTAGAATTAATCTCCAATGCATTGCACATAAGTTCACACTCAGATAACCTAATGGAGATGAAAGCAGAGGCACTACTGACGGTCTGTATTTCTTCTTGTCTGCTGTTTTGTATCCAATTATTATGCAATCATATTTCCAAGTGATTTCTTGTTTTATCACTGCTTTCCTCATGTACTTATTATCTAGTTACTAATATGGTTGCTGCACTGAACAGCTACGAAGATATGAAGAAGTAATTGAACTATGTCAGGAAACAGTAGATTTGGCTGAAATAAATTCTGTTTTATTTAATGGAGAATCAAAGAATTCCAATGTATCTGAAGTGACGGAATGCCCTGGAAGGTTTTGGCGGTCATACTTCATCTGTAAGTCATATTTCCTTTTAGGCAAGCTTGAAGACGCTATTGACTTGCTAAAGAAGCATGAGCAACTGACACCTGTCAAAGAGAGGTAAACTTGTCATGTCCTGTGAATTTCCTTTTCTTTTTTTGCAGTTCGTCTTATGATATTTAACTCATGAATGGTGCAAATCACACAGTGACGGGCGTATATCTCAAGAACATTTCTCATCATTGTCTACAACTATAAGTCAACTTCTTTCCCTTAAGGTATACCTCCATTTCTATTGATTTATATGCATCCTCTAGCAGACTAGTAAAGTGGGAACCTGGTGATATGTGTTCTGTCATATCTACCCATGTTATGTATATATTGATTATATTCTTCGATTCATTGCTTGATTGTGTGTTTTCCGATAATTCTTTTCTTATGGACATGATTCAGAACTAGCACATGATTTATTTTCCCCTTCTATCTTTGAATAATCACAATATCTCTTTGCAGGAAATGTTGCATAGTTTTCTCTTTATTTCATTGTTAGCCTTTTCACTTATATTGATAGTAACATACATTGCTTTTCTTTCTCTCCTCTTGTGATCCTTTTTAGGCTGCTGGGAATGAATCATTTCAAGCTCGTCGATTTTCACAAGCTGTGGAACGGTATTCAGCGGCTTTGGCATGCAATAGTGACTCACGCCCTTTTTCAGCTCTCTGTTTTTGCAATCGTGCAGCTGCATATCAAGCACTTGGTCAAGTTACTGATGCAATAGCAGATTGTTCACTAGCCATGGTTCTTGATGCAAATTATCCCAAGGTATACTGTAGTAGCTTTTGTTCTATGTTATGAGCTTATCCTTTTTCACACATTTCAATGTATAGAATAAAGGATCAAAGATTATGTATGTACTGTTTTAGCTCTACATGGTTGTTTAAGGGTTTTATCTAATAGTTTCTTAAATCTTAATTCCAGGCAATTTCAAGGCGAGCCACCTTATACGAGATGACCAGGGATTATGGACAAGCTGCTAATGATTTAAGGAAGCTAATCTCACTTCTTGAAAAGCAAGCCAATAAGTCTGGAGTATCACCAAAAGTTTTGAACAAGCATAGCGATCTGAAGCAGGCGCGTGCACGACTTTTGTCTGTGGAGGAGGAAGCAAAAAATGATACTTCCTTGAATTTGTATTTAATCTTGTAAGTTTTTCCAAGTGAAATTTACCTTTCTGTCTCTACTAATGTTTTTTTGCCCCAAGTTTTGCTCCATCAACCCAAATATTTCCATTTTTAAAATAGTTTATGCATGTCTCCTACATTTGATTTCCTCCCGCTATTATCATTTGATCTAAAGAAACAAAGAATACCATTGATTATGCCTACGAGAACTGCAGCGTTCTTTACACCATGGCTTCTAAAGGAACTGCGCTCTGTGCTCTTTGATGTTTTTGAAAATTGTTTGTAAGGGTATCTGTCAGGGGTGTGGGCCTTGGGCCCAAGGCCTAGTTGGGTTATTATTAGGAATTAGAGATTGGTTTCTATTTGAGTTAGAGATTGGTTTCCTTGTATTAGAGATATAGTTAGAGATATGATATTAGTTACTATATCTGTTAGAGATATGATTGGGATTAGATTCCATCTGTTAGGGGGAGCCATCTATATAAGGAGGCTACCGCATGCTATTGTTAGGCAATCAGAGAATTATCAAAGTCTTCCCCGTCTAAATTCCTAGTCTCTCTCCCTCTCGTTCTACGCCGACACCATCCGGCTATCTTCTTGGTGGCGTTTACCTCGGTTCATGACAACTTGGTATCAGAGCAGTCGATCCCTTCCCACGACTTCTGCTACCATGTTTCCTGCAACTCGTCCTCTCGTCGAATCAATGGCCATAATAAAAGCCAACGCTGAGAAGGTGGCCAGCTACGACAAAGAGAAGGCAGACTCCTTCCTTAACATGTATGACTTCGAGAAGCACTTGAAGGATCGGGAGAAGGCAAAACAGGAGGCCGCTCGTAGAGCAGAAGAGGCGGCAGACATTGGTTTGCCGACTGCTAACGAAGAGGAGGAAGAGGTCTCTCTCGCCCCCCTCGCTGAGATTGCCGGCCGGGAGGAAAACAGCGGTCAGACCGGGAAACTAGGGTTTCCAGCGGTCAGACCGCCGCCTGCTCTGTTCCATGGGACTGCGCAGCCGTTGCCGCCTGGACCCACAGTCGTCGCCGCTGCTTTTCGTCGTCGCCGCCGTAAGGCCGCGGGCGCCCGAAGCCGCGCCGCCGTCACCGCTCGAGGCCGTCTCCTCCCACGCAGCTGCCGTCGCCCGGGCTGTTCCCATCCGTGCCGCCGCCGTTGCCTGGGTCGTCTCCGTCGGCGCCGCCGCCTCCGTCCGAGCCACCTCTGCCCGCTACGCCGGCCGCCCGACCGCCGGCTGTCGCTCCTCGCGGCTGCTCCGTGCTCGGAAACGCCCGACCGCCGCCGCACCAGACCTGCCTCCGCCCGGGCCACTTCCGCCACGCCGCCGCCGCTCGGTCCGTTTCCGCCCGTGCGGCCGCCGCTCGATCCGCCTCCGCCCGAGCCGCCGACGCCAGTCCGTCTCCGCCGATCTGTCGCCGCCCGGAGTCATGCACGTCGCCGCCACCACCGCTTGGGCCTCTGCCGCGCGCCGCCGCCGCTCCAGATCCGGACGTCCCCGGGCTGGGCCTCCCCGCGCCGCCCTCGGGTGCCGGGTACCAGCCGCCGCTGGGTCCCTCTCCGCCCGTGCCGCCGCCGCTTGGCACACCTCCGCCCCTGTCGTAGCCGCCGCCGCCGGACCACATCTGCCCGAGCCGCCGCCGCTACGCGGGCCGCCCGCTCCGCCGAGCCGCCGCCGAGCCGATGTCGCCGTAGCCCGGGCCTCCTCCGCCTGTTCGCAGCCGCCGCCGTGGGCCGCCGGAGTCGTCGCCGCCGGTCCACACCGACCAGCCCGGAACCGCCGCCGCCGCTCCTGCAGTACCACCGCCCGAGTCATTTGGACTTTGTGAGGTGGCCTGGGGGGTCTCGGTCGGTTTAAAACCGACCGATAGATTAGTTCAGGGCAACACAAAAAAAAAATCAAAAAAATCAAAAATAAAAAAATAAAAAAATAAAAAAAATTCAAAAAAAAAAATTATTTTGCAGGCATTAAATAACTGAAGGCGCTACTCTTCGTCTAGCCTTGTTCCGTTTGAATTTGGCCGGTCGCCTCCATCTGCTACAGCACCCCGCCACCGTTCGCCTTCTACATCGGCATCAAATGTCTTTCATTGGCCGCCATCTAGCAGCTCGAGGACGAGCTGCATGTCCGAGAGGGGTGTAGTGTCAGGGGTGTGGGCCTTGGGCCCAAGGCCTAGTTGGGTTATTATTAGGAATTAGAGATTAGTTTTCTTGTATTAGAGATATAGTTAGAGATATGATATTAGTTACTATATCTGTTAGAGATATAATTGAGATTAGATTCCATCTGTTAGGGGGAGCCATCTATATAAGGAGGCTACCGCATGCTATTGTTAGGCAATCAGAGAATTATCAAAGTCTTCCCCGTCTAAATTTCTAGTCTCTCTCCCTCTCGTTCTACGCCGACACCATCCGGCTATCTTCTCGGTGGCGTTTACCTCGGTTCATGACAGTATCATTTTGACATTGAAATGACGTTGGTTGGAAATGTAGTAGTTTACGTTGTATGCTGCATTAAATGCGTTGTAGGGAGTCTTGGGACATGGACATCCTGTGATGGCGAGGCAGCAGTTTTTGAAAATTGCAGCAGTTATGGCTATCATTTTTTTGATATGAGAAGCAATACTGCTAGTATGATAGTACTGGATCTATTAGTCTTGTTTATGTGGTATTTTTGTTGTATACTTGTTGTTGGGTAATGTTTGATGTTGAAGGATAATGTCACATAACAAAAGCCTTGCAGCTTGGGGGCACATATCTCTGCTAGTTAGAGCAAACCTGGTAGGTAGCAACCAGGATTATGTTGCTTATCTTGTAAAACATGGTGGTGTCGTGTGCTATAGAAAAATAAAATCCAGGACAGGGACTGCAGAGTTCTTGGTAAGCAGAAAAAAAAAGACAAAGGAATTACTACATTAGTATTGAGAAAACCTGCAGTTGTTGTTTGTATATGTTGCAAGGGAACTTCATATACCATCTTGCAGTATTTTTTTAAAGACAGGTTTTAGCTCCATTTTGACCCGTTCTGTAGCTACTCAGGCCATAGTATGTTGTATGATATTATTTCATTTCTGTGTAGTCTTTTAGACTTTTGATGAATTATCCCTTTTTCATAAGATGAAGCAAGTTCTGTTTTGCTCATGTAATGTGGAGATAACTCAATTTGGTGATTATCCTTTTTTCAGGGGAGTCGAACCATCCTGCTCTCCAGCAGATATTAAGAAGGCGTACCGAAAAGCTGCATTGAGACATCACCCAGACAAGGTTCTCATACTTCTGAAATATCTTATTGCTTTTTATAGAAAGTGTTTCTTTTAACACCACTTTGACCTGCAGGCTCAATTGCTAGTAAGGAATGAGAATGCTGATGATGGGTTTTGGAGGGATGTTGCCAAGGAGGTATATGCGGATGCTGATCATCTGTTCAAAACAATTGGGGAGGCAAATAATGTTCTTTCAGACCCTGACAAGGTAAAACACAAAGGCAAATGACTATGCTTACGAAAAGTGGCCATCAACTAATATTTGCATGGGATATTTTTGCCCTTCTCACTTCATTGTAGTATTTCTTTCCAAGGGGAAGCACACCCAATCAGTTAGATGCATAGTAGAGGGAAATTGGCATTGATTAACTTATGTGTTCCAACTGTTATGTAAACGTTCTACTGGAATTAATAGGAGTAGTGGTCCTAACTTCTAACGGATAAGGCTAGCTGCTATCACTACGCACTCAAATAGGGCTTCTGAATTCTGTTGGCACTGAGCGGTAGGGTTTAGGACCGGAACCAGTCCTAAGGCCGTTCCATGGCCGGTTCTGGTTTCTTACCAGTTACAGCCACTCAAAAACCGTACAAAAAATGTGAATTAAAAAATTTTGAAGCTGAAGTTGAAAACCAGACTAAAAAACTGCCAAGATCTATATTTGAATTTCCAAATGCGGGCGGTATGGGATATCCTGGTACCCACTGAGATTACCAGAAAACCAGCTGTAACCAACAAGTTACCGCTATTTTCTGAACCCAACTGGGTGCAAACTAGCAACAGAAGGCCCCATGTCTAATTTGAGCTTGATTTTGGATGTGGCTTGCTATTTATTGGTGGCAGTAAAATTGAATTTCTTATAATTACAAAGTGAGACTTGTGCACTGCTTTTCACTTTATCAATTCCTAGTTCCTAGATCAATGAACTTGTTTTCTAGTTCTAACTAGTGAAGCCTTACCTTTTGGCTTCAATTTTGCAGCGCCAAGAATATGATATTGAAGAGAATCTAAGAAATGCAACAGCGAGAGTTTATAAGGGGAGGAGTCCGCATAGGTCACCCGAACAGCACCACAGGAAACAATACGGCAGGGGTTTTAGTCCTCGTCAGTGGCAATCAAACAAAGGTGCATCCCATTCACGCTGGTCTGGATACTCTGATGATTACTGGTAAATTTGTTGGTAGATGCTTGTGGTGTGATCTTAACACGAGAAGCATCTAGTGCATCGGATGCATGTGGAGCAAGGCCTCCTTGCACCAAGCGTGGCACTTGTCTTCATCCTGAGGTTGTTGGGTGCGACTGCTAACTCGCCGGCCTCCTCGGTACACTAGGGATGTGTCACAGCTTAGCTGTCTGCTGGATGCCATTCTTTTGAAGAGGATGGAACTATAAGGATTGGTTGGCTGGGATGATCGGTTTTTACGCTTTGTTTGTTGTAGCTTGGAAAGCAGCGTATGCGGGGGTTGGAATTGGACCGTCAGGTTATCTTGGTTGGCATGATGGTCTCGAGTCTGACCGCTAACACCAACATCAAAGGTTAACAGCAAAGAGAGAGAGGTCGGTCTCTCCATACGCAAAAGCATTTTTTTTTTGTTCAGGGCATGGTTGCTGTGTCTGAATACAGTAGCAAGGAAGATCATCAGCACAGCGACACATATTTTTTGTGCGCTGAGATCCGGGGCTTTGTTTTGTTTACGAGTGCTTCAGATGATGTGCCCTACCTGACAATGGGAAACAAAAGAAACTGTGGTGTATTTATTTAAACTGCCATTGTTGAATACGTAGTCTCCAATCTTTCGTCTTTCTTCTCTTTACCACATTTGTTCTGGAGAACTAAGTGTGGCGTTCCTATCTGTTACTCCTAGCTGAGCACTTGAGATAGCACGCATATGTTGTGAGGCATAAAAGAAAGCTCTGCACTCGAGAGAGTTATCATCGGACTAAGCCCAAGCCACACTTTACAGTACGCTGGGTGTTTGATTCGATGCACGTAAATGCCAAAGTTTGCCTTACCAAAATGTAGTAATTTTGACTATATTTAACATCGGGTGGGTGTTTGATTTGATGTACAGAAATGTCAAAGTTTGCGTTACCAATATGTTGTAATTTTGGCTAGATTTAACATCGGGTGGGTTTTTTATTTGATGCACATAAATGTCAAAGTTTGCCTTAACAAAATTTCGTAATTTTGACTAGATTAAGCATCTACGTTTATTGGTACGAATCGACCCCCAAGAGGAGTATATGCGATATACTTCCAAAATATCTTTTTTTTAAACTGAAGGAAGATGTACATACACCACGATGCCCGTGCGCGCACACATAACTATATCCTTTTAGCACATGTGTGGAAAGACAGATTAGAATCTATGATTTTACAAAATTTCTAGTGAAAACATACTAGAATATGCGTAAAAGTAGGCATCATAATTTGAATCAATCTTACACCTCTAACTCTACTACCCTACCAAGAGGTGATTTCCTTCTAAATTTTTTTTGACACTGCCCAATTTAGAAATTAGTTTTGACACGTGACCGGCAACGAGCAAAATAAATAGCAATAGCCATACGATGACGAGCAATATCAGTTGACCACAAATTTGTGTTTTTGCATTGCATCTTAAGAGGGTGCTCAAAAAGGCTTTTTTTAGTGGCTTATGGCTAAAAGTACTATAGCTGGTTGAAATTGCACTGCAGCTGACAGCGGCTTATTTAACGTAATTAAATTTAAAAAATTAAAAATAGAAAAAATATGTTAGCTCATCACCAACGGTATAAACGAATACGAGAAAAAAAGAACCGACAAAAAACTAAAAAAAGCTAAAAATCAGAAAAAAATGAAATTATTGAATAGCAAAAAAAAAAAAAAACCAGAAGTCTAAACCATTCTGAGTGGGGCTTACACTGATAATTTCTGGCCCTTGAGCCGTTGAGCCGCAGTGCAGTACCAAATAATGATTATAAAATTTAGTAAGATTTCTTTTTTTACTTGGCTCTCCAGTACCTTTTCTTTTGCCAAAACTTGGCCATAGGCAATCAATTTCATGACTAAATTTCTTAGTGCCAATTCTGTACAAAGCTTAGTAGCGCAAATTTTGTCACCAACCTAACATACACTATAAATAATTGTGTTTCTGTATGCTCAGCTAATCCAAGCCCAAGCCCGACTGGACTATACGAACCGTGTATTTCTGTATTATCTCCTAATCAATAAAACCAAGCTTGAGAATACATACATACATACATACATACATACATACATACATGCATGCATGCATGCATGCATACATACATACATACATACATACATACATACATACATACATACATACATACATACATACATACATACATGCATGCATGCATGCATGCATACATACATACATACATACAATATATATATATATACATACAATATATATATATATATATATATATATATATATATATATATATATATATATATATATATATATATATATATATATATATATATATATATATATATAAACATATAAACATACATACATAGACATACATATACACATATATACATACATATATGTATGTATATATACATATATGACGCTAATCGCGGCCATTCATGGAACCTCATTAACTATGTTATAGAAGGTCGCAAATTTGATGTGGTTGACTTGATCATCAGGGAGATCGCCTCCTCCAAGAATAACAGGATCAAGCGGATAAATTATGCTCCTTACATTATGGCCTTGATCTAAAAGAAGACTGACTTCAGAGGTGACCTAGGTGGAGTTCACAAACCTTACAAGCCTAGGGTAGATCCTCCTTTTTCCCCCATCTGCTCGCCCTCAGTAGGTAGATCTGGCACCAACAACAACAGCAGGAGCAGCAGCAGCACAGCCTAAGAAGGCAGGCCAGGTCTCACTTGCCCAGATCTACTCGGCCATTCTTCAGCTTCGCGACTCTTAGGTTGAGGGGTTCGTTTCTCTCTCCTCCCGGATGGATTCCATTGACGGGAGAGTTGCAGCTATTGAGCAAGCCATGGCTCAATCCCCCTTCCTTGTTCGCTATACTTGCTGCCACCGTCGCGACCCTTCTCCTCCGGCACCCCAGGAGTAGCCCTTTTCGGTATTTGATGCCAAAGGGAGAGAAATCTAGAAGATGGAAGACAAGAGAAGATGGGCAGGATGGGCTAAAACTTTATTTTATATTCTCTATGTAATGTCTTTTATGAGCTGTAATGAACATTATTTTTGGATGTAATGACGTTCGTGCTTAATGCTCATGTTATGATTGCTTATGTAATGATAAATTTGAATTGCATGCATCTTTTCCCTTGTGCTGAAATTATTTTTGTTTTATACCTATGCACATGTTTAGGGGGAGTTTCTCCTCTTCTTGACTTTAAAAAGAGATAATTCACCAAAAGGCTAAAATAAAAAAATTATTGCAAGAATTATTCTCATTTAAAGTCACAATAGAATATACGACTAATTGTCCAAACAAGTGATATATTAAAAACTTCATTTCTCACATAAAACTTGTGTTGTCATCAATTACCAAAAAGGGGGAAATTGAAAGCATCTAGGCCCCTAAAAATGGTTTTTGGTAATTAATTAATTTATGTAAATATGGGGCTAATGTGTTTAATGAGTATTTAGGGGGTGTTTGGGACTGCTCCACAAACTCTGCTCCACAAACTCTACCGTGGAGCAGCTCCACAAAAAACCTAGAGTTTGTGGAGCACCCCTTTAGGTGCTCTCATAACTCCACCTTTTTTTCCTCGAACAGAGTGCGTGGAGCTGAACCTGTTTGGCTAAAAAACATAGAGCGGAGCTGAAAAACGTGGAGTGGAGCAGTCCCAAACACCCCCTTAAAAGGTTAAGTCCTTAAGTGGATGACAAGATGCAAGCTAAGGATCATTGTGAAGATCAAAAGTGGCTCAAGGTGAAGGTATACTTAGACTAGGATCCTCTTTTATTTTTACCGGTCTTAGGATAGGTTAAATGTCGTACCATAAAGCGGGATCATGACAAGTAGCTTGATAGCATAATTCTTGTGCCATTTGGATCAAATTAGGATCATGCATTCATTGAAAATCTGATTTAAAAGTCAAATCTTTGCTCTGTCTGGAAAATCGGAAGTACCAGAGTTTTAACGTCAGAACTACCGCAAAGCGGAAGTTCCGCAGTCTAGAGCGGTACTTCCGGTGCTCGGAAGCTCTGAAAATCAGAGCGGAACCTTTTTGCAGAGAGCACCCCCGGGAGTGTTCGGTGCTCTGTCCGGACAACCGGAAGTACCGGCATGTAATTTGCGGCACTTCCGCTTGCCGGAAGGTCCGGTATCTTAGCGGAGCCTTTTTCCAGAGAGCACCCTCTGGGTGATTTTTAAGGACTTCAGAATCCGGAAGTACTAGAGATTTAAGGCCGGAACTACCATGCGAAGCAGTAGTTCCGCTGTATGAAGCGGTACTTCCGGAGCATGGAAGCTCCGGTAGCAAGGGCAAAACCTTTTTTCCAGAGAGCGCCAACTTTTGGTTCCGGTCCATGTGGTACTACCGCGCCGACTTCTTGGAACTACCACAGAGCGGAAGTACCAAATTTATAACGGCGGTAGTTCCACACCGACTTTCAAACGGCTAGTTCAGAGACTCTGACATAGCCGTTCTGCCGCGCTAGAGCCGGAGCGGAAGTACCGGCCTTTGGCCTGCGGTACTTTCGCTCACCCTGATTTTTCCTGAGTATTTCTCCCAACGGCTAGAATTGATTGGTGAGGTTATAAATACCCATACCACTACTCAAGGACAGTAGTTAGAGACCCCATTGAACATCTTTGAGCATTGAGCATTCATTCCACACCTCATTTACTGTTTATGCATTCATTTGAGGTGGTTGAGCCAAAAAGTGCACTGCATTCAATAGTTTGATCCTTTGACACTTGTGTTGTAATCAAGTGAAGCACGTGGTTTGTTACTCTTGGTGTTTGCCGGCACCTGGACGATTTGGTGGAGGTTGATCGGTGATCTTCTCAAAGAAGCTTGTGAGAAGGCCCGGTGTTCGTGTGAAGATTGGAGCTCACCTACCCGGAGTGGGGAAGAGCTACCACTATTGGATTCGAGGTGCTTCGGCTTAATTCGTGGAGTCGGTCCAATTCGTTTGGGCTAACCTCAACATGGATTAGGGGAAACCGGCAAGTTTCCGAACACCATGGTAAAACATCGAGTGTACTTGTTCCTCTCTTACTTTCTTCTAGCTCTTGTTTACTATTCCTATTGTGATCATTTATTTGAGTTAGAGGTAGTGTTGATTCTCATCTTGACTAGAATTGTGTAGGAATTAAGTGCTTCATTTTCTTGTTATATTAAAATTTTAGAGAATTATCTAAAAGATAAGAAAATTTAAAAACCTCCTATTCACCCCCCTCTAGTCGGTTATCCTTGATGCTACAGTCGTGGATGAATATGGATGCGGCGGTGGCCAAAATTGGGCATAGGAGAGTGCAGAGGGTGGAAAGCTGGTCACGGTGCACATGGGCTTGCTTTTATAGGTGGCGTGTGGTGGTGGGAATGTTGTGGCGGGATCTGACGCGTTCTTGCACGCCGCGATGTGGATGCGTGCGTGGCACATGTAGGCTCGAGCCGGGGCAGCAACACTTGGGCATGGCAGGAACTAGCGGTGAGTGCGGGGTCGAGGGCAGGTGGGTGCATGAGCAGAGCAGGGTTGCAAGGCTGGGCTTGTCTAGCAGGCTGATGGGCGTCACAGGCTAATTGGTTGGACTTGGGGTAACATCGCAAAATTTCAAGTTTTCAAGTCAAATGAGTATTTATAAAAATTTCATGAATTTTTTATATTAACTAAAGCTTAATTTGTATTTTCATAAATTAAAATAATTAAATGTGATTAATCCATGTAGCAAATAAATCTAAAAATAGTTTCCAGAAATGTCTCAAAGTTTTCAAGCTTGTTTGCTATTTATTTTAGCTTGTTTGGATTTCCTGAAATTACTAAAAAGAAAAGGTAATTTAAAATCCGGAATTCCTTCGCAGGTCGAATCTCTTTTGGCCCATCTCTCTTTCTATCTCTTCTTTGGGTCAGAGCCAAATCCGCAGCCCAGCTTCGCCAGTCAGCGTAGCCTAGCTCTCCCTGCCTCTCTGTTTTTGTCGACAGTGGGCCCTACCTGTCAACTTCATCATCTCCATGCTGTGGCCCAACTCTGCCGTCGTGTTCGAGCCAAACTCCTCATGCGCTGCCACTCCCTGCAATAAGAGCTTGCCACACCCCTCGTTTCCTGCACCTGAGCTGCTCTCATCCTCGCAAACCTAGCCGTCATCGTATCGAGAAGGGAAGCTGCACCATCACCACTGTCGTTGATGAGGAATTCCACCGCTGTTGCTGAGCTCCCGACCTCTCCATCTCCTCCATCAAGTTCACATGCCAAGATATATCTCGCCCTCTCCTCGCCTTCGCCGGGAAGTCACCATATCGACATTCCAATCGGAGCCCAAAGCACCGCTGTCGCTCAACGCTCTCCATTGGTCACCTCTATTGACCTTCGTCTTGGCGCGCAGCCCACTAAGTTCACCGTGATCTCCTCTCCCAGATCCACTTCTTTGCGTTCGTTGTCGTCGCCATCGCCCGAGTTGCACCGCCACTCGTTGTCGACCATCGGTTCCCATGTGTCGTCGCTCGCGTGTTAGCCGAGTCAACATCTGCATCAGCAGTCAGCTCAGCCAAGCCACCCACGTTGTAGCCACATTAGTGTTTACATGGCATGCTAAACCCTAACACTAGATTGGTCCAACGTAGACCTAGTCCACTTTACATCGAGCCACTGACATGGGACCCCACGTGTCATGTTCCTATTCTATACACATAGCTCACTGTGGACCAAAACCCAAGTATGTGGACTCGGTGTATAGACTATGGACCCCACATGTCAGCCTCTCTGATTTTCCAAAAATTAGACAGGGAAAGATTCCCTGGCCCACCTATCATAATTAGTATTCTTTCTTTTCTTTTTTTAAATTTTCTAGCTGATTCAACTTTAGAAAACCCTCTCCCTCATATGATCTTTGCTTGAGTCCGTTCAAGTCTCTAAATTTATCTAAAATTGAGATCTATTTTATAGTAATTTTTATTTAATTTTTGGAGTTCACTTGTTGTTCTGTTTTGAATTTATTTACCAACCTTGTGCACCACCACCTTCGGCGCCTATAAAATCGAAGCAACAACGACAACTAGCTCCTTTCCATCCCCTTCACTCATTGAAGCCAACCACACTATTGCTAACCCGCGTCGTTGTTCGCAAATCCAGTGAGAGCGCCACTATAACATCTCATTTTCAGGTTTGTTACTTTGTGTTGTAATTCAATATTGTTTGCTGAAGCTGGTGTTTAAAGTTCAAAAGCCTGTGTTTAAATTTCAGTTCCTAGTTTTTTTATCTTGCTTAATTTCTTTTCTCCCGCCAAAAATCCAAATTTTTTCAGGTGTGCTTGCCCCTTTTCTTTTTGGCCCAGCAGGCCAGCTCGGCCTCTTTTCCTTTCTTGGCTTCTTGGGCCTTTCGGCTTGCTCAGCTGCCCAACACCCTCCTCTTTCTTTCTTCCCCCTCCTTTGTTCCCGCCCGAGCACGCCATGTTGATGGCACCACGTGTCGCCGCCCTTGGATGCTCCTCTCCACCCCGGTGCTAGCCTTCCTTGTGGCAGCTCCGTCAACAGCCCGTACTCCTCCCCTCAGGCCTAGATGCTCGCCTCACCACTAGTTTCTCCGTGCGATGTCCCTTCGTTCGCCGCCGTGGTCGACCGCCGAAGTCACCCCCCGGTTTTACTGTCGCATCTGGGCCAGTGCTCGCTGGCTGTGGCATTGATGCCTCACCGCATTAAAGCCGCCTGTGCTGAGCTTGCGTCACTCCTCCCATCTAGCCCTGCTGCCCCTCCGCCCCGTGGCCTCGCCGCCATACACAATAGCAAATGGCCCGTCGGCATCGCCTCTTCCCTGTGAGCATTGACTCTTCAATAAGCCATTGCGTGCGCCTGGTATCTTTCCTTCCCTCTCTGCCCAAGCTCAGCGCTAGCCTCGGTGTTGCCCTTCCTCTACTCAAGTGTGCGGCAGTGCCCCCATTACCATCACCGGTCACCCACCTTAAATTCGCGCCCAATGCTCTCCACTTCCATCCTCCCTCTATAAAAGCCTGGTAAATCCCTCGACTGCTCCTCATCCACCTCCCACTTCATGCTCTAACTCCCAAAGCTCAAAATCACCACCGCCAGAAAGTTCCTTAGGCCACCATCGTCGCCAGCTCATTTTGGAGAACCACCCTCGGTATTGCCCCTTTCCTTAAGTTTCTCTTACCCATCTAATGCTCCTAGCAAACCTAATTGGCTTTTCCTCCTTTGCAGCTTACTCCAACTTCGGCCACCTCTCCTCGCCGACGACTCTGATATCTGCTATCCAATTCCTTATGGCTGGAGCATCCTCGCTATCCCATGAAGCCGTATGCGACATCAATTTGAAGCTCTACCACCTCGTCTTCTCCAGACCCGATCGCATACCTCCGTCGTTCGAGCTCTCTACTGACAACTCACCCTGGCCTTGCCAAGCTCCCCTTCCTTTCTCGGTGAGCTCCCAATCACTTCTAGATGCTTCCTTCCTTTTTAATTTAGCTCCAACTGAGTAGCTCGCCACTGTGGCCATCCCCTGTTTCTGCCGCTGCCTAGCTCGCCACCAGCGCCCCTCCGGTTTGTGTCGGTCTGACTCAACCCTCCGGGAGGTGTGATCAGAGTCGAGCATCCCATTTCGGAAATTCTCTCGCACCGTTGTTCTCTTCCTCACCGTTGGCAAGCCTCACCACTGTTCGGCTAGGAAGGCTACTGTTCCCGCATAATTAAATTAAGTTTTATCATTAGTAGTTAATATCTATAGTTAGCAAATGTTAATGTGTAGGACCGAAATGGCGACAGAGGGGGGGGGTGAATGTCGATCTTTAAAAAATCATCCCCAACAAGTATCTTCTTCTCCAATAGCTATGGAAGCTATGAAGGTAGAAGACCAGAGCTCACAAGAAAACCCAACAGCATAAAAGGCACAAAACCAGAGAGCAGCGAACAAGATAAATCAAACCGGGAAAATCTGCCTTCAGGCGGTAGTACCGGAGTGATATTAGTGGTAGTACCGCATGAGCGGTAGTACCAGCGTGATATCTGCGGTAGTACCGCTGGCGCGGCAGTTCCGGGATTAGTATCGCACAAGCAAGAAAAGATAAACGCTGAAGCTCAGAAATCTGCTGCTCGCGGTAGTACCGGAGTGAACCAAGCGGTAGTACCGCTGGAGCGGTAGTACCGCAGCTCGGGCGGTAGTACCGCACAACAAGCAGACAGCAGGGTTTCAGGCTGAAAGAAATGGAACTTCGGATTTTTGGCTAAAATGAGGGATTGCTCTCAATCTCTTTGATCCAAAGCCTTACTACAACGTACCAAATAGTAAGGGGACCCTGAGAAACAAGAGAAACAAATCGAGAAACAGGAATTTCAGATTATGGAGTAAAAATCTGAATTCTTGCACGACCCGAGCCAAAAATCAAATTGCTTCCAAACCTTTGATCCTATGGCCAAGAGATTTTGCAGAAATATTAGCAATAGCCATAGGACTCTCCATGCCCAAACTCAGCCCAAAACCTCAAAGGAAACAAGAAATCACCAAAACCCTAGAAGAGGGAAACAAGAACAGGGAAGAGCCAAAACCCAAATCTGAGATTAAAACGAAGTTTGCTCTTCGGGAAAACGATCAAATGACCTTGAGTTACCATCCCATCAAAGAGCAACTCATTTTGGGCCTTCCCAACAAGAAACAACAAGAAAACTCAAAATCAAGAAATCAATAACAGAGTCATCGAAGTAAGAACAGAGTGCACGGGAGAAACTTCAGATTTCATTCCATTCATTCAAAGATTACAAGGATCTACGTCCCTATACGCATGGACATTAGAACCAGATGAATGATTACATGGATTCTCTACTCAATCCCTCTCCTCATCCTCTCCTCTCCCTCTCCCTAAGCCAAGAACACACACACACTACATGCTTGAGAGGGGATGAACGAAGGGAACAAGGCCACAGAACCTCTGTCTCCCCCAACCACTAAAGACTAAAGCCAAAACAACCCTCTAAAGCCTATTTTGACTAAAGTAAACCCTAAAATCCATGAGGAGGCATGCAGCCCCTCCTCTCCTTTTATAGCCCATGGCTAACGGGTCTCCAACCCGTTACGCCGGCTAAATCCAACGGAGCCCGCTCCCGCTTGTGCAGCCTTGCGAATTTCCCGATTCGCCCCTCCTGCACCTTCCGGGAAGCTTCCGCGCTCCTTGTCCTGCAAGCCACGCGGCTTCGCCGTCTTCAGCACACCTAGACCGTTCTGACCTCAGCGCCACCTGCGCCTAGTCCAGTCCCCCGTGCCTCACCACGACTCCACCTCGAGTCCATGTCGTCTTCGACACATCCCGACCGTTCTGACCTCAGCGCCACCTGCGCCTAGTCCGGTCCTCCGTGTCTCGCCACGACCCCACTCGATGTCCTGCAGCCACACAGACAAGAAACACGTCAAATAGCACCGCTCGATACATGAAAGCGTAAATAGCACAAACACATCATACTCACGCATGACGAAGTCCAAACCTGTCGAAACATTAGAATATGCATCCTAAACCCATACGACCAAGTTTGACCAAACCGACCGAAACCGTTGCACCACGCAACGACATGGTCCAAACCACCCAAACCAAACTCGACTAACCTAAACCCTTGTCAATTACTCATCACTCTCATGGGGTCACGACCACATGGTCTCTCAATCTCCCCCCTTGATGAGTATATTGACAAACTCAGAAAAAAAGCATGAAGTTAAGTTTGATTTGAAGAGTCCAACATGGTCTAAGAGAAGAAGATGAAGCTAAAGACCATGTTGACAGAAAGAACACTAGAGCAGCAAAGAAAGAGCAAATTGTTCTCCAAAGCTCTAAGATGTTCCCAAGTGACTTTTTCTCCTCTATTCTCCCCCTTTTGGCAATAAACACATCAAGGAGCAAAAGAGAGAATATGTCATGTTAATGGATGAAAGTGGCTGAAGTTTGATTATTCTAAGCATGTTGAGCCATGAGAATTATCCATAATGACCATAATGAAGTACACCAAGCTATAACTCAATGAAAGGCTATCTAGATCATGACAAGATATGTATAATCTAGCTAGAACACATAGATGACGATCTGAAATGTAGTGCATTTTGTGAGCATGTCAAGTCATCACAAAGCAAAGTCTAGCTAAAGATATCCAAGAATGATGCAGGCCATGTCAATAAGCTAAGCGGAAACAAGAAACTAGAGTTGAGTCAATTAGAGTGCTACAAGTTCAAGAGTTTATCATTTGTTTAAGCACTTTTCATCTTTAGGTGATTAAGCAAATTTTACATAATTGACATATTTTCTTTTCAAGCTCATGGCTGTTTCCAACCAAAAAATTTTGTCATGTGCTAGATCTGAAGCCTTATGCGACTACTCCAAGCGAGAAGCTTAAGAAGATAGTCTAGGTCATCCAAAACTCCCCCTGAGTTCATGCCTAGTGCAATGGCAAACCGTCTCATGAGAAAGAATTGGTGAAATCAGTTTTTTCGCACATAAAAAGAGATCCTTTTGCTTTTTAACAGATTGTGCTAACTCATGATGTATCAAGATGCTAAAATAGCTCAATCTAAGATTCAACCTAGATTCAAGACTCAACTCAGCCTATTTGACATGGCATGTATCATACAAGGATAGCTAAAGATAGACTAAACTCATGTGCTAGCATGACAAATTTTAATTCAAGTTGAACAATTTTAATTAACTTATCATGGCAAAAGTTAGTCTACACATATGAAGTTATGATGAATCTAGCAAATAAGCACAAGTCATGGCAAGGTGCAAAGCATTGTAATCATGTCATAACAGGATACTAGTCAAGGCTCCATGTAGTTATATTACAATGCAGAATGCTAGAAATGCAGAAAATCCAGCTCCCCCTCAACATTAGATGCAACTTTCAGTTCAAGTTGAGTTATGTCAATATAAAGCTCCAGAAGCTCCCAAATGAACTCCCCCTGAACTAAAGCAATAAAAACGAGAAGCTGGCAAAGAAAATCCAAACGGGTAGTCCTTAAAGCATAGATAAGATGTAGAGACAACTATGGCTCAGACTAACTCTCATCTACCCCATATGACTCCAGGACTATCAGCTGACCGTCTAGCACACACACTAGAGAGCAAACACGTACTCTGTCTACCCGAGGGTGGCCCAACCCTCGCTAGAACCTACAAGCAGTGAGTAAGCTCAACCTAGTGAGATAAGAAACAACTAATATGCAGCACCCTGGAAGCACAAGATAAGAGCAGAAGTCTAAGCAACTAGACAAGAGAAACACTCTAATCTATGCTAGGAGGATTAACCCCAAATGCACCCAAAATGCAATGCAACAGCAAGGAGTAAGAGCATAATATATAGGGTAAAACAGTAACGCACCAAACTCCCCCTCACTACAGTCCATAAGAACAAACCACCCCAAGCTCTCTCCGCAGAGCTGAAAACCTCGAACTATCCAAAGGCTTGGTGAAGATGTCAGCCAACTGGTGGTCACTCTCCACAAACTGGAGCACTATATCGCCCTTCTCTACATGGTCTCTAAGGAAGTGGAAGCGAATGTCAATGTGCTTGCTCCAGGAGTGTTGCACTGGGTTCTTAGCAATGTTAATCGCAGAAGTGTTATCACAAAAGAGTGGAACACTATCGATAACTAACCCAAAGTCTCGCAGGGTCGAAGCCATCCAAAGCACCTGGCTGCAGCAACTGGCGGCAGCTACATACTCGGCCTCTGCGGTGGATTGTGCAACATCAGATTGCTTCCTTGAAGACCAGGAAACAAGAGAAGTGCCAATAAATTGGCAGGTGCCAGAAGTGCTCTTCCTATCTATCCTACAGCCAGCGAAGTCTGCATCCGAGAAGGCTCTTAAGGAAAGACAGGATGAGGAAGAGTACCAGATACCATAGTCAATGGTAACTCGGAGGTACCGAAAGATGCGCTTCACCGCCTGGCGGTGAGATACGCGAGGAGAGGCCTAAAAACGAGCACACAAACACACAGAGAAGTGTATGTCTGGTCTCGAGGCAGTGAGGTAAAGAAGGGAGCCGATCATACTTCTGAACTCTTTCTGATCAACTGGCTCGCCATCCTCATCTGGGTCAAGATAGGCTGTAGAAGCCATCGGAGTTGACACCGGCTTACCATCACTCATGTCGAAGCGTCTCAAGAGGTCGCGAGTGTACTTGCCTTGATGCAAGAAGGTACCCTCCCGAGTCTGCTTGATTTGGAAGCCAAGGAAGAAGGTCAACTCGCCCATCATGCTCATCTCAAACTTGGTGCTCATGACATCCGAGAACTGTGAAACCAGAGCATGGGAAGAGCCGCCAAAGATGATGTCATCGACATAGATCTGGACGAGCAGAAGGTCATTGCCAAGCCTATGGATAAACAATGTCTTATCTACTTTACCCATTTCAAACCCATGACTCAACAAGTAGGATTTAAGTCTCTCATACCAAACCCTGGGGGCCTGCTTAAGTCCATACAACGCTTTGGAAAGCTTGAAGACATGGTTTGGGTATTTGGGGTTTTCGAAACCAAGAGGCTGTCGGACGTAGACCTCTTCCTCAATAACGCCATTGAGAAAGGCACTCTTGACATCCATCTGGTAAAGCTTGAAGCTCTTAGAAGTTGCAAAGGCAAGCAGAATTCTAATAGCTTCAAGTCTAGCTAAAGGGGCAAAGGTCTCCTCAAAATCTAGACCCTCAACCTGAGAGAACCCCTGAGCTACCAGTCTAGTCTTGTTCCGAATAACCACTCCATCCTCGCTCTGCTTGTTCTTAAACACCCACTTAGTCCCAAAAACATTGTGACCTCGCGGGGGCTCGACAAGCGACCAGACCTTGTTCCTCTCAAAATTTTCTAGCTCCTCATGCATGGCATTGACCCAAGACTAATCAGAAAGAGCATGACAAACGTCCTTGGGTTCAAAGGAGGCAATGAAGGTAGAATGGAGACAGAATTGAGATAAACCAGATTTTGAGCGAGTGACACGCTCGAAAAGGTCTCCAATGATCTGCTCGGAAGGATGGTTTTTCTGGATATGACGTGGAGGTCCGGGATGAGATGAAGAAGTGGCCTCTACCTCATGTGCAGACGAGGCAGGAACAGAGCCACTAGCTCTGGAGGAAGCAGTGGGCAAGGGCTGATCACCTCGAGGTGCCGTGGAAGAAGACATCTCAAGGGGAGGATGAGGAGCTGGATCAGGTAAACAACCATCGTCTCCATCGTCCTCATCATCCACAAAGATGGTCTCTGACTGCTCTAAAGAACCTGAGATATCTGGCCTAGTCCCCGGACTGGCCTCATCAAAGGTCACCTCGCAGGTCTCTACCAACTTGCTAGACTCTCAGTTCCAGACCCTATAAGCACGCGAAGAAGTTGAGTAGCCTAGAAAGATACCATCACAGGAACGTGACTCGAACTTGTCTAGGTTCCCAGACTTCAGAATAAAACACTTGCAACCAAACACACGAAAATGAGAGACGCTGGGCTTTCGCCCGTATCTCAGCTCATAAGAAGTACGGTGCAGGTGTGCCCGAAGAAAAACTCGATTTGAAACATGGCACGCGGTCGCAATGGCTTCAGCCCAAAACTTCCTCGGTGTAGAGTACTCATCAAGCATCGTCCTGGCCATCTCGACTAGGGTACGGTTCTTCCTCTCCACAACGCCATTCTGCTGAGGGACGTATGGAGAAGAGAACTGGCGCTCTACACCTGACTCACCACAGAAACTCTCAAAGTAGGAATTCTTGAACTCCGTGCCATTATCACTGCGGATCGCTCGTAAGGCACCTGGGAGCTCTACAGAAAGCCTACCGAAAAGACCTCGGAAATGGGTAAACGTCTCATCCTTCGAGGCTAAGAAAAACACCCAAGAAAACCTCGAGAAGTCATCGATCACGACAAGAACATACCACTTCCCTCCTGCTGACTGCACTCGAGCTGGTCCAACTGTGTCCATATGGAGCAGCTGTCCTGGTGCATCGGTCATAGTAACTGTGACCGGAGGATGAGAAGCGGCAACCATCTTGCCGTGCCGGCATGGAGCGCAAACAAGATCTTTGACCATCTTGAGTTTCGGCAAACCACGAATGAGACCGTGGCCGCTAACTCGGGTCAAATGGTTAAATCCAATATAACCAAGTCTCCTATGCTAGAAAGAGAGGTCGCAGGACTCAGAAGCAACTAAACACCTGAGAGAATCGCCAGAAGGCTCAGAAAACTCAGCACGAAAGATCCTTCCATAACGAGAAATCCCGCAAACCAGACTACCCGAAGAATCAAGAATTTTGCAATTGTTTTTCTGAAAGCTCACCTCGAAACCGTCAACGGTAAGCTGAGAAACTGAAAGCAAATTGTACTGCAGCTTACTAACCAAGCCAACATCTTTCAGAATGAAAGAGTCATTAACGCGCACTGTACCTTTGGCGATGACGCGCCGAGATGAAGCATCTCTGAAGGTGATCTTCTCATCGCCTGGAGCACGGGCAAGGGAAGAAAACCAACAGGAATCTCCGGTCATGTGTCGTGAACACCCGGAGTCTACGAGCCAAACCTTTCCCTTCCCTGCCCGGCGAACCTAAGTCAACAAGAGAGTAAAGTCTCAGTACTAGGGTAAATCAACAATGATTTTGGCACCCAATACTGAGTAACACGTGGAGCAGACGAAGTAGTCAAGCACGACTAACCTCTATCTACCATACGTTCTCTGTCACTCAAAGCAGAAGGTCTAAGAGCAGACCTGAAGCTGTTGCTGGGTCCGACTGCTACGAGGGAGCGAGTCGGAGCACCTGTAACACGCTGAACACGCCGCGGGTAGCTATCTCGATGGGGAAAATGAGATCTACCCTCAGGACGACGGAATTCACGACCAGGAGCGTATCAAGGACGAAAACCAGAAAACTCAGTAAAACCGAGTCCTCGATACTGCCCAAACCCAGACTCAACAGTCCTAGACCTCGTGTTGGTCTTAGGTGCACTCAAGGTCTGGGGCCGACCCTAAATGCGCCTAAGAGACTCAACACGGTCTCTACACGCGATCTTGGCGCGCCTGAAGCATCGATTGACTGTGTGTCCATCCTTCTGACAGAAGGTGCAGTGATACCTCACCTTCTGAGAGGTAGAAGCAGCACGGGGAGACTTCGCCTTCTGAGAGGCTGAAGCAGCAGGTGAAATCACTTTACTGTCAGAAATCCCCTGGACATAGCCCGCTGACTTAAAATGGACTTTCTTGGTCCTGGGCTCAGTCTCGATCACACATGGTGCTATGGATCTGAGCACGACAGGTGGATGCTTCCTCATGACCTCATAAAAATCATATCCTAGACCCTGATTAAATCTGCAGATCTTAGATTGGTCTAGAATAAGATTGAGCTTCTTCTTGCCGCCTACAAATCTCTCGAGAGTGTTCATAAGATACTGACACTCCCGGAAGAGAGAGGTGCAAGAAGAGCAGGGGGAAGAAGAGATAGCAGAAGGTAAGGGAGCAGAGGAAGAACCAACAGCAGAGGGAAGAATGGCTTGTGCACGCACAACCGACTCTGAAGGGACAGTCCTACTGCTAGCCAGTTAGTTCACGTCGCTAAGCGTCTCAACCTTACCCTGGGGCTTCTCCCCCTTCTTAGCACAGACAATACAAGCAGATGGTGGCTTCTCTAGTAGGTCCTGAGTTAGCTTCACATATTTCTCATCCAAGCAACCAAGTCAGATTTTAGTTTGTTACAATTAATGCATGGTGAGCTAACAGGGTCCTTAGAAGCATACTGAGCCAACTTCCTATCATGATCAATCATTTCTTGAAACTGTTTGGAGACAGCTTCAAGTTCAGCAGTTAACTTAGGACAGTTCAAGCATGAATCAATCGGCTCAAGCAAAGAAGCTTGTAGTTCAGCAATTTTATGATCTGCCCGTTTTAGGTTCATCTTCAAGTTATTGCAATTTTCACAAGACTCGGGCAGATCAAGGAGCATGGCATAAGGTCCACTAGCAGCAATGTCCTTAACCTCACATGAGGTGGAAGAAGTAGTCTCATCAGTAGTAAGTAGGGTAACAGCCATCCTACTCAACTCTAACTCAGCAAGCAGACTAACTTTCTCCACCTTAACAATATCAAGCTCGGAGGACACACTATCATGCGAGGTCCTTAGTTTCTTCATGTCACCCAACAAAGCACAACAAGTATCACAATCATCACGGGAGGGAGCAGATGTAAGTGAAGTAAGCTCCCGTGATAATCTATCTACTTCGTTCTCTAACTCAGTACACCTAGCCCAAGCTCTAGCATGAAAACCACCTAGCTTAAGAAAAGCATGATTGAGCTGGTCGTAGGTGGGGAATACCTCGTCCGAGTCGGAGTACAGCTCGCTGTCGCTCAGTTCGCCCTCGAGGGCCATGAAGCACATGCCGGAAAAAGTCTTCGCCGCCATCTTTGGGCTCTTGGTCACCCGTCCCGTCGTCGTCGCTCCATCCCTCCACCTCGCTGAGGTCGAGCTCGTCGAAGGCGGTGAGGACGCGGTGGAAGAGCTTCTTGGCTTTGCCAAAGTTGTGGAACTTCTTCTTTCCCGGCATCTGAGCTGGAGGCTTCTTGTTGCGGTTCTTGTCGGTGTAGTCGTTCTTGCCCGAACCGTCGTAGTTGTTCTTGCCTTTCTCCAGCTTCGGGCAGTTTGCCCGAATGTGGTTGGGGCCACCACACTCGAAACAAATCACCAGTCCTCCTCTCTTTCTGTCCCTCCTCCCCTTGTAAGCATGGGAGAATCTTCGAGCAAGGAGGGCCAGCTGCTCATCCGCTAGCTGCTCTAACTGATCATCAGTTATGTCACAGAGAGCAGCAAGAGAGAAACCGCAAGAAGAATCAGAAGAGGGACCAGAAGACGAGCTGGGATCTGTGACTAGAGCCATCGACTGTGACTTCGACTTGCGAGAGATAATGTCAATCTCGTGAGTCTTGAGACGCGAGTACAGTGCATCAAGAGTCAAAGTCGAGAGGTCCGTAGTGTCCTTGATGGTAGTCACCTTCATCTCCCAAACACGAAGGTCGAGTGCAGTGAGCATTTGTCGAGCGTTATCCAAGTCAGGGTATGTGAGAGGGGACCCCGGATTTCCGAACCCGGACCCTCTGTGTATTACTGCACAAGTCCCAGATCAAAGCTAGTGCACACAGATAAACAAAAATGAATACATCACCAGCATCGTGTTATTACAATAATTGAGAGGACTGACCGAAAAGGTCTCATTATTACAATTGAGGTTTCAAGACCTCGCACACACGAAATAAAGCGGAAGCAAAGGATAAACTCGATGAAGACCCATCAATACGCCACAGGCAATTGACTGGGGAAGCGCGACCTAGTACTCCTGGAATCCTTCGTCGAAGCCACCAACGAAGTAGTCGTAGTCTCCTTCTTGGGCTTCGTATTCCTCTGCTTTTTATGTTTGAGTGTAGCATGTGAGTACATAAAGTACTCCGCAAGTCTTGGGGAAAATGCAATAGATGCAAGGCTTGACAAAGGAAGGCTATATGGTTCTTTTGCACAAAGCAATGTCTTAATTTCAATTACTACTAATTACTTTCGAAGGCATCAATTTAATAAAGTAAACGTTTTAACAGAACTATCATTAATTCTATAGTGAAGGTTCCATCTACCAACACTAGTTAATCCAGTCTATCTGACCAAGTTAAAACCTGCGGGTTCCATCCACCCTCTCTGGCTCCAACCGCCAGGATACCCTTCCGAGAGTTCCCTCCACTCTCGGAATACAAAAACTTTGATTCTAAAACCAAAACCAGAAATCTACCATGTGAAAGCATTCCTTGCCCGCCCTTGACAGTGGGCACGGCTATTCGAATAGTTTGACACTCTGCAGAGTTTGTACAACTTTACCCCCAAGAGATAAATTATCTTAATAGTCACCACGCTTCCTTTGGCATGAGACACAGATAAATTATCACAAAGCCTTTACCTCAGTCTAGACTAGTTAGACACCACCCGCTGAGGTTTCACCGCAGAAGGGTTAAATCTGCCCAATCCGAAGCCCCCTCTTGCGCCATATGAGTACAGTAAATCCCTGTCCCTCACTGTGAATAACCAGTAACTCCCTGGCACTCACTTTCCACTAGTGGCACCTAAACTAGACTATCATGAGTTAATCAGCTAGGTCGTACCCATATAGAATTAGGGTTGTACGGTAGTGCTCAGTCTGGACAAACACAAGCGTCGGTCCTTAGTTGACTAGGGTGGAACATACACTTTACAAGTTCTCGTGCTTGCTGCACCAACCCAAACTAACCATCCACCCTAATCTAAACAAATTTCCATATTTTATTTTATTTTTAAAGGATTAGTGGCAACTCCAATCACCACTAGACTTTAGAAACACAAATTATTACAACAAATCATAATTTCCCATTTTCAAGATTTCAAGGGTATTATATAGCATGACTAAGCATTATACTACCATTCTACTATTCACAAATGATTATAATACTCTCATTAAAGAGCCAAAGGAAATCCTAAGGAGGCAAGGGTACATGGCATTCAATTTCAACTGAGGGCATAACAAAATTGGGGTAACTAATACCTTAATATTTGAACTAATGTTGTATGTAAATAGCAATGCAAATAATTTAAAATAATTAAAACATTTCAAAATCATAGGTTCAAGATGATCAAAGGAGACTTGCCTTCTTGCACGCTCTCGAGTTCTTCCTGCTGCGGAGTGGAGAGGTCTTCAACTACGTTGGATTCTACGCGAGAAAAGACAGAGCCACAAAACAAATAAATACAAACAAAAATTGAAATAAACTCAAAAATTTAAATAGAGGCCATATTCGGATAGATTATGATTTTAGATGAATTTAAAATTTTGAATGGCTCAATTTGGAGTTAAAATGGGAAAGTTATACTTGTTTGAAGTTTTCAGCTTGAATAAATCCAGAATTTATGAAATTTCTGACAGGTGGGGCCCACTGGAATTATTAAATTTTAATCTTTTATTTTTATTCAGAGATTAGGACAGGTGGGACCCACGGGCACGGGGGTGCTCGGGGTGGCGGTGGCGAGCTCCGGGGAGGTCCGAGGCGGCGGGGAAGGCTCGCCGGAGTTCTTACCGTGTGCGCACGGGGAGCTCTCTATGCGACGTCGCTCGGGCTCAGGGAGAGAGGTGGAGGGCACTGGGAGGCAGTGCGGAGGGAGGCGGAGCTGATGGGCTATTTATAGGGCGGAGGGGGAGAGGCACGGTGCGGCAATTGCTCGTCGGTGCTGGCTGCCGGAAAAAGGAAGGGAGAGGGGAGAAAGGAAAGAGGGGGGGCAGAGAAGGAAAGGGGCGCGGCGTTAGGGGATTTGTTTCCCGGCGGGGCTCGGGGTTTCCAAAACCGGAGGGATAGGGGAAGGAATGACCGGATCCACGGGGGAATCGGTCGCCGGCGCAAAGAAGGAAAGAGGGGGAAGAAAAAGGAAAGAGGCGGATCCGCGGGAAGACGACGGACCTGACAGGCGGGGCCCGGGTGGCAGCGGGAGGAGGGTGCGAGCGGCTGACGAGCGGGGCCCGCAGCGCAGAGAGAGAAGGGAGAGAGCGGTTCACGGGCGGCTAGGATGGAGACGCGTGGCAGGGGAGGAGGATCGGGCGGCGGGTGCGGATAAGCGGAAGGGGGCGGTTAGATGGGCCAGGCGCGGGGACGCGGCTCATCCAGGCCATCCACGCGTCGGGCGAGGAGGAGGGGAAAGCGGGGCTGGCCGGGCCGGGCCCGCTTGGCAGAGGGGAAGAGAAGGAACGGCCGGATTGGGCCGAGGGGCGACGTGGGCGGTCCTGAGCCGTCCACGTGTCGGTTGAGGGAAGGGTTTGGAAATTTGATTTTTAGAATTTGATTTGTATTTTCAGAAAAGGCTAGGAATTTATTTAGGCCTCAGAAAAATATGAAAATACCTCCAAAAATTCCAGAACAATTCACAGAAGATTCTGGAGATATTTTGGACTAAATAAAATTATTTCCAACTACTGTTGGTATTTAATTTTTCCTACTTAAATTTTAAAAATAGGTTTTAAACACCAGAAGAAACAGAAAATCAAATAAAAGCCAAGTAAAATCCAATTACTTTAAAATAATTAATTTGAATTTAAATTTTTCCAGAAAGCCAAATTTGGGATGTTACAAACCTACCCCCCTTAGAAAGAATCTCGACCCCGAGATTCAGACGGACTGGGAAAAAGGTCAGGGAACTCTGCTCTTAAATCCTCTTCACGCTCCCAAGTTGCTTCAGACTCAGAATGGTTGCTCCACTGCACTTTACAGAACTTGATGACCTTGCTTCGCGTACGCCGCTCTGCTTCCTCCAATATCTTGACTGGATACTCTGGGTATGTCAAGTCCTCCTTTAAGTTCACTTCATCTAGAGGCATCTGTTCTTCTGGCACTCTGAGACACTTCCTTAACTGGGACACATGGAACATGTCGTGCACCTTGGACAACTGAGGCGGAAGCTCCAACTGGTAAGCAACTTCTCCCCTTTTCGCTATGACAGGAAAGGGTCCAATGAATCTAGGGGCAAGCTTTCCACTGACTCCAAAATGTCTCATTCCCTTGAGAGGCGAAACTTTCAGATAAACATGATCTCCAGGTACAAACTCTAATGTTCTTCGACGATTGTCCGCATGGCTTTTCTGTCTAGTTTGAGTTGTTTTTAACCTGTCCCGGATCAGACGAACTTGTTCCTCTGCCTGCTTCAACACATCTGGTCCAAACACTTGTCCTTCTCCGGTTTCTTTCCAATACAACGGTGTCCTGCACTTTCTGCCATACAAAGCTTCAAACGGAGACATCTGTAAGCTGGATTGATAACTGTTGTTATAGGAAAACTCCGCATAGGGCAGACTTTGATCCCAATTAGCCTTGTTTGCTAGAACACAAGCTCTCAACATATCTTCCAAAATTTATTTTACTCTTTCTGTTTGACCGTCTGTCTGTGGATGATATGCTGTGCTGAAGTTTAAATTTGTTCCCAAAAGTCCATGTAACTTATGCCAAAACCTTGAGGTGAACTGGGTTCCCCTATCTGACACAATCTTCTTTGGAACTCCATGCAAACACACGATTCTGGACATGTACAACTCTGCGAGTCTATCCCCAGAGTATGTGGTCTTCACTGGGATGAAGTGGGCGACTTTTGTCAGACGATCCACAATAACCCAGATCGAATCATGCCCTGACTTTGTTCTTGGTAACCCGGTTATAAAATCCATTCCAATTTCTTCCCATTTCCACTCGGGTATCTGCAAAGGTTGTAGAAGTCCAGCTGGTCTCTGATGTTCATCTTTAATCCGCTGGCACACATCACACAAAGCTACATGCTCTGCAATCTCTCTTTTCATACTTGACCACCAATACCTTTCTTTGAGATCTTGGTACATCTTTGTACTTCAAGGGTGAATTAAGTATCCAGATTCATGGGCTTCCTTCAGAATTAACTCCTGTATCTTTTTCTTTTCAGGTACGATAATTCTTTTCCCAAACCAAATGACACCTTCTTCATCCTCTGAAAATCCTGGTGCTTTTCCTTTCTTCATGTT
This sequence comes from Dendrocalamus latiflorus, assembly GCA_017311315.1. Taxonomy (NCBI): domain Eukaryota; kingdom Viridiplantae; phylum Streptophyta; class Magnoliopsida; order Poales; family Poaceae; genus Dendrocalamus; species Dendrocalamus latiflorus. The sequence goes on from CM029662.1 coordinate 20,746,353, forward strand.
TTCCTTAATTTCCTTGACATACTTATCCTCCTTTTGAGCTGTCTTTATCTGGTCCTCTAGAGTTGACTGAACCTCCAAAGTAGCCAGGAATCTTTCCTCTACTACTTCCAAGTTAAGTCGCTGAAATTCTGCTTGAAGTGCAGGCATACTATCATTTATCCACAACTTATTACAGTAACTCTTTCTGCTCAAGGCATCAGCTACTACATTGGCCTTTCCTGGATGGTAATGTATTCCCACATCATAATCTTTTATTAGCTCAAGCCATCTCCTTTGCCTCATATTGAGATCGGGCTGGGTAAATATGTACTTTAAACTTTTGTGATCCGTGTAGATTTCACAACGGTTACCGATCAAATAATGCCTCCATATTTTTAGAGCATGCATAACGGCAGCAAGCTCTAAATCATGGGTTGGGTAATTTCCTTCATGGGGTCGCAGCTGCCTTGAAGCATAGGCTACTACCTTTCCCTCTTGCATCAGCACACAGCCTAGTCCTTGCCTTGATGCATCACAGAAGACTTCAAAATCCTTTCTAATATCCGGAAGTGTTAACACCGGTGCAGAAGTTAGCCTTTTCTTTAGTTCTTGAAAGCTATCCTCACACGATTTACTCCATTCAAACTTCTTTTCCTTCTTTAGCAACTGGGTGAGAGGTCTTGCAAGCTTGGAGAATCCTTCAATGAAGCGACGATAATAACCAGCCAAACCCAAAAAGCTTCTGATCTTGGATACTGACTTTGGTTGTGTCCAATTGAGCACATCATTTACTTTATCGGGGTCTACAGACACTCCTCCTGCAGAAATCACATGACCCAGGAAAGCTACTTTCTTCAACCAAAACTCACACTTGCTAAACTTGGCATACAACTGGTTTTCTCTGAGCTTTTCCAAAACCATCCTCAAATGTTCTGCATGTTCTTCCTCATTCTTGGAGTATATCAAAATGTCATCGATGAATACAACCACAAACTTATCCAAATATTCCATGAACACCTTATTCATCAGATTTATGAAATATGCGGGGGCATTGGTTAGGCCAAAAGACATCACTGTATACTCATACAATCCATAACGGGTAGCAAATGCTGTCTTGGGTATGTCTTCTGGTCTTATCTTCAACTGGTGGTAACCTGATCGAAGATCGATCTTTGAGAAGACACATGATCCTTTCAACTGATCAAATAGATCATCTATTCTGGGCAAAGGGTACTTGTTCTTGATCGTCACATCGTTCAAAGATCGATAGTCCACACACATGCGAAGACTACCATCCTTCTTCTTCACTAACAGTACCGGTGCTCCCTAGGGTGACGAGTTTGGTCTTACAAAACCTTTATCTTGTAACTCTTCAATTTGCTTCTTAACTTCTACCAAGTCATTTGCAGACATACGATAAGGTCTCTTGGAAATCGGAGCTGTACCAGGTACCAGGTTAATGACAAACTCAATTTCCCTGTCTGGTGGCATTCCCGGTAAATCTTCAGGAAACACATATGGGTATTCACTTACTATAGGCACCTTTTCCAAAGGTACTTCCTTCAAACTGTTCAGCCCACACTTATTCCGAGAAGATGTGTTTGACTTATACCTTACTTGGATTCCATCCGAATTGGTAATGGTAACAGCACGATCGGCACAATCTATCTGTCCTTTATACTTGGTTAACCAATCCATACCAAGTATGACATCTAGGCTCTTGGAATATATTATAATAAGATTCGCTAAGAACTTTACTCCATTTATATCCACAGTTGCGCTAGGGCAAATTGTGTTAGTCCTCATTTCCTTTCCAGGGGATTGGACTAGCATAGGGTTCTTTAGTTTACGAACATCCCAATTACATCTTTCAACAAAATCTTTCGACACAAATGAATGCGAAGCTCCAGAATCAAATAATGCTGATGCAGGTACTGAGTTGACAAGGAACTTACCCAGAACTACGTCGGGTGCATCTTGGGCTGCCTCCGCAGTGACATGGTTAAGATGTCCTCTGCTCATCGTCTACGGAGTCCTTGGAGTTTGTGGTGCCCCACGGCCTTGTCCTGCAGTTGGAGCTCGTGCTGGTGTAGTCCCCAAGTTGAAATGAACTGGGGTCACAGCTGGGCGCTTCTGGGGACAGTTGCTGGCATAATGCCCCATGTTCTTGCAGTTGAAGCACTACACTCCTGCCGCTGATGTCCTGTTCTGCTGTGGTTGGCCACCATTGCCTGCTCTGGGAGCTTGCGGATTTGGACGAGGTCCTGCCGATGGTGTCCTTGGCACACTTGGCATTGAGGGCCTGTTGAATTGAGGAGGATTGGGGCGAAATCGTGAACTGCTTGCCCCCTGCTGAGCTTGAAACTTCCTCTTCCTTGTCTCATACAGCTGACGCTGAGCATCTTCTTGTATGAGAGCCTTGTTCACCATGTGCTGGAAAGTTGGGTAGTCATTAGACACCAGCTGCATCTTGAGATTGGGATCAAGTCCCTGCATGAACCTCCAGATCTTTGTTGCATCTGAGGTGACATCCTCTGGCGCATACCTGGACAGTTGGGTGAACTTGTTCAGGTATTCTGAAACGCTGAGGTTTCCTTGCTGCAGTTGGTAAAATTCCCTCTTCTTCATTTCCATTATTACCGTAGGAATATGCGCAGTGCGGAAAACCTCAACAAACTCATCCCAAGTGATGGTTTGTACATTTTGATGGGCGGCGCAGTAGTTTTCCCACCAATTAGCAGCAATTCCTTTGAGTTGGTGGGCAGCATACAACACCTTCTCGTGGTCATTGCACTGAGCTAAGTTCAACTTCCTCTCCACATCCTTGATCCAATCGTCTGCCTCCAAGGGGTCCACTGATCCAGCAAACGTAGGATGTCTTGTCCTCATAAATTCTCCCAACTTAGACTGTGGAGCTTGGTTGGGTGCCTGCGGAGCTTGCTGTACTTGGTTTTGAGCTAAGGCTTGCAGAAGCTGCAGTTGCATGGCCATCATCTGCTCCAAGTTGGGCGCTTAGGCAGGAGGTGGTGGAATGTTGTTGTCTGGCTGGTTGCTGGCATCACGGCTGTTGCCAGGGTTGCTCCTTGTGTTCACCATCTGAAGCGGTTCCAGGGTTAGAAAAAGGTAAGAGGGATCTAGCATAGGTAAGAGATTAGGGGGAAACTAATAACATCCCAACCAACACACAAGAAGAAACCAGCAACCACTTAGGGAAAACTTTTATTAAAATCAAGATAATTTCATGAATGGTTGTACCACAAGTGCACATAGGCTTGGCATAGTCCATCTAGCACACCAAAACATAATAAAGCGTTCTAAAAACGTGGACATTTATTTGGGGTACTACTGACTCAACTAACTACTCATCCTCCACGACAATGCGCTCCTCCGGATCCTCCTCGGGGTCCTCCTCTGTGTCCTCTTCCGGATCCTCCTCCGGGTCCTCCTGGCGCTCATTCACATGGTGTCGCGAACAATCACACTCGGCTGAGGCACGGTTACGACTGGAGGCAGTTGACCGAGAACGAGAGCGAGAGCGGAATAGCTTGCGCCCCTTGCTGGGTTCGCCGATGTTGATGTCGGGTAGAGGACTCGGGCGTCGCACCTTCTTGCGTGCGGTGAGCTTGGTGCGGAGCCCCGAAAGTCGAGCTGGTGCCTGGTTGTTGGGGACGACAGCTGGTACGGGCGAAGACGGCGTATAGTCTGCTGCAGCTCGAAGACGTCCTAGCTCGAACTCTGCTGCCTGACTCTGGCGAAGCTGGGCACGAAGGGTGTCGGAGTGCTGATAGCTGGAAGTGAGCAGCATCCGTAGCTGTCCAATCTCCTCCAAAGCTCTAGCATAAGTGACTACCATCGCCTGCGTGAGCTGCACCTGATGCGACAGTCGAAGATCATCAACTGGAATATCAAAGGGATCTGGATACCTCTGTCCTGCTCGAGGGTTGATGAAGAAGCAAAAAGGGGACTGGTGCACAGCATCCTTGTGCAGATGGCACAAGTCATCAAGGGCAAGGCGTGCTGCATCCTGGACAGCATCGAAACAGCGGGTCCTGGGATGTTTGATGGGGTATGTGTGGGAATTGAATTCCCCATCCCGTGCATACCGGAATACCTCCATCGTCCAAGAGTCTCGATCCAGGATCCGTGTCTTCCGCCCCCTGAAGATGGGCGACTGACAGTACTCCAGGCAATGCATAAGCTGCCGAAGGAGGCTAGCGAATGCTCCAGCATCCTCTCCATGTGAGTAGTAGTCCCACGGGGTAGCGGAGGTTGAACCGGCCATCTACAAAGTTGAAATAAAAGGGAAGATTAGTAAAAAGATTTTAACAAAGGAATTTAGAGACAAGAACGAGATTCCAAGAGAGTCGAATCAAAGAAGCTTATATATTTTTGAAATACTCTTTTTATAAATATAAGTCCTTAAGGTTTTACCATTCCTACTCTAGGTCACGTCCTACAGTCAAATTGGCTCTGATACCATCTCTGTCGGGACCCCGGATTTCCGAACCCGGACCCTCTGTGTATTACTGCACTAGTCCCAGATCAAAGCTAGTGCACACAGTTAAACAGAAATGAATACATCACCAGCATCGTGTTATTACAATAATTGAGAGTACTGACCGAAAAGATCTCATTATTACAATTGAGGTTTCAAGACCTCGCACACATGAAATAAAGCGGAAGCAAATGATAAACTCGATGAAGACCCATCAATACGCCACAGGCAATTGACCGGGGAAGCGCGACCTAGTACTCCTGGAATCCTTCGTCAAAGCCACCAGCGAAGTAGTCGTAGTCTCCTTCTTGGGCTTCGTATTCCTCTGCTTTTTATGTTTGAGTGTAGCATGTGAGTACATAAAGTACTCCGCAAGTCTTGGGAAAAATGCAATAGATGCAAGGCTTGACAAAGGAAGGCTATATGGTTGTTTTGCACAAAGCAATGTTTTAATTTCAATTACTACTAATTACTTTTGAAGGCATCAATTTAATAAAGTAAACGTTTTAACAGAACTATCATTAATTCTATAGTGAAGGTTCCATCTACCAACACTAGTTAATCCAATCTATCTGACCAAGTTAAAACCTGCGGGTTCCATCCACCCTCTCTGGCTCCAACCGCCAGGATACCCTTCCGAGAGTTCCCTCCACTCTCGGAATACAAAAACTTTGATTCTAAAACCAAAACCAGAAATCTACCATGTGAAAGCATTCCTTGCCCGCCCTTGACCGTGGGCACGGCTATTCGAATAGTTTGACACTCCGCAGAGGTTGTACAACTTTACCCCCAAGAGATAAATTATCTTAATAGTCACCACGCTTCCTTTGGCATGAGACACAGATAAATTATCACAAAGCCTTTACCTCACTCTAGACTAGTTAGACACCACCCGCTGAGGTTTCACCGCAGAAGGGTTAAATCTGCCCAATCCGAAGCCCCCTCTTGCGCCATATGAGTACAGTAAATCCCTGTCCCTCACTGTGAATAACTAGTAACTCCCTGGCACTCACTTTCCACTAGTGGCACCTAAACTAGACTATCATGAGTTAATCAGCTAGGTCGTACCCATATAGACTTAGGGTTGTATGGTAGTGCTCAGTCTGGACAAACACAAGTGTCGGTCCTTAGTTGACTAGGGTGGAGCATACACTTTACAAGTTCTCGTGCTTCCTGTACCAACCCAAACTAACCATCCACCCTAATCTAAACAAATTTCCAAATTTTATTTTATTTTTAAAGGATTAGTGGCAACTCCAATCACCACTAGACTTTAGAAACACAAGTTATTACAACAAATCATAATTTCCCATTTTCAAGATTTCAAGGGTATTACATAGCATGACTAAGTATTATACTACCATTCTATTATTCACAAATGATTATAATACTCTCATTAAAGAGCCAAAGGAAATCCTAAGGAGACAAGGGTACATGGCATTCAATTTCAGGGCTAGCGTATGTGGAGAGTGTAGTCCGACTGTGCTAATCTATGGTGGAACATCCCGCATAACTTATGGGCCCCACTACGTGTGGGAGCAGCCCATATGGGTGAGATGCTAGGGGAGAGGTATTGTAAAGGCATCGTGATGATCTCTCGATCCGCATGACCAAGGAATCATGTAGGCCCGTCAGGTTGATTGTCTCTTGTGTGTAAAGATATACAGTCTCTGCAGAGTATAAACTATTCAAAAAGCCGTTCCCACGGTCAAAGGTGGAAAACTGCACCTTTCTTGAGTTAGTTCTATTTCTAAAAATTTGTGGGTGGGATGAAAAACTTGTTGGGGGGAAGTATTCCAACTTTGACTTTTTCCTGGGGGAAGTGCTCCAGTGTTATTATTATTGTGGATGTCACCTACTAATAAAAAAATCTAGCATAAGTGGATGGAACCATATAACTGGTTTAAACCTTTAAAGCATGTTTTGTCAAAAATTTTAGGTCATAGGGTTTGTACTTATAATATTTGCAACCGTCGCTTTACGCAATTAAAAGAACCTAAGCCACCCTTGTTTAAACCTTGCATCTATAATTATCTGCATTCTGTATGTTGGCTCACAGAGCACGGTTTTGTGTGCTCACCCTCGCTCTCAACCCTCCCCTTCAGAATTCGCGAATCAAGACTAGTATGCCTACTACCAGGGCCAAGGTGACGAGGGCGGTGAAGATGGTGACAATTAGAATAGGGCCTAGTGTTCTAGCATCTCCTTATAGTTTAGCTGACCAAACTAACTGCTGGGTGAGTTTAATATTAGCCAGGCTTCTGGATAATGTTAACCGCACCTAGGTTGTCCCAGCTGCTTGCCTGTGAAGAGATGAGCCCTCCTTTTGTGTCCGCTATCGCTTTTGTATTTCTGTAATGAACTCATTTGGCCTGATGGCCCCTTTTGTAAAACTTATCCCGATGTGAAATATTTGAACTCTGGTATTATAATATTAATGAATGGTATGGTCTATATCGTGTATGAGATGAATCAGCAATGTACCTGTGAGCACTATCTACTGATCCAGGGAATAGTGTAGTAGTTTCACAGAGGATTCTAGGTTTGCTAAATCCAGGTCCAACAGCCACCCCTCTCTTCGGCCGCCCGGGTAATTTACCCAAATTCTCTCTCATCATCGTTTCTCTCCCAAAATTAGTTGTGCCATCCTCTTCCTTACCTTCTTACAGTTCTAATGGTACCTTGCCTGAGCCTAGACATCGCTAGAGTTGACATCGCCATTTGTTGTGCCACCAGCCTCGTCACCGCCACCATTGATCCATCACCTCCGTCAACCACCTAATCCACTATGCACAGCCACTACGAAGCTTCACCTCACTGCCATGGCCGCCACCACCGTCAACCATCCCTATTGCACCCCAAGCCAAGCAATCTTTACCAAAGGACACTCCATGCCCATGCTAAGCTCATGCACTCACCATTTGCACCAGAGACCGCCAGAGCTCACCGCCAGCGAGTCTTCCCCTTTCTGTAGCTCCTACCTTTACTCTACCTTCTCTGACCATTACAGTACTTACTGTCCTCCCAAACCATCCAAAATGGGTTCCTATGTCCGAGAACACTCTGTACGTACATCATCATCACTGTTCCGCTACTATGTCATCGTCGCCTCCCTTTCCACCCTCTCTATTTTCCTCTGCTCAACAGAGAAAAAGATAGTGTCACTCGGCACTATGCTGTTGTGATTCAACCACGCCAGCTGGCACACCTAACTAAGTTGTTTGCACCTGACCAAGCCCGTGCTTAGTACTATGCTCACATGGTCGAGTTAGACCACCTTGCGCCGAGCCAAACCAGGCCTAAACCAGTTTCAGACCGAGTCCAACCCAAGTCAAACCCATTTAGTTCGGGTGCAACTGATTCCCACCGATTCAACCAATTTATACTAGTTTAGAATTAATTTGTGATTGATTTGCACAGTTCCAGACCGATTTCTCCCGAGTTAGCACTGGTTCTACATAGTAGACTAACCCTAGACCCCTGTAGACACTCAATCGTCACTGTTCACCCTCTATCTCCAAATTCAAAGCTTTCCAAGGTTGATTCTTCAGCAGTTTTTCCTTCTGATAGCTTTTCGGCTCTGTTCTCCCTTTTCTTTTAGTAGTATTTTATTTGCAAGTTTTGTAGCTCTTCGATAGGCTTATTTGGGTTTGTTCATGTGTGTATGCTACATTACGGAGAAGAATCCCCCGAGACGACTAGAACTAGAAGTAACAACCCTGAAGCCTACAAAGAAGTGAACATCGACTACGAGTCACAAGGCAAGCAACGATCCTTGATTATGTTGAATTCCCATTAGTTGGGTTATATTACGTATGGGTTAATTTATGCATTACTTATTTGCATGTGCTATTTGTTATCATTTACTTTTGAATGATCATGCTTAAATAGTTAATGTCTTAATTACATTGTTTACTTGGCATCCTTGACAATAATCTAATATGGTTTTCCTTGATGAACTTAGAATTAGTGTATTATACTTTAGATTAACATAGTAGTGAACATAGACAATAATAAGCTCATTACATTGTGATCCGCCGTCACAAGTTGACACATCAATATTTATGACCATTATGGTATGATGAATAAAATTGTGGATCACTCACCAAGAGTGATGTTTTGGAAATGCTGGTCGAGGACAGGAATTGGGTAAGTGGTTGGTTGTGTTTTATGCTCCTATTGGTATTCATGTTGGTTGCTTGGATGTCTCGCTCGAAGCATATAAGGACAAAAACCTTGTGCTGTGAAATTGACATGATTGTCGCCCATCCACGGTACAAAGAAATTGGACTTTGCCTAGTACATTGTCCCACTTCATTAAGTGTCGGGACCTCGGATTTCCGAACCCGGACCCTCTGTGTATTACTGCACTAGTCCCAGATCAAAGCTAGTGCACACAGTTAAACAGAAATGAATACATCACCAGCATCGTGTTATTACAATAATTGAGAGTACTGACCGAAAAGGTCTCATTATTACAATTGAGGTTTCAAGACCTCGCACACACGAAATAAAGCGGAAGCAAAGGATAAACTCGATGAAGACCCATCAATACGCCACAGGCAATTGACTGGGGAAGCGCGACCTAGTACTCCTGGAATCCTTCATCGAAGCCACCAGCGAAGTAGTCGTAGTCTCCTTCTTGGGCTTCGTATTCCTCTGCTTTTTATGTTTGAGTGTAGCATGTGAGTACATAAAGTACTCCGCAAGTCTTGGGGAAAATGCAATAGATGCAAGGCTTGACAAAGGAAGGCTATATGGTTCTTTTGCACAAAGCAATGTCTTAATTTCAATTACTACTAATTACTTTCGAAGGCATCAATTTAATAAAGTAAACGTTTTAACAGAACTATCATTAATTCTATAGTGAAGGTTCCATCTGCCAACACTAGTTAATCCAGTCTATCTGACCAAGTTAAAACCTGCGGGTTCCATCCACCCTCTCTGGCTCCAACCGCCAGGATACCCTTCCGAGAGTTCCCTCCACTCTCGGAATACAAAAACTTTGATTCTAAAACCAAAACCAGAAATCTACCATGTGAAAGCATTCCTTGCCCGCCCTTGACCGTGGGCACGGCTATTCGAATAGTTTGACACTCTGCAGAGGTTGTACAACTTTACCCCCAAGAGATAAATTATCTTAATAGTCACCACGCTTCCTTTGGCATCAGACACAGATAAATTATCACTAAGCCTTTATCTCACTCTAGACTAGCTAGACACCACCCGCTGAGGTTTCACCGCAGAAGGGTTAAATCTGCCCAATCCGAAGCCCCTCTTGCGCCATATAAGTACAGTAAATCCCTGTCCCTCACTGTGAATAACCAGTAACTCCCTCGCACTCACTTTCCACTAGTGGCACCTAAACTAGACTATCATGAGTTAATCAGCTAGGTCGTACCCATATAGACTTAGGGTTGTACGGTAGTGCTCAGTCTGGACAAACACAAGCGTCGGTCCTTAGTTGACTAGGGTGGAACATACACTTTACAAGTTCTCGTGCTTCCTGCACCAACCCAAACTAACCATCCACCCTAATCTAAACAAATTTCCATATTTTATTTTATTTTTAAAGGATTAGTGGCAACTCCAATCACCACTAGACTTTAGAAACACACGTTATTACAACAAATCATAATTTCCCATTTTCAAGATTTCAAGGGTATTACATAGCATGACTAAGCATTATACTACCATTCTATTATTCACAAATGATTATAATACTCTCATTAAAGAGCCAAAGAAAATCCTAAGGAGACAAGGGTACATGACATTCAATTTCAACTGAGGGCATAACAAAATTGGGGTAACTAATACCTTAATATTTGAACTAATGTTGTATGTAAATAGCAATGCACATAATTTAAAATAATTAAAACATTTCAAAATCATAAGTTCAAGATGATCAAAAGAGACTTGCCTTCTTGCACGCTCTCGAGTTCTTCCTGCTGCGGAGTGGAGAGGTCTTCAACTACGTTGGATTCTACGCGAGAAAAGACAGAGCCACAAAACAAATAAATACAAATAAAAATTGAAATAAACTCAAAAAATTTAAATAGAGGCCATATTCGGATAGATTATGAATTTAGATGAATTTAGAAATTTGAATGGCTCAATTTGGAGTTAAAATGGGAAAGTTATGCTTGTTTGAAGTTTTCAGCTTGAATAAATCCAGAATTTATGAAATTTCTGACAGGTGGGGCCCACTGGAATTATTAAATTTTAATCTTTTATTTTTATTCAGAGATTAGGACAGGTGGGACCCACTGGTCAGTGAGCCCACGGGATCAGCCTCTGACATGTGGGACCCACTGGACAGTGAGCCCACTGGCTCAGCCTCTGACATGTGGGACCCACTAGACTCCGGGCCCATATGTCAGTGACCAGAGCAGACGGGTGGGGCCCAAACGACAGTGGCCCGCACAGACCGACGGCCGCTGACGGGTGGGACCCACTTGTCAGCGCGGAAAAATGAAAGAAAGGCTCAACCTCAACGTGCGGAGCCGGGGGCTCGAACGCGCGCCGAGGGAGCCGAGGGAGAGGAGAGAGCGCGCTGATAACCAGTAGGGCGGGGAGGCTTTGCCTACCCAATAAGGGTAGGTAAGCCCTTTGAGGGTTACCTGCTGGAGGGCCGGGCAGAGGTGGCCGGAGGCGGGGTTGCCGACGGCGAGGGAAGGCCGGAGGGGTTCAGGTGAGGTCCAAAAACGCGTTCCTGGAGCGGAGGCGAAACTGACGGAGGTGTCGGCGAGGCTCGGGGACGAGCGGAGGTGGCCGGCGGTGAGGAAGGCGACGGCGCAGCACTGGTCCTTCGGTGCGACGGCGCTCCGGCGACGGGGAGGGGTGGCCGAGGTGTCGGGGAGATTCGCACGGGCACGGGGGTGCTCGGGGTGGCGGTGGCGAGCTCCGGGGAGGTCCGAGGCGGCGGGGAAGGCTCGCCGGAGTTCTTACCGTGTGCTCACGGGGAGCTCTCGGTGCGACGGCGCTCGGGGCTCAGGAAGAGAGGTGGAGGGCGCTGGGAGGCAGTGCGGAGGGAGGCGGAGCTGATGGGCTATTTATAGGGCGGAGGGGGAGAGGCACGGCGCGGCAATTGCTCGCCGGTGCTGGCGGCCGGAAAAAGGAAGGGAGAGGAGAGAAAGGAAAGAGGGGGGGCAGAGAAGGAAAGGGGTGCGGCGTTAGGGGATTTGTTTCCCGGCGGGGCTCGGAGTTTCCAAAACCGGAGGGAGAGGGGAAGGAAAGACCGGATCCGCGGGGGAATCGGTCGCCGGCGCAAAGAAGGAAAGAGGGGGAAGAAAAAGGAAAGAGGCGGCTCCGCAGGAAGACGACGGACCTGACAGGCGGGGCCCGGGTGGCAGCGGGAGCAGGGCGCGAGCGGTTGATGAGCGGGGCCCGCAGCGCAGAGAGAGAGAGAAGGGAGAGAGCGGTTCACGGGCGGCTAGGATGGAGACGCGTGGCAGGGGAGGAGGATCGGGCGGCGGGTGCGGATAAGCGGAAGGGGGCGGTTAGATGGGCCAGGCGCGGGGACGCGGCTCATCCAGGCCGTCCACGCGTCGGGTGAGGAGGGGAAGGCGGGGCTGGCTGGGCCGGGCCCGCTTGGCAAAGGGGAAGGGAAGGAACGGCCGGATTGGGCCGAGGGGCGACGTGGGCGGTCCTGGGCCGTCCACGTGTCGGCTGTGGGAAGGGTTTGGAAATTTGATTTTTAGAATTTGATTTGTATTTTCTGAAAAGGCTAGGAAATTATTTAGGCCTCAGAAAAATATGAAAATACCTCCAAAAATTCCAGAAAAATTCACAGAAGCTTCTGGAGATATTTTGGACTAAATAAAATTATTTCCAACTACTGTTGGTATTTAATTTTTCCTACTTTAAAATACTTTTTAAATTTTAAAAATAGGTTTTAAACTCCAGAAAAATCAGAAAATCAAATAAAAGCCAAGTAAAATCCAATTACTTTAAAATAATTAATTTGAATTTAATTTTTTCCAGAAGCCAAATTTGGGATGTTACATTAAGCCTATAGGAGAAGGCTTGATATTAGTAGGTGAGGGTGAGTCGGAGTAGACATTCGAGTGCCCCTTGCGAGATACACAACAGTAGAACCCATGTAAACTGTCGGTAGATGACATATCGTAAGCTGGGTATGACCCTAACTGCTAGGATGGTCTTGATGTCTACCGGGTAGAAACTGGTCTTATGGGACTCTCGAAAGGTTATGTTATCCCAGCTCTATATAAGTTGTGAATATCGTGTGGGTAAAGCTGAGCATTCTTTGCAGAGATTAAATTAAATCATTTGAATTTACTATGCTTTCAGTTAATGTAGTTGTGTAAAAGGGATGATTCCTAAATCATAAGAAACATTATTAGTTAAAATTGTGGTAATTTGGAAGTGACATAACCTATTGATGCACAATCCCCTTAATAAAAACCTTCTTTATGAACTTGTTTTGATTTAAGTCAAAATGTTTACACATAAAATTGTATGAGTACTAGTGATGATAGGTCCAAGAAAAACCCTCCTTGATAAATAATTCTCTTGAAATCCTCAATTGCATTATGAGACTCTACCACCGTGGCTTGTTGAGTACAAATGTATTCATTCTTGCATATTTTGATTCAAACAATGATCGTTACGAAGAGGATATACCAACAGATAATGAGTACTATGATGATGCAGATCATACATTCTAGGCCGAGCCTACACTCAAGCGTTGACTGTGGTGTGGTCATCTTTTGTCGTAATATAAGTAAGTTTGACTTGAAAGCCTTAAAACTCTGTAATCGACTACTATGTTGTACTTTATGTAAGAATCCTGTTATGGTATTGTAATCGTAAGAAAACTATTTATCAATCTATGTGCGGCTAAAATCTTAGATAGATCCATGAATAAGGAGATTTCTGGTAAATCTGGGTATCCCCACATCCACCTTATGCATTTGTATGCCATGATTCTTTGTCACCCTAGGATGGTTATTTATAGTTGGTCATTATGGTAGAACAAATGTGGGTTGGTTCAGCCTTGCTTAGCCATGCTGGGTTATTAACATCATTTTGGAAGTACCAAATTATACTTGATTAATGGTATATGAAATTTCTTTGTCAATAATGTCGTGCACTGTGTGTTATCTATGATGGCATATGTTACACCCTAAAATCAACTAGTGGATAAATGATTTAGATTAAGGTGATGGAAAGTGTTGTGTGACCATGTTATGTGAAACCTTCTGTGTCCCCTGCAACACCACCACCTAGAAACCTTAGTTCCACTACCGAAATCACCGAATCAATCGTTGAGTTCCGCTACCACCATGGGAGCCGAGAGCAAGCTCGTCATTCTAGCCAACTCACTATGTCTCCAATGAATCCATCCATGCCATGATGTGTTCCCGATCTCCCTTGTAAAGAACCCTCAAGGAATCAAAGCGAGGAGCAGTCGTTGTCGAGATCGAACGCATCTTCCCTAATTTCAGTCATACCTATTTGCCATTCAAATTCACCATCGCTGGTGAGTCTCCACCTCTGCTATCTTGCTCCCTGGCTTCGCCGTCCCACATTCTCTCTCATGTGCATGCTTTCGTCACCAAAGAACTATCGCATCTGCACCACATCATCGCCGCCGCCGCCGCATTGTTGTCACTAGTGACCATTGGTCTCCATACCCAGCCTGTTAGCATCGCCAAGACCCTAGTAATTCATTGCACATGTCTTAGATTCAAGCTAAAGCCATCTTCACCATCCTCACCATCGACCGAGCCTAAGTCGTCGTCGGTGACCTCATTGGCCACATCATCCCAATCCAAGCCGCTTGATCATCTCCTTGTGGTTTTGTGATCACGCCGATGACCTCACACCATTGCTCACCGTCATTCACCGTCGCTAGCGTTGAGCAGCCATGGCCATCGATCTATGCTAGTTAGCCGTCCACATGGTTGCCATGCTAGTTTGAATCTACCATGTCAGCTGAGCCGACCTGTCAAAGTCAGTCGACCTGGCCAAGGTAGAGATCCAGTTAGCTACCAAGCTAGTGTACATGTTAGCACCACATCAACCCTATATGCTACATGTGCAACCCTATCAGTGCTTGCATGGCAGATCCAAACCTATGACATCCCAAAATTTTAATTTAATTTATTTGGGTTTAATTGGCATTTTCTGGAATTTCTTTTCTCCTTTCTTATTTTAGCCTAGAAAAAGATATGTGGAAACTTGTGTTTATTTGTGGTCAAATCAAGTTGATTTTATTTTTATTGAATTTGAATTTTATAATTCACAATATTATTTTGGTATTTATTTGGAGTTTTCTGCTATTTTCTAAAACTTTATTTGTTTTAAGGAAATACTAAAAATTAAAAATGATTTTTAAAATTTTTCGTCCTCTCCCACATCGACACGTGGCTGACCTGGATCTCTCTACCATGCCACATGGCACCATCTCCTCCTTCCCATGCCTCCTTTCTATGCAACGATCGAGATCTACCCAACCGCCACACGGCAGCCATCCAACCACTCGGCCCCACCTGCCTCTCTCTCCTCTCTCTCTCTCTCTCTCTCTCTCTCACCGCCAGGTGGGCCCTCCCCCTTCTTCCACCTCCCGCCGCCTCCCCCTTCTCTCTCCCCACCGATGCCCGCAACCATCGTCGGCCTGCCCGCGCCTGGCCGTCCCACCCCTTCCTTCTTCCATGTGCCCCGCACCCACCCCCGTCATCCCCGCACGGACTCCGTCCTTCTCGCACTCGTCCTCATCTCTTTCTCCTCCGCAACCACCACCAGCTGTTGCATACTTCGGCTAGTTGTTGCCGCCCAGTGTTTCCCCTTCGTACTATTTAAACCCCCCTTAGCCCCCTTCACGCCTCACCTCGCCCTTGGCTTATCCTTCTCCTCCTCTCCAGAGCCCGGTACCTTATCCACATCGTGTTTCCTTTCCTTGAGCACCGGTGAGCAACTCTAGCGAATGATTGCGGCTGCCTAGAGCCTTATCAAACCATGCCATCGTCGCTCTCGACCTCCCTGTGGCCATGAGACCCTCAACCGCCCCTCCATTGAGCAAGGATGCCACCGAAGTGCCATCGCACTGGAATCCCGAAGCTGTCACCGCCTTCCCTCTCGTTGCCAACCACTGTAAGGCATCGCCGTGTGCCGTGCCAAGGTGAGACCACCACCCCTCATCTCTCTCTCTCGTTTGTAGATGGCGACGATTCTGAGGAATTCTTCTTCGATGATTCACAGCATTCAGTAGAGCGAGGCAAGTTACATGTCTTGACCATGTTGATTCCAGTTTATAAATAAAATTATCTTATTTTAAATTCTATTTCATGCTTAATTTTATCCATTGTATTCCAGTTCATATTTTAACTTAGTCTATGCCTATTTCTTATGACACCTTTGACATTGCAAATCCTTGTACTTAGTTTATAGCCAATGCCTAGTCCTGCAAATGACGGTTTTATACGGCTTTTCGTTTTCAGCTAATCTTTCCTACTTTTGCCGTACACGTTCTACTGTCTTGTACAGCAATGTAGAGCTTTTCGCTGGAGATGATTCGAAGAAGTTTGAACTTGACAACACTGCTTCTTGCTAACGTGTAGAAATAGAGCAAACCTGGCCTTGAGCTAAAACAGAGGAAACCGTGCAATTTGAAGTTTTAGTTTGATGGAACAAACCATGGCATACATACAAAAACCAAAATGACCGGGCCACGTGGGATCAGAAATGGGCATGGCCAGATGCGATGTCCATGGTGTAGCAAGTGACACGCCAGTTGGGCTCGGCCGACGGAGGTGTTGGCACGCGGGCTGAGCGGAGCAGGAGGCGGGAGTACGGAGCAGCCCGCCAGAAATGGACGGATCGGGCACGCGGCTGTGAGCGGATGAGGAAGCGTACCGCCGGAGCCCAGGTCGACAATCCCTGGGCCGTGGCTGCTACGGCAGGCCTATCTATCAGCCTGTGTGTGGATAGTCACTTCCATGGATTCAAATATACAGTTGCTTCAAATATAGGGCATGTTTGGGATAGTTTCATCAGCTTCATATCCACCTAGATCCACCAGATTCACCTGGATCCACCGTGGAGCTGCTCCACCGTGGAGCTGCTCTCCCATCAATGTGTTTGGTAGAACTCCACCGCAGATCTGGACTAATATGCAATTGTAAACAAATATTTAGGGGGCATAATGAAAAATGAAAAATGAAGAAAAAAAAGAAACACGGTTCTCTTTCTTCTTCCTCCCGATGAGAAGCACGCGCGCAGAGGAGGAGGCAGAGCGGCGGCTGGGGGGCGGTGAGGCGGCGGCCGGCCAAGGGGCGGGCGCGGCCGGCCAGGGGCGGCGCGGCGGCTGGCCGAGGGCGGGCACGGAGAGCGACAGCGGGAGGCGGCATGCAGCGACGGGAAGAGGACGGGAAAGAAAGAACGAACCGTTTTTTTTGTGTAATCAGTGGCATGGTGGGTAATTTTCCCCAACTCCAGAATCTCTAAGTTTTCAGAGCACCCCTTGAGGTGCTCCATGGATTTGGTGGATCTAGGGGGCAGATCCATGGATTTCGTGGAGCTGCTCCACGGTGGATCTGCGTGGAGCTGGAGGGGCTTGGAAAAGTGGATCTGGATCTGTTTTTCGTGGATCTGGAGCTGCTGGAGCTCTCCCAAACAGGCCCATAGCCCTGCTCATTTGGGTTTAGGTTTTTGGTTTTTAGCTTATTTTTTATTATTCTTAAATTTCGTCTTTTTCTAACTTTTCGGCTTATTTTGAGTTTTTTTGGCAATTTCTTTTTTTTCACGTATTCGTTTGTATTATACGTGAAGGGCTAAACCATTTTTTCTATTTTTATTTTTTTAAATTTAATTATGCTAAATAAGCTACCATCAGTTACAATGCAATTTCAGTCAGCTACAGTAAAAATTCAACCATAAGCCACTAAAATCCAGCCCAACCGAACACCACGAGGAGTTTTTTAGGTGGTAGTTTCGGTTCGTTGGTCACAATCTTAGGCCCTGATCGGTTCGGCTTGAGTTTCTGGCTTCTGACTTATTTTTCACTATTCATAAATTTCGTCTTTTTTCTAAACTTTTGGCTTTTTGTTGAGCTTTTTTGCTGGTTCTTTTTTTCCCGTATTCGTTTGTATTATACATATTGGGCTAACATATTTTTTTATATTTTTAAATTTAATTATGCTAAATAAGCCTATATCAGCTACAGTATTTTTTTCAGCCAGCTACAGTGTTTTCAGCCATAAGCCATGAGCTTTTAAGCCCAACTGATCACCACCTTAACTTTCCTAGATCTATTGTTCGTTGAAAACGCTCACTCTCTCACTACTAGCTTCTTAAATCTATGCTTTCAGTCCTCTAAAAAATAAATCCATGTTTTCAATAGTGAAATGCCTGGGTGCTAGCTAGTATGAATTTTCGTTCAATTAAGTTTATGCCACCTCGGACCTATGTTGGGGCAATTACCCCTAAAAGTACCAAAGCAATGGTAAAACAAACAACGACCGTGTAAAATTATTTATTTTTTATCACAACGAAAAGTAGAACAATATGTGTAGCTTTCTTTACCGTGTTCGCAGGGTCCCAAAAACCACAGTGGAAAACCCTGTCATATGTACAATCCACATTCGTAGTTAACGGAAATGAACGATATCGTTAGCTAAAAATAAATTTGACTTCGCTCGTTTAGGTTTTCCTTCTAGCTTTCAGCTTATTTTTTTTTACTATTTCTAAAATTCGACTTTTCTAACTTTTCAGATTTTTTTGAGTTTTTTGCTGGTTCTTTTTTTTATATTCGTTTGTATTATACGTGCTGGACTAACACTTTTTATTTTTAAAAGTTTTTAAATTCAATTATGCCAAATAAGCTATTATCAGATACAGTGTAATTTTAGTCATCTACAGTAAAAATTTAGCTATAAACCACAAAAAATCAGTCTAAGAGCAGCTCCAAAAGATGGGCTAAATTTGATCCCCTATAATCTCATTTTAAGGGACATGCCAAAAAGTTAGGGATCAATATAACTCCTTTGCTCCAACAGTCATCCCCAAAATTAGTCCCCTAAATATTTTAAATCTGCTACATGGGCTTATGTGCCATATTAGTTATAAATCGGCCCAGCTGCTGAGCCTGTTCACCACCAAGTGCTGCCCCTGTTCATGCCCTTGCAGCGCCGCCCTGTTCATTCCTTGTAGCGCCGCCCCTGTTCGTTCTTCATAGCGCAGCCCATTTCAACCAACCTGCTCCTCTATTTATTTTATCACGGTAATCTCAACGAACGCCACTGCTCTTACTATAATCTCCACGTGCATGTGAACTAGCTAGCTAGTTGGAGCCTAAAATTTATTTTATCTGCAACGCGAAGGAAAAAAATTGGGCGCGGAATCGCCTACTCGCGCGCGGCAACAGTGATTGGGGACGCGTGGGGTGAGGCCAAATTTGGCTCCGGTGGGGTGAGATATTGGGGGTGTTAAAATTTTTAGTGGTGGTTTTGGGGATCTTTTGGAGGGGTTTTTTTTCACTAATCACCAAAATTTATTTTAGGGATGTTTTAGCCCATCTCTTGGAGTTGCTCTAACTGAACATCACCAAAAGGAGATACCATACCGGTAGGGGTATCTCGACTTTTCACGTGACTTATGTTGAGTATAGTTCACTAAAAGGCAGAAAAGGGGGCTAAAGATCGACGAGATTAAACATCAATCTAATCACGTGTGTACGTAGTACAGATTAAACATCAATCTAATCACGTGTGTACGTAGTACATAATAGAGGGCAAAAGAAAAACAGATTTTGATCGAGTTCTTCGAAGTGATGACCCCCTTCACACGCATGGCATGGCACGTGGACTGACTTGACCGTCGAAAACAACCTGCGTTCCTCCCGGCCGGAAGCGCTGCCGTTACTCTCACAGAAATGACTCACTCAACATCGTCTCATTTCGACTTTTCGGTCATTAGGCAACCACCACTGCTGCTGCCGCATCGTTGTCCCCCTAATGGCGCCGTTTGACAGGCGCGATCCGGAGTTAACACCCGTCCGTCAGCGTCCCCGATCAGACGCACGCTTCACTGACCGATGGACGCGGACGCGGCAACACTCGGTTCTGCTCGCCGATCGCAGCCGCATGGCAGCCGAGTCGGGTCGTTCGACGACGACGACGACGACGGATCGGAAAACCTGTGGCTGTCAGCCGAGCTGCCACGGCAGGCGGAGCGCAGTGCAGCGCCAGTCGAGAGCGCGCGGGACAGGGTCGGGGTTGGGTCTGATCTTTTTGGCTGAAATTTATGGTTTTTAGTTACGACTTATGACTTATGATTTTTGGACTGACTCATGTGTGGTTTTTGTTTATATAAATAAAGTCGGTACAGTATGTACTATAATTAATTAGTAGATTTTATTTTAAAAATATATTAAAAATCGAAAAGTAGTTTTTAGAAGCTGAAAAGAAGAATATAGACAGTTTGGTCGTCTTCCGCGCCGAATTCCCCGCGCGCTCGGCTCGTCATGGCGCGCGACTTGACTCGAGGTGAGACCTCGCACTGGGAGCCGATCGAGCCAGCCCCTCCTGTCAAGTAGGGCTGGATATCGAGCTGGCTCGGCTCGGTCTGGCTCGGTAGGATAACGAGCTGGCTCGAGCTGGCTCGTTATAACTAACGAGCTAAAAAGCCAGCTCGGCTCGGCTCGACAAAAAGCTCGAGTTAGCTCGTTTGGCTCGTGAGCCAGGGCCAAAAAATATCTCCATCATATATTCATCCATGGAAGTTTGGCTCGTTTGGCTCGTTTGGCTCGTTAGGCTCGTTTGGGTACAATAGAGTACAAATTAACACATGCATGGCTCGTTTGGGTACAATAGAGTACAAATTTACACATTAACACATGCAATAGAGTACAAATTAGGTCCATGGAAGCAGCATATGCA
Organism: Dendrocalamus latiflorus; assembly: GCA_017311315.1. Taxonomy (NCBI): domain Eukaryota; kingdom Viridiplantae; phylum Streptophyta; class Magnoliopsida; order Poales; family Poaceae; genus Dendrocalamus; species Dendrocalamus latiflorus. The sequence goes on from CM029662.1 coordinate 20,766,726, forward strand.
TATCTAAATTCCTGGAAGCATGGCTCGTTTGGCTCGTGAGCGGCTCACGAGCTGGCTCGAGTTGGCTCGTTATAGCTAACGAGTTAAAATCTTGGCTCGGCTCGGCTCGTTATCCTAACGAGCCGAGCCGAGCCAGCCACGAGCCGAGCGAGCTAACGAGCTTCGAGTTTTTCGTCCAGCCCTACTGTCAAGTAACTGTGTCATCCATACGATCGACCGTTGCACCTAGAAAATGATTGATCACAGAATTAGACAATACAAATAGAAGAATAAATAGATAGAGATCTAGGGAGGGCGATCCGATGATCTTCTTTATTCAATGATTTTATGTGTACATAATTGATAGCATCTCTTCTATGTTTATAGTCTAGTAGCATGTAGAGATTTTGATACATGCTCACGTCTACTTCCAGGAGGAGATGTTTGCTGCTTCCACTTCTCGTGTGCCGTTTGAATGCTCAAATGGGACACGTACGGCAGCGAGTTGATGTGGTAAAATTGCTCATCCGGTGACGTGGTAGAGTGGTGCTTGCTACCATATTTGTTACGATGCCTGGTGTTTTTATGCAATTTACTTTTAAGAAAAAAAGATATAGAAGTATTACAAAGATGGTCGGAGCATTCTGATATAAAAGTACTACAAAGATGGTCGGAGCATTCTTCTAGAATCTTATCAAAATTTTCGTATGTGTGGTATTTCCCTCCTCCGACCCTTTTGACAAGCTAGCCTTCATCTTCTTTTTTTTCCTTTGAGAGGACTAAGTATATTTTGATTTTAGTATAATTCGATTGTCGAACATCCCATATCTCAAGCAACTCTCTGTACCGTCTAAGAAAAGATGGACAAATTTAATTTGTGCCTTTCTTAGCAAGCGAACCACGTAATTAAGAATCTCAAAATCACATTTAATTAATTTCCAGCTGACAACTCAACTGTCGTCACCACGTGATTTAGCAGAATAAAGATGATATATCAAATACTCATACACGCATTGCTCACAGCCCTATCCAAAAGATTGCCGCCCGTCTATCTGTAGGAGTCATGCTGGAGAGATCGATTCATACCGATAATGCAGTTATACAACGATATCTCCAACATAATCTTTAGCGAACTTGAGTAGTAATGTAGTATACGAAATAATCACATCGATCGATCGTCAACGGGAGATTCGGTTGTTCAACTGATCGAGTAGGCAGTGATGATGCATACACACTAATTCAATTCTTATACGCAAATCTGTCAAGATAGGATCAGTACTAATTTGTCAAGAAATTAAATAAGTAAACACAGATATATATTAACAAACAAAAGATGCATAGTTATGAGTTAAGGCCTTTTTGGCCTAACTTAGTGAGTTGGCTTCTTTTTTTATAAAACAATATCGAAGATAAGGAGATTGACCTAATACAATCTCGAAAGATACGGAGATAGACCTAACTTACTAGCCTTTGGCTACATTTGCATGTTTAAGAGAAGTGCTCCGGTGCTCTCTCTAGAAGAACCAAAGCTTTAAGTCTCGTATGCACTAACTCATGCCGAAGTCTGTTGACTACGTGTTCTACAATAGCACCGTACTTTAAGATGACAAAGAAGGTGACAGAAATAACAATATCGACATACGGGTAAAGATAATTAGAAACGTATGAATGCTACATAAGCATATACATACATATACATGTATAGGTGTCCACGAGTCGTCCCTCGCCTTCATCCTCCACCACCGGAGCCGCACCTCCCCGACTCCCCCATCATCGTCCTCCACCGCCAATGCTCGCCTGCCGGCACCGCTGCACTCTAGATTCAGCCACTAGGGTCCAGATCCCATCGCCATCTACCACTCGTGCGCAATGCCACCTCCGGCTCCGTATCAGTAGCTATGGGTTCGAAATGGGCAAGTGGCGGCACTGACCAAGGCGGGCGGAGGAGGGCAAGCGCCATGTGCCGTGTCCGTGCTGGCACGGGCTGACTGTGGCCAGGCGTGCCATCGTGCCGTGTCAGGCCTCGCCGACGGTTGTCCGTGCCAACCCGGCAAGCTCGCCGTGCTATGCCATCGTGGCCTAATAACAGTTGTGCTTATGCCGGGCCGACACGGCATGGCCCAACTCCCAACACTAATCCCAAGTGGCCGCTAGTGATGATGGCATAAGAAGAAAGTAATATCAACGAAGTAGGGAATGGGAGGTATGGTTGCACAGGTAGAGCAGAGTGGTAGCAATGTTGATTCTTCCTGATTAACTACAATAAGAAGGGTGACAGAGGTAGAACAGTTGCCCATGGCCTTGGTGGTGGTACTGGTCAAGAAAGAAGTGGAGGCGTTAGGGAATGTGTGAGGGGTGGTGTCGATTGTGGAGGAGGAAGGAGCGTTGCTGCATGCTAGTTAGTCGGCAAAGTGGGTGGAAGGTAGTGACGTCAAGTGAGGGGGGAGGAGAGAGAAGAGGGCTAGTAGTCATTTGGGTGAACTGGTTAGTCCATAAAACTCAACATAATATACTGATTCGTTGGGGAAATGGAAACCTAATAACTAGATAAACCCTACGTTTTAACATTAGAAGGTTATAACAAAGGAAAAGGTACAAAAAACCTCACAAGTTAAAGCCGGATTATTTGGAGCCCACCCTAGCTAGAAATTTAGGCCGAGTTCTTTTCGCCTTATGACTTATGGCTTCCCTCAAACAAATAAACAGGATAGCTTCTCTGCTGCAGTTTTAAAGCAGCTTATTGGGATAGCCTTTTTTAAACAACTTATCAGCATTCAGTTCGTTCATATAAATACTCGCGCTAGAACCAAAAACCATAAGCTGCAGTCAAAAAGAACACACCCTTAATTTTACATTACCAACCCTAACAACAACCACGCTATGTGGAGTGTGCCCTCCAACATCTCAAGACTCACATGTTATGTTGGTAAACCTAGCTTGAACCAACAAGACCCCTATAAACATGGATGGACCTCCATGCTCGCTCTACCCTAAATAACTTACAATCTACCATCCACAGTTGTGTTACTAGAACACAACTTATTATGCTAAAGCCTCACCCATAGTGGTGTGTGTAGTTGTACGAGAATACTTGTCTATGTCACAATAGATCAGTCCTTAATGACCCGGATGAGACAACAACAATCCAAGATCTCATGCAATTGGATCGGTCTCTACAATCACTCACCAAAGTCTAAAACATATTTTTAGTTTTATTTATTAACCAAAATATCAGAGGTACTATCCCTAGACCAAAATATAGATGTTTCCCATTTGTGAACACTTTGATCAATTTTCAACCTAGCACAACTAGTATCAATGTGAGCATGGCAAAGCATCAACATAACTATTCGCTTCATCTACAATTTTCATAACTAAATATACAAGAAATACATAGCATTACCATGATGACAACAGTGAGGACATCAAATTATCAAGGTGGATCAATACAACAATTGGATATAACTACCAACCTTGCCAACATAGCAATTTTTATCAAAATAACACGCATGCATAATAATTTAGAAACATAGCATACTTAACAGTAAAATATGGGATCAACATGGTTAAAGAAGGTGCTTGCCTTGCCGTTGAATATGTGTCTCTTGCTCTGGATCAATCTCGAAGCGTTTCTGGTACGTCGGTATCCATTGATAAAATGCAAATAACACATAAATTCAAACAAAGATTAAATCCAAATATTTTTCAGATTATGAAATATCACAATTTTAGAAAAAATTATAAACAAGTTTCACTCAATTTGGAGTTCATATACGAAAGTTATAAGTATTGGAATTTGGTTCATGGAGAAATTTCAAAAAAAAAACAAAATAGAAAACACGTACATGAATTTTCATTTTAAATTTCATTTTTATTTCCCCAAAAACTCTGAATTTATTGTGTTGTTACTCTGACAGGTAGGGTTAGGTGCACGGTGAACCGAGTTCGCAGGCACGTCCACGAGCTATCTGGTCCCACATATCAGTGACTCAAATTTTAAAATTATTTTAAATCAAATTCTTGATTAATTAACCTACTGGTCCCACATATCATTGAATAATTAGAGCAAATCACAATTAATTGACTGCTAATCCTAATGATGCTAGAAATTGATTGACAAGTGGGACCCACCTGCCAAACCACACATAACAGAGCAACGGTAGAGGCGTTCATGGCCGACTCTTTGCTATGCTCGCTGGCAATAATGGGAGGACGGAGTAGCCTGTGCGTGCTCAAAAATGGAACCACATGATTGTGGCAAAGCTATGGGTGGTGACGACGGTGCTTGCAGTGGCTCAGCAAGGTAGTGCGACGGTGAAGAGCGGCAAGGAAGCTTTGGCCAGCAGCGGTGGTGCCATGGGTGACTACAGTAAAGTCTAGACAAAAGAAGCTCAACATAAAATTTAGCTAGAGCATTGGTTCTAGGGGACTACCACAAGCTCACCACGATAGTTGGCGGCGACGAAGACTGCCAGAGGTGGAGCGACAACGAATAGGGTGGCGGCGGTAGCTTTACGGTGACAATCAATGGTGTGAAATTTTGGGTGAAAAATAGGCAAATCAATTTGAATGACTGAATTAGTTACATGGGTGAACCAACTTGATGATATGATTGATTGAGTGGATAGACCAATTTACATGATTGGATTGGTTAAAATGGGTGGACCAATTTAAATGATTAGAGTGGCTGTGTAAGTAGACCAATGTAAAGGACGGATTGGTAAACTAATCGGATTGGTTAAGTAAATGGAGCGATATAGATGATTGAATTGACTAAATGAGTGGACCAGCTCAAAAAGATTGGATTGGCTAAAATAAGTGGATCGATAGAATTTTGGGAAAGTAGGGAGCATAAGAACAACTGTTGGTTTGCAGCTTTACTAAACAGTATGGCTCCCGGTGAATGTTTACACTAGTGGGATCATGGAATATAGCTTGACTACTGGATGGACTGTTGGAAATTCTGAGGAAATTAGGAGAAGTAATAATACTCCTTGACTTATAGGTTTGAGTAATAATCTTATTCTCGGTGGATGTTTACGACAATGAAGTCGCTAGGAAGAAAATTTGCGAATAGTAGGACTGATCACTCGATAAACAGATTATGAGTATATATTAATAGTGGAAAAGGTTGGATTATAATACAAATGCTACTGATGGATTGAAATATCGGAACCATAATACAAGTGGTACTGGTGGGTTTAAAATGTAAAAAAAAATGTGAATGGTATTGGTGGATTTAAAATATAGAAATCTTGAAACCATGATGCAAACAAATATGAGTGGATTTAAAAGTAAGGAATTTGGAGTAATGTTCAGGCAAAAAAAAAAGAATCGAATGGGATTATTGATTAATGAACCCAAGATTGGATTTGTGATTTTATGTAGGAAAAGGGAGATCCATTTGAGGAAAAGGAGACCCTGATCTGTTAAGTGAAACTATAGATGATACCTTGGAAGTTATATAATTTGTGCATCAGATAACTGATAACACTCACTGGTTGGAGTACTAGACACCAGTTGTGCAGTGACTAAGCAATGAAGGAGGATACCCTAGAATTAATCAGAAATACGCAAAATTGGGAAGGCCTTGGAGATGACATGATTATGGATCAGATAAATGATAACACCCACTATTTGGTGTATTTGACAACAGTCATGCTGGGACTAATTGATAAAGGGAGTTACTTTTAGATTCAATCAAGCATATGCAAGATTAACAAGGCCTTGGATTGATAGCCTACGAATAAAAAGATTATGGGGGCAAATTAGTCTGTTGATATTGCGATATTGGAGGGTGCTAGGATACCTTTAAAAAAAATGGTATGTTAAAAGTTCAAATATTCCAAAACCATTTTAGAAAAATCAATATTGTTATAGAAATCTATATCAAAAGTATATAGTGTATGTTCATTGCAAAGAGGTTTGATTTCAAGTTACTTTGAAACTTGGCCCCAGTATTTGAAAATCCAAAAGCTCAATTCCCAAGAACTTGTTTTTTTTAAAAAAAAACCAAAACTTGGGAATCTACTTGCACAAAAAAAAAGGATTATGGATGGGGTTATCTTGGAAAGGCAAATGTTTCCGATCTTTGTATTTCTGAAAACTGTTTTCTAAAAGGCTCTGTTTCCAAAATAGTAATAAGAAGCATGAGCTTCGCTGCCGAAGCACTTCTTAACCCTTTCCTTCTGCTACTTCCGTCTACAAAAAGGAAATTTGTCTTCCCTATTCTCTCTCCTTTACTTCAAAGGCTTAAGTTCGAAGACATCGAGGATGCTCGTGAAGATTTGGTGGCCTCGCTTCAGCAAACCTAGTATTCAGAACCCTGTGCTCTCTTGTGTGTGTCTTCGTGCATAGACGTTGCTTGGTCAAAAAGATTTTATTTGGCCCTGTGCACTGCCTTCTTGCCCTTGGGCGTTGTATTTCGTAGTCACAGGAAAAGTTTGTTTTCAAAAGCTTGGCTATTCTGTGTGAGTTGTGTACTGCCCCAGCTTCTGGGTGTGCACTCCTTAGAATGGGTTAGAATATCTTATCCCTGTAATCTTTTCCGTACCCCGTGCTAATTCCCCCTCACCTTATTGCTAAAACCTCGTCAGGTCCGCAGGCAAGAGGTAGCAGATAGCCCAGTCAAGATACCTAAAGCCCTCCAGTTGAAAGAGGCAACATCTTGAAAAAGACAACGACTTGGAAGCTGTGTCACTCAAAAGGATCAATACCCAAGTCCCCAACTCACTGAGAACTCACTGATCCAGTCATCATCAAACAAGCAATGGTCAAGAACACGACTAGAAGCAAGACGAAGGAACCAGTAGCTCCTACTTGCTTTGGTCCCTACCACCCGACCAAATATTCGCTCAGACCCACTCCGCAGAGATTGCTGAGCAACAGTCATCACAATGGGAATGCCAGTGGCATGACCCCAAGCAAACGCCGAAAGGATATTGTTTGCTTCTGTTGCCAAGATATTGGACACTATGCTAACCGGTGCCCCCAGAAGAAGCAAGACAAAGGAGCCAAGTGCTTCAAATGTGGTGACCTAGGACATTATGCGAGAGACTGCCCTCAACAAAGGCTGAACAAGCGTGAAGAGGATATTGTAGCCATCAGCCTCAGTCTTGACAAAGGGAAGGGTGTTAGCTCCAAGTGTGTCATCCAGGAATCAACAGGACCTAATGAAGCCCTACTATCAGGTCCAGAAGAATTGCCAGCTACTACATGTGCTGAATGTGGCAAGACAGGACGTGACGCCCAATCATGCCCTCCACTACGACAGGTTACATGCTTTGCCTGTGGACAACCAGGACACTACAGTTACAATTGCCCTGCTCCGTACTGTCCTTACTGCAAGAAACATCATTACCCAGACGACTGTCTCACAAACCTAATAGCATGTAGGCGTTGTGGAGAGAAGGGGCATGAGAAAAGTCAATGCACTGTAAACTGCCCCAATTGTGAAGGAGATCATCAGCCTAGAGAATGCCCCATGAGCAAGGTCACATGCTTTCTCTGTGAAGGACAAGATCATTGCCCCAAGGATTGTTCCATGAACCGGTTGCTGACTAAGGCTGCCGAGATACAAAGGCTGAGTCTCCAAGCCGCCATCAAACTCGTCATGACTAAAGCTAACAAGAGCAGTTAGTACCGGTCTCCCGTCATGTTAAGGGGGGTAGCCTGAATAAATAATGTCGAAGCACCTTGGTGTTAGGCCCTGCTACCATTCCAGCATAAAGAGAAGTTAGCAATTAGCACTGAAGAAACAACAAACCCCTGACATGTCGAGCAGTGAAGTGAAGCCAGCTGCCTGCTATCCATAAGAACAAGGTCTCCTGTGTGGTGTTTACTCCAAGTGTCGACTTGCTTTTGTTTGGATGTCCTCTCTTCAGATAGCTCCAAGGGCAGTATGCGTAGTATCAAGCAGTACCCTAGAACCCTTTTGCTAGCCAGCTCGTTCCCACCCCCTTCCTTCTACTCTATTCGAATCTCGGGGACGAGATTCATGTTAAGGGGGGTAGGATCTGTAACATCCCAATTAGGGAACTTCTGTAATTGCGGAAATTGAAAATATTTTAATTGTTTCTCCCGAGTTTCCCAAAAGTTTTTGGGTGTTATTTGAATTGCTCGAGTTTGTTTTCTTGCCGAAAGCCCGAGTAATAAAACTTGAAACCTTGGAATCAAGAACCAAGGTTGAATATCATATCGAGAAATTCCAAATCCCCTTGGAAGCATTAATCTCAAAATTTAAAATTTAATTATGGTCGTTCAAGGCCAACAATAGAAATTGGCATCCAATATAAAACCTTTCCATCCAATTTTTGTATCCGGCCATTCAATTGGGAAGATTAAGAAATATTTATCAAAACTCGAACAACCCTAAAAATTATTAATTCAGAGTCTTTCCTTTCAAATTTTGGGACCGGCCCATTTCCTTCCCTCTCCCGGCCCGCTCCCTTTTCTTCTCCCGGGCCGTTTCCTTTTCTTCTTCGGCCCGTCCGGCCTGCCTTTTCTTTCTCCTCGCGTGGCCCAGCCATCCCACCCGACCGCTCACGCCTGCCTTCTTCTTCCTCACCCCTGTTCCTCTGGCGCGCCGCTCACTCCGGCATCCCGGCCGCGCCGCTCTCTCCGAACCAACTCGCGCTCGCACCGCCCCCAGCTGCAGCCGCCCCCGGTTTCGCCAACCGCCCCTGCTTTTCCGCCATTTCCGCGCCGCTGGACGTGCCGCCCATACCCGACGTACACACCGCCATGCCCAGGGTACACCGTGCCATGCCGCCGCCCATACCAGCGCACGTCGCGCCCATGCCGGCGGTACTACCCCGCGCGCTCGTTCGCCTATAAAGAGCCCCGGTGCCTCCTCCTCCTTTTCCCCCATTTGGGATCGCTCGCGCCGGCCACCGCCATTAGTGCCGTCCCGCCGCTCCGGCCATCCCCTCCGCCTATTGATCGCGTCACGGTGCGTCCCCTTGTCCCCACTACCTCCCCGTTCCACGAATTGGAAAATCGACGCCCGTACCCGGCCGCCCACGCGTCTTCTCCGCCTCCGGCCGGCCATCGCCGCCGCCTCCCCTTCGGTCGAGCTCGGGCCGATTCCACGTGGTGGGAGCGGCATCTCTGCCACCCGAAGCCTCTCCAACCGCCGGCTTGTGCTCTCCTCCCCCACAGTGAGCTGGCCACGGGAGCCCCTCGGCGCCGCCACCCAAGCACGTCGACGGCTCGCCTTGGCCTCCCACCGAACCGTTCAACCGCGCAGGTGAGCTCTAGGCCTCCTCCTCTTGCTCGCGCTCACCCTCTCTCCCTCCCTCTCCCATCCGGCAGACGGCGCCCCTTATCCCCTTCATCTCCGGCCGCCTAGCACCTCCGCCAGCTCGTCCGAGCACCTCCCCGGCCGAAGCCCTTGCCTCCCGGAGCCTCCTCGTCGCCATGGACATCCATTTGGCCGGTCGCCGCCGCCTCCCCAGCCGCCCGTCGCCGGCGCCACCACCCCTTCCCCCTGGCCGAGCGCCTCCCCTGTTTCCTCTGCTTCTGCTCCCCCTCTGTCGGATTAGCCGAAGACAGTGCCTTCTCTCCGTGGCTCTGTGTCTCTGTGTGACATGTGGGCCCCACTGTAGATTAGCATCTAGCTAATGGGTATCACCTACCTCCTCTCTATTGACTGCAAGGAGCAATACTAGAGTAGGAAATTGTGAATGATAATAAGAATAAGATTGTATTTATAAATTTATAATGAAAAGATTCATGCAACTAAATTTGAAACTCAACAATGGTTAATTTATTTGTTTACCAATCAAGATTAATTCATTGATCCTCATATAGAAGATTAATTAAGGTAAGTCTATAACCTGAACTATTTCCCATATGGCAAGTAATTATCTTGGACTCAATGTTAATATTAAAATTATTATGTGAAGCTAAGTGGAAGATCATCTTTTATGAATTTAAGGTAATAAAAGTTGATCCCAAATAATTAAAGTAGCATGTTTGAAGCCTTATAAAGATAATTCCAATGCTTTCAAACTTTACTCTAGAAACTGGAATAATAACTTTAATCTTATCTCAAGGGATTGAGATGCTATCTTTCATCCGCCGATGTAAATCTATTTATGCAAACCAAGTAAATCGATTTAACAAGTTTAGCCACATAAAATATCAAGTGTGATTTGCTCATCTCTAATGCCATGGAAACTCTCCTCCCAGAAACGCTTAAAATATTTGAAGTAAAGACTTTAACATTATCTTAAAATACTGAGATTAAGATAACAAATAAAATACGATTAAGAAAGTCTTGAACAAGAAAGAGCAATCCTTAATTCTCGTCTCACATCCAATCTCCAATCATTATCTCAGAATTCGAATGCAATAGTCAAAAATAATTAATAGTAAAAGAAATAGCTTTACTAAGAAGATCCTTGTAAGAATCCTAACTCTCCTTTTTGACAAATCACAACCGTTGATCCTATCGAATAAAGTTATTAATCAAGTAGAATAATTAACTTTAGAACTGCCAGTTGCAATCTCAAATAGGAATGGCCTCATGATATATTAAGATTTCATCGGGTACATAAAATAATACTCTTCTCCTATAAAGCTTTCGCATCCTGAAATCATGTTCCTCTTCACTACCATCGATACCCTCTTTTATCTGTCCATAAGTCCTGCCTGACTCATGGAACTTCCTTGATAAATATAAATCAATTAAAAGAAAGTCATCAAATAAAAGATCGAGCCTTGCCTTTCCCAAATCGGCTACATCTGGCCACTTCCTTTTCCAAGGTGGATAATTCCTGTAATTACTTCTTTTTCATCCAGGTTATCCTAAAATTTTCCCTCACGGTAAAGTTACTTAACCACCTAAATCCTTCACCCAATTCATCTACCGCTGTGTTTACAGCCCATTAATCCGAATCATCCTTCTATTCTCAAATCATACTAAATGTATAATTTAAATTAAATCGGGCATTTAAAGTGTTTGGATTTATTTGGTCTCTCTTTTCTTTGCCGCGTATTAGAATCAGAAGACTCGACGAGGCGACGGATTCGATCAGGATCGAGACTTGGGTAAACGCGAAGATCAGCAAATTATAAGCACTGACTGAGTAGGCTTTGATTTAGATCAATCAAGGCCATGGTACACCAAGCAAGGCAAGTCATCGCTTTGATCATATTGATCCTACATTTTATGCAAAACTATGTTCTTTTAAACTACCAACTTGCATGCCTAATTTGTTATGCAAATATATGTCAAAGCTTAAGGTAGCTACATGCCCACGTGATGCTGTATTAAATTTATTATGCCATCCTTTGATACTTGAATCACCTGATCCTTGTCACCATAGATATTAATGATAACTTTACTAGCTATAAGTCATATTAAATGCCAGGCTAGTCTTGTCAAGTCCAGGGCACTAGTGGCCCTGATCATCAATCTTTAAATATGAAAACTGGTTTTGGGACAGTCACAGGATGTACGTGGCTGATTATTTGTGATAACTTAAGTTATGCTTCTCAAAACCTTAAAAATCTGCTATACCAGTCTGGGCGGATGGTAAGAGTGGTGGGTGTGGATGTAGCACAAGGATTGTGGTCTGTGGAACGAACCGCCCGGACAAATTAAGGACTTAATCCTGTGATGACCCCTCCGTGTACAACAGTACAACCACAAGCTGGCAAATTGTAGGCTTGGCTGAATAATTTACTAGACTCTCTAGCCATTTCACGGAGAACGTGTGTAGGTGGGTAATAAAATTCCCCGTGGAATGGGACATCGGATATAGGTGACGTCGCCGAGGCTAGCGTATGGTGGAGAGTGCAGTCCGAGTGCGCTAACCTGTGGTGGACATCCCGCACAACCTATGGAAGCAACCCCATAGGGGTGAAATGCTAGAGAGCGAGGTATTGTAAAGGCCTCGTGGTAGTCTCTCGATCTGCATGGCTAAGGAATCATGTAGAACCATCGGGACGATTACCTCTTGTGGGTAAAGATGTACAGACTCTGCAGAGTATACAACTATTCGAATAGCCGTGCCCACGGTCAAGGGCGGACACGGAAATCTTCCTCGAGTTAGTTCTATTTCAAAATCTTTGTGGGTGGGACAAAAACCTATCAGAGGGAGGTACTCTGATTTTGGGCTTTTTCCTGGAGGGACGTACTCCAGCGTGGTTGATAATATGGAAGTGGCATAAGGATCAAAAGCTAGCATAGGTGGTTGGAACCATGTAATTGGTGGATGGAACCTGCACCGTTATAAATATTGCACAATTTCAAACTCTTTAAAGCATGTTTATAAAATGCCAAGTTATAGGAGTTTTAATTATGAGTATTGCAAATGTCGCACTAAGCAAATAAAAGAACCTCAAGCCTCCTTTGACAACCTTGCATCTATTATTATTGCATCCTGTGTGGTGGCTTGCTGAGTATCATCGTACTCATTCTTGCTTAATTGCTACCATTCAGTTAGAAAGGAAATAAAGTCAAGCCCTGCGATGCCTAAAAAGGGTCGACAGAGCTGGAAGACGAAGAGGCCATGGACTAGGTTGCGAACCCCAGTTGGCTGCCTGTGGGCAAGTCTTGCGGGTCCCACCTGTGTGAAGTTTCCGCTGCTGCATTTTATCGTTTTCGGCCTAACCGGCCCATGAGTAAGTATTATTGTATTATTTTCCGCATGATATGTTTTTGATATACAGTAATGTATCTGTGAGCACTATCTACTGATCCAGGGAATAGTGCGATGGAATCACAGAGGATCTGGTTTTGCTAAACCGAGGTCCGACAGATTCAAGACCAAACTCATCGGAATGTAGGGAATGCGATGACTTGGACTGGGTGTGGGGCATTCAAACAAGAGTTTCTGCGGTTGGCTTTGTCAGAGAGGAAGAAGACAACGGCAACATAGCTCTCCATAGCTCCAACTGCAAGATCAAGCATGGAGAGAGAGGATGAGTGATGCTCTAGACGAAAATGGCACACTCACCAAGCAAGGCGAGCTTGCATGCTCACTAGTGCCGAGGAAATGACACCGTTCCCAACGAACAATAAGATCAAGGCTTCATTTCTTGGGAAGAACACTGGAAATGGCAAGGCTGAGGTAGAGGACGCACACGGTTTGGCTTATAAATGAAGGAGGAAAAGCGTGATACGGAGGGAACTTCACGTAGGCGCGGTGAGAATTTGAGGGCATGCTCTTCGTCTTTGCCCAAATGGGACAAAAGGAGGCAGCAAAATGACTTGATGGTGCCTACAATGACGAGACAGGGCGAGGAGAGATGACAGTCGGCCAGGCAATGAAACGGTGGGCGATGGTTGAAAACTAGGGGTGCACGCGCAAGCTTGCCATGGTGTTACGCTGCTAGGGCTGGAGGTGGTCGGCAGGGACTACGACGCAGGCCCAAAGGGTCCACTGGATAGTGGCGCGACTGAAGAGGGCAAGGGCGAGTCCATCTTTGTACGAGCGTACGCACGACCACGCTGGCGAAGGGAGCCAGTGCAAGGTGGAACACGATCACTGGCGAGTGGAGCCTAGGCTCACCGGTCAGTAAGAGCGAAGACGAGGCAAGAAAGAGAAGGCGTAAATCCGGAATTACGCTTTCGTGCGAGGAAAACTGACAAAACAGAGGAAGAAAACGGCTCAGGCCGGAGGTTGGCACACGGGCTGGAAGTGGGCCAGGCCAAGGTGGGGAGAATTGGCCCAAGGACTTCATAATTTAAATTATTTTCAAATTTAGTTAATTCCAGAAATCAAGTTTGAAATTATAAAATTAGCAAACCAACTCCAAAAATTATGAAATTTTTTGGGAGGTACTGTAGATCATTTGGAACTCAAATAACTTATTTTTAGGTTCAGATCAGGTTTTATTTATCTTTCAAAATTTATTTTCTTTAATGTAGATTTTTTTGAAAAAGCAAGGAATTGGAGAAATGATGATTTTGAAATTAGTTATGTAGATTTTAGGAATTTTGGGACGTTACATCGTCCATGTGCACCTTAATTTAGGAATTAGGGCTTGAGCAAAGACACCATAGTCACCAGTACTGCATCTGCTTCTAATTATTTTCTGTCGAAAAAGGATGCCAAATATAATCATGGTGGCGTTTGGAAGCAGTGCACGTCTATTTTCAAAAGAATTCAGTAATCAAGGACGACTCTGTTTTGATTGAAAAGAAGTGCTGATGTTTCGCATATTGGGCCCGTGAGCTAGCTTCTAGAAAATATTCATATGAACCATTTTTTTTACAACTATTCAGTAAGCATTTGTCATTTTCATGATCGGTGAGACTGCAATGATATACTATGGAAAAGGTGTAAAGCTAGAGTTCTGATCGAGATTGCAGATCAAGAACAGACACGGCAGGCAGGCAGGCGCCAACATTTCTCATCGCAACCGATTCATGTCATGTGCCGCGCGCAGCACCAGCAGTAGTACTTTTAGGTGAGCCTAGAACATCAGGCGCCACCGGCTCCAGTATCCAATTAGCGTGTTGTTTTCATCTTATTTTAATTTATAGTTTATAACTTATAATTTATGATTTCTATTAGATAAACAAATAAAATAGTTTTTTATCATCGTTTCGAAACATGTTATCGAGATAGCCTTTAAGAAATAGATTATCGACTTTCGGTTCATTTGTACGAACACTTGTACTAGGACTAAAAGTCACAAGCTGTAGGTATAAGTCATAGCCTAAAAGAACGAACATACGTCTATCAAATCATTATCTTAGCTAGCCCTGTAACAATTAATTAATTGATGAAAGCTCCCTTGAAATAAATTAAAAACCGGTCTAGTTATTATTCGTAGTAATTAATTAAAACTCCCTCGAAACATATTAGAAACTGGTATGACAATTATTACTAGTAGTTAAAAATGATGGTAGTAGCACGCACACTATCCACAGGTATTGATGCTGTTCCTTTAAATTTTTGGTTTTTGATTTCTTCAAAAATCAAAATAAATAGGACAGTTTGTTGATAAGGATTCTTGGCCTTGAGGCGCGCAGGTCCCCGGTGGGTTGGTGGCGGTCTATTTTGTGAGTGGGTAGTACGTGGGGTGCTGTGGAGGTGCTGGCGAAAGGCTTACCGGTGATCTTACCGGTCTCGACAACGATGACGCCTTCGGGCGCCATTTTCCTTCCTGGAGGTGTTGTCATGGTGCCCCATAGCCCTCATGTTTACTGATCTCCAGGTGAAAACCTTGACTCGGTGAGGCGGGCGGTGTCGGCGACTCTCGTCGCCTCCTTGGAGGTGTCGCCTCGGAGGTCCTTCTTCACGCACAGTAGACCGAAGGTTAGAGGGCACGGTCGGAAAAGGATAGGGGCTTGGTTGAAAATAAGGACGGAGAAGAAGTTATGAAGCTTAGTCTTTCTAGCTTTTTTTATAGTCCTTAAGCTTTATTTCTTGTTGTTTTATGCTCCTCAGGTTTTGAGGAATTGAGCCTAAGAGCTCGTGTATCTGTTGACTGTGTATATCCCTCGTGGATATAGAGGCCGGATTTTATATCCTTTATCTAAAAAAATGACTTTTCAAGCCTAATATTGGTACGCCGTTCACGTCAACGTCTGTATCATTCGTTGCCGTCTTAAAAAATATAAATAATTATCAATCATAGTAAAAAAAACCACTTGTCACCGTCCAAAAGAATAGGATCGCTGTAGAGGCGGAGAGAGATGAACAAACTGCACAGAAATCATCAAGAGAGTTCCGTGCGCAGGAGATCCGACAGGCTGGGCGAGATACACATATCCACAGACGGATGGATGACGCGGAATACATCGCACAGAGATGATGCCCAGCCGAATTAATTGACGAAATTAATTGAAATACGTAAATTTGCCAAGATTAAAGAATGCAGTAGTATAGAAAAACGTATGGACAGGATCGTCTGCGCCCTCCAATGGAATGTGCGTCGCTCTCGAGTCCGTACAGCGCGGCGCACGCGACGCGAACCGGGTCACATCGATCTGGGCCACCCGTTCCGGACACGTTTCTGGCCAGCTTGGCTCCACGTCGACGCCGAGCGCGCATGCACGTCTATTCACGAGCACATATACCATGCATGCAAGTAACAATGGAACAGTGAAATCTTCTCAAGTGGTACGTGAAAAATATCTCAAACGTACGGTGTATAATGTACATATGTTACAATTGGTGTACGTACAATATACCTCCTACGTACGTACGTACATATGTATATGTATGAATCAACCTCTATATACTATGAAGGGAGCAATCGCTATATATAGTTTCCCTTCGACCGTAATCATGTCGTATATAGCAAATTACTATAGCGTACGCATCTGAGCAGTCTTTGATACTCTCAGCGGTCGCAAGCACGAGCCCTGTACAATACATAATGTACAGGGTACGTGTACACTACCTGTACTGTACGTACGTACGGACATACGGCGTCTGGCTAGCTTCAGAAGCTGATGGAATAGACGTGCTGCATGTTGGGGTAGAAGAGGCCCCAGTTCTGCTCGACGCCGGAGTCCTTCTGGTTCTCGTTGAACATGGAGAAGAGGTACGTCTCGATGCCGCCCGGGTGGCGCGGCGTGCCGCGCCCGACGTGGTTGATGAGGTTCTGGTTGTAGATCCTCGCGTTGGCCGGAGACGCCGCCGTGCCGCCGCCGGACGGCCACCCGCTCTCCGACACGACGAGCGTCACGCTCGACCCGCCGTGCTTGGACATCGCCGTGTAGAAGGCGTCCACCGTCGTGTCGAACAGGTTCTGGTACCCGTAGGCGCCGTCCTGCACGACGGTGCCGGTGGCGGTGAAGAGCGCGTAGCTGACGTCCATGGCGCCCTGGTTATAGGTGTAGGTGAAGTAGGGGTAGATGTTCGCCAGGAGCGGCGCGCCGGTGCGGGCCAGGTACTGCATCACAGGGCCCATGTACCCCTGCGCCTCGCCGGTGAACTCGGCCGCGGAGGGCGGGCTGTACACGCCGAGGATGGCCTGCGACACCGACGTGGTCACCTTGATGTGGTCCAGGCCGGCAGAGGCGAGAGCGCCGTGGACGTTCTCCATGGCCGGGACGAGGTTCTGCGTGGCGCCGCCGGCGACCTCGTTGCCGACGCAGACGTACCGGAACGAGACCGACGGGTAGGCCTGGATGTTGTTGCGGACCCAGGAGGCGGCCGCGGCCGGGCTGGCGGCGAGGTTGGACAGCACATCGTTGGGCGCCCCGACGACGACGCTGATACCCGTGCCACCGACGGCCTGCAAAGCCGCCTGGTCAGGCGCGTACAGCCGCATCGAGCTGATGCCGTTGGACTTGTACATCCCGACGACGGTGCTCGCCGGCGGCAGGTCGTTGGCGCTCATGCCGTAGCACACCCCGATGGACTCGACGCCTGCACGTGATTAACTTTTCGTTAGCCTTATGAGCTCGCACTTAATCACAGCACAGTTATTTACTGTGAGCAACACTACGTACTGTTCTACTGCCTTAGAAAATATTCTTGCGCTGATGAAGAAAAGAAATGGGAAAATGGGTACACAAAGCAGGAAGTGCGGCGGTGCATGTACACGGCCCGTTTTGACCTGTTGGAGGGAAAATTTTAACCCTTGAAATGGACATTTAACTGAAAACTTGTGCGTATGCATGGACTGACAAGGATGCATGCGTGCAGCTCCTAACTTTGCATACTCTCTCTCTCTCTATCTCTCTCTCTCTCTCTCTCTCTCTCTCTCTCTCTCTTCAGACTCTTGTACAGGTTGATGTAACACGTAACGAACGGCTGTTTTTATGATCCTTTTTACGGTTCAAGAGTTGGTGTCAAATGCACGCACTGCCGATGAATATTTGCTAGCCTCGTGCCATGGCTTGGCTCGTGACCAAGGACAACCTTAAAGAAAGGAATGAACTTTGACTACTTGGAGTGCATTTTTTACTAGCTCACTAATTAAGTTGCTTAGTTAACCATCTAAATTTTGCATGTGCTTCATTGGGCTTTAAAGCTCAAACTTTTAGTTTATTTGGAATTTTTTCACTGTAACAGCTGCTAGCTTTTGCAGCATAATTAAATTTAAAAATTAATAAAAAAAAGTATATCATCACGAATAATGTAAAGGAATAAGAAAAAAATAAAAATCCTAAAACCAAAAATTTCAGAAAAAATAAAATTACAAATATAAAAACTAAAAGCTGAAACTCAAATGAGCACGGCAAAATTGCTGTTTGAGAGTGCAATGTGTAAGAAAAATTTGCACATGTATACAATCAATCTAGTGCATGTAGTTTCTACTTGGACGCCATTAGTCAACCTCGGAAATGGACCAAGAATCTACTTTGGGGGGGGGGGGGGGGGACCACACATGAGACATGGCTAGGAGACGAGAGGAGAGATACGTCATACATGGGGATAAAGCTTCTGGTCCAACGTCCGCAGCACGACCGTTGGATAGTCAGACGTATGATCGATGTGGATCGCCAAAGCGTGCGTGCGGTGTGCTTAGCCGTGCCATGGGGCTAACGGCCTATCTAGCTCACGTGTGTTACTAGAATTTAGTGCAAGCAAGTTCATACAACTCTGCAATTACAATTGATCCTCCTCTCTTTTGTATATGCTATCATGCATCTATACCTTTAAGCTTTATATATATATATATATATATATATATATATATATATATATATATATATATATATATATATATATATATATATATATATATATATATATATATATATATATATATATGAAGTACTCCTACAAACTACTACCAACTACCCCATTCTTTGAAAGCTATTTGTTTCAGGCAGATCACACTAACTTGTACCAAGAGAAAGAACACCTGTGTTGATTTGTGGCTGGTAAGTGATGTACTCTCCCATGCTCCCATGCAATACCCTAAACATATGTGTTGTACTATGAAGACATGATGGAACAAGACTAGCTATAAGCTAATATGCTCCCGGCCGGAGTACTCCTACATGCATTAATCTATCAGCAAGTGAGTTAGTTAAATATTACTAGTACGATATATTTATCAAACTTAAAGAATTGAACAGTAGACTGGCTCCAATGAGAGGAGGACCATATTGCACTTAGCCGGTACGATATCACGCGTCGCCGAAAAATGTCGAGATGCAACGGCGAACCGAAGGGGAAAACAAAAGACGATGGCGATCAACGGGTGGTTAAGCGGTAGTTGCACCGAATTAATAAGGGAACAAAGGAAATGGTAGGGCTCGTGTCAACAACGGCAAAAAGTGAAGGGAAAAGTTGCGAGCTACTGTGTTACACTTTTGCTTGCATGCATGGCAAAACAAAATTTGTCAAACTTAACATGACACTGATGAAAGATAGAAAGAAAGAGACTCGAGTCAGATAGGCCTTCAGTGAGGAAGAAACTAAAATGGCATGCCTGCTCACCAAACATGCAGACTTCATCTGCAAGCTTGCTGGTTTATGTACGAAAAAGGCTTAATTTGTCACAGTAACTTGGATACTTCTCCATCAACTTTATGGTCCCGCTCGGTTGGGCTGAAAAGCTCTGGCTTATGGCTGAAATTGCACTGTAGCGGTTGAAATTTCATTGTAGCTAAAGATGACTTATTTGGCGCAATTAAATTTAAAAAATTTAAAAATAGAAAAAAATATGCTAGCTCATCACGGACAATGCAAACGAATAAGGGAAAAAAGAGCCAGAAAAAAGTTCAAAAAAACCAAAAGTTCAGGAAAAAAACGAAATTTATGAATAGTGAAAAATAAGTCAAAAGCCAGAAGTTAAAGCTGAAACGAGCGGGTTGAACCTAGCTAGAAATATCCTTTTCAATATGCTTAAGATATTAATTTCCTTGCAGAAACCTATACTTACAATAATGTTTCCCTAGAATAATACAATTAAGATAAAAGATTACACTTAAGATATATATGCGCATTTTTTATTTTGGTGCGGCCGTATTAATAGAAGTAACACTACCCCTTGAAAACGATATTTTTAAGCAAATGAAAGGATAATTTTAAAAGTGTTCGGCAGTCAAATTTCGGTTTCTTGATTTTTTTTGGAAGAAAATGATTGATGCAAATTTTACTGTTCCATTGATGCATGAATGATATAGACGACCTATCGGATGGCGTTTAGCAGGAATGCACGAAGAAAGAAAGCGACGTGCATCAAAAGAAGTTAGTATTAACGACTAAGGAGTTGTTATCTTTGCATGACGTTGTTGATGAGAGAGATATATGTGACTATGCGTACTCTTTTATCTAAGCTCACACCATGCATGGCTAATTCATAGCTAATTAACTTATTATCTTCTTCCTCTGACCTAAAAAATTATCTTCTTCCTCTAAATAAACTCCCTGCATGACTTGCATAAACAAAAATAAAACCTACCTAATTATTTTGATAAAACAAGAAACAGTAGAGAGAGAGATTATTTTGATAAAACAAGAAACAGTAGAGAGAGAGAGAGAGAGGAGAAGGGAATCACTTTTAGGGATGGAGGCAAGGACTCCGAAGAGCAATGCCAGAGCGACCATGGAGGCTATAGCTTGCCTTGCCATTCTCTCTCAAGCTCTCTCTATCTTCAAGGGTATACCGGCACGTCTCTCTAAAACTCTCCGTGTTTCTTTGCTGAAACAACCACTGGCTGCACCCCTTATATAGATGTTGAGGAGACAGAGTTTGGTCCAATCCACTTGGCCCAACGTCTCCAGCAACATTAATTTAGCCTATGGCAATTGACTAGCTAGGGCAGCCGTTGCATGCGTCATTCGTCTCAAAGTGTCTGGTGGCCAGAAGTTATCCGGTACACTAGGTTGTTGTAAGAGTAGGCAATAATTCATACCAAACAACTTTTGAAAAAGGTTTAAATTTAGACTCCATGAGTGATGTTCGATGAAAGAGAAGTTTATAAGTCAACGAGGATGCGGCACGCCGTTCGAGTGCTGCCAACGTAATTTAATCGATGAATATGCACGTCTTACTCAAGAACATTCGGCGTGTCGGTTTTTTTACGACAGAATTATATTCTACAGAAGTTGACATGGCTTACCTAAGAAGAATTGACACTACTGTTTTGTTAGCTTTTTTTATGGAGATCCTATGGTCATATATAGAAAGGAAAATATTTTGACGCACAATCACGATCAGTCTAAAAGGTAGAAATCAGCCACCTTGTGGCTTCTACATTTTTCTATTCTCCTATGGCGATATACAGTTGTTATTTTTTACAGTGATATAGTCTCTAATTTACGTATCACTTAAATATTTTATAAAATTGATGTGAGAAGCTCATAATTTAATTGATAAGAAAATAGGTGTTTTTGGTGTACCTAATTAATAATTTCTCACGTGAACCAAAGAATTACTTGAACCACTTTAATTAGATATTAGGTATTCCTTGTTCTCCGAAATGCCCATTCACCTTTTTTTTAAGACTAGTTCCACTTAAGATGGCGATATATTATTTCATATGAGATTAATATAATTGGATTCATCATGAACCTTAAAAAAATGTAGTTTCTTTCAAAAGCGAAAAAGGGAACTTTATTAGGAATAGTCATAGACGAAACAAAATACAACATCTCTAAGTACACCATGTGTGATTCTGGTGTCCCATAGTTTTCCCCTGTGTTGTTGTAACCTCAACAGCAGACTGATTAAGCTAGCTCCCATCCAATTAATCTGTTGGAACATCCAGATCCTGCCGTTGATTTGTTTATATTGCCAAGCTGATGTGTGGATAGGGAGGAAGATGTTGCTATCATTGGAGTCCCGTTATGCAACTGCTTTCTAGTATAACTACTAATGCAGAAATACTATTAGGTGCACCAAATGTGTTCGCATCATGCAACTAGCCGATCTACTCTTGTAGATTACAATTGATACGATTATACGATACGCCTAGGACATTATTTCAATGAATGAATTATTTGATCAACGTACGTCGTTAAGAATATATATATTGCTGGTAGAATTAACATAGGTAGTGAGAAATTTCCTATTGGTGGCTTAGCAGCCCCGGCCTCTCTTGACACATATATTGGACTGGTCATATACGTGGAAAGGGTTTAGACATGTGTTTTGTAGGAGTTATATATTGATCAAATTGTACTCACAGTGGAACCAATTCGGTCTAGCCAAATTTCTAAAAAAAAGTCAAAAAAGTTTATAAAAAGAATAAAGTTCTTTCATGCAAACATTCATTATACAAATTTTGAAAAGATGGGAAAGAAACGCGCATGCATGCATGAATTCTGAGTTTCACTAGAGGTGAGTAGTTTGCAGCCAAGTTTATTCAAAGTGTTAGCACCACAAACTTTACCTAACCAAAATATGTTTTGAACATGAAACAATTCCGAGAGTATTAATCTTAACGGATAGATGAGACCTCATGCACAACACGAGGCTCGTGTTTTTGACATGATGATGAGAGTGAGATCAATTGATGTATATACTAGATTCAAAATCTATCATTTTGCAAATTCAAGACCATCGATTTTAGAAAGGGACAATTGCATTTGATCAGAATGTCATGGCCCTAACGCTAACTTAAAGTACACGGCATGCATGACACAGACCCTGAAAATACACGACGATGTACGTATGTACGCGAGTATCACTTGGTGCCCTCCAACAATTTCTCCTGAGTTGGTTATCTTGCTCTCCTTGCTTATGTGGATACCAAGTCATCCCTTGTCCTATCAATGGATGGGAACCTGCAGCCTAGTCGGATGGAGGGGCCACTTGGAGAGTGCACTTTTTGTCCTTATTCTCTGCTTATGTGGATGCAAGAGAACAACTTGTCCTCTCTGGATGTGTTTCATCGTGCACGGCCGGCCGGCTGATCAGCTTGCTTCGGTGTTGGTTTCATCCGTATCAAGTCCCTATCGCAGTGGGGAATCTTAATAAATAAAATTAATTCATTGCTGCATGCTTTTCTTTTCTTTATTTTTCCTATATTATTATTAGCAACCAGTCATCCATCACTTGCATTGCTAATTACATTGATTCCCTGTTTCAACAATACACAACTTGAAACGTTGAAACTACGTGGAGATTGTGGAAAACTGACGATGGACTCTAACCTGTGTGGCATCTTGGTTTATTGTCGGGACCCCGGATTTTTAAATCCGGACCTTCTGTGTATTACTGCACTAGTCCCAGATCAAAACTAGTGCACACAGTTAAACAGAAATGATTCATAACCAACCACGTATTATCACAATAATAAAGAGTACTGACCATCAGGTCTCATTATTACAGTGGAGAGTCCAAGACCTCGCACAATCAAAATACAGCGGAAGCAAGATAAAATTCAGCAGAAACCCATCAACACGCCACAGGCAATTGACTGGGAAGCACGACCTAGAACTCCTGGAATCCTTCGTCGAATCCACCCGCGAAGTAGTCGTATTCTCCTTCTTGGGCTTCGTATTCCTCTGAATATTATTTTTGAGTGTAGCATGTGAGTACATAAAGTACTCCGCAAGTCTTGGAAAAAATGCAATAGATGCAAGGCTTGACAAATGAAGGCTATATGGTTCTTTTGCACAAAGCAATGTTTTAAATTTCAATTACTAATAATTATTTTTGAAGGCATCAATTTAATAAAGTAATGTTTTAACAGAACTATCATTAACTTTGTAGTGAAGGTTCCATCTACCAACACTAGCTGACCAATTACAATTGATCAAGTTTAAAACTGCGGGTTCCATCCACCCTCTCTGGCTCCAACTGCCAGGATACCCTTCCGAGAGTTCCCTCCACTCTCGGAATACAAAACTTTGATTTTAAAACCAAAACCAAAAATCTACCATGTGAATGCATTCCTTGCCCGCCCTTGACCGTGGGCACGGCTATTCGAATAGTTTTACACTCTGCAGAGGTTGTACAACTTTACCCCCAAGAGATAATTTATCCTAATAGTCACCACGCTTCCTTTGGCATGAGACACAGATAAAATATCACAAAGCCTTCTCCTTACTCTAGTTTAGCTAGATACCACCCGCTGAGGTTTCACCGCAGAAGGGTTAAATCTGCCCAATCCGAAGCCCCCTCTTGCGCCATATGAGTACAGTAAATCCCTGTCCCTCACTGTGAATAACCAGTAACTCCCTGGCACCCACTTTCCACTGGTGGCACCTAAACTAGACTATCATAAATTAATCAGCTAGGTCGTACCCATATAGACTTGGGGTTGCACGGTCATGCTCAGTCTGGACAAACACAAGCATCGGTTCTTAATTGACTAGAGTGGAACATACACTTTACAAGATCTCGTGCTTCCCGCACCAATCCAAACCAACCATCCACCCTAATCTAAACAAATTTTCACATTGTATTTTATTTTTTAAAACGAATAGTGGCAACTCCAATCGCCACTAAACTTGTAAACACAAGATTTAATATAACAAATCATAATTTCTCATTTTCAAGATTACAAAAGAATTAAATAGCATGACTAAGCATTATACTACCATCTAATGTTACCAAAGGATTATGTAATTCTCATTGTTGAGACAAAGGTAATACTAGGGTTACAAGGTATATGACATTCAAAGTTCAATGAAGGGTATAACAAGGTTGGATTAACTAATGCCTTAATATTTGAACTAATGTTGTAAATAAATAGCAATGCACATAATTTAAAATAATTAAAACATTTCAAAATCATAGGTTCAAGATGATCAAAGGAGACTTACCTTCTTGCACGCTCTCGGGGTCTTCCTGCTGCGGAGTGGAGAGATCTTCGTCGACGGAGGAATCTACGCGCGAAAAGACGAAGCAACAAAACAAATAAATACAACAAAAAATTCAAATAAAATCAAAAATTCAAATAGAGGCCATATTTGGATAGATTATGATTTTAGATGAATTTAGAAATTTGAATGGCTGAATTTGGAATTAAAATGAGAAAGTTATGATCATTTGAAAATCTCAGATTGAATAAATCCAGAAATTCCCAAATTTCTGACAGGTGGGGCCCACTGGCAGGATTAATTTTTAATCTTTTTATTTTATTCCTGAGATTATGACAGGTGGGACCCACTGGTCAGTGAGCCCACTGGACAGACTCTGACATGTGGGACCCACTGGACTCCGGCCCACTTGTCAGTGACCAGCGCAGAGGGGTGGGGACCAGACGGCGGTGGCCAGCGCAGACGGCGGCTGCTGACGTGTGGGACCCAGCTGTCAGTCCTGGAAAAATGAGAGAAAGGCTCAACCTCAGCGTGCGGAGCCGGGGCTCGAACGCACGCCGAGGGAACCGAGGGGGAGAAAGAGCGCGCTGATAACCAGTCGGACGGGGGAGACGTTGCCTACCCGTATAGGGCAAACATTCCTTTTGAGGTACCTGCCAGAGGGAGCCGGGCGAAGGTGGCCGGAGACAGCGGTGCCGGCGGCGAGGGAGGGGCGGAGCGGTCCGGGTGAGGGTCAAAATGTGCCTTTGGTGCAGAGGGGGTGCTGCTGGTGAGGTCGGCGAAGTTCGGGGACGAGCAGAGGTGGCCGGCGGCGAAGGGATGGCGGAGCGACCTCGGGTGCTCCGGTGCGACGGAGCTCCGGTGGCGGGGAGGCTTGGCCGAGGTGCCGGGGAAGATCGTACGGACGTGAGGAAGCTCGGGGTGGCGGTGGCGAGCTCCGGGAAGGTCCGAGGCGGCGGGGATTGCTCGCCGGAGTGCGGCGAAGCTCGGGGAGAGAGAGAGCACGACAGCGGGGCGCTACGGTGCTCGGGAAGGGAGGTGGAGTGCGGCAGGATGCTGTGCCGGGAGAAGCGGAGCCGAGGGGGCTATTTATAGGGACAGAGGGGGAGCAGGGGCGCGACAATTGCTCGCCGGAGTGTCGGCCGGAAAAAGGAAGGAAGCGGGGAGAGAAGGAAAGAGGGGGCACGGAAGGAAAGAGAGGAGCGGGGAAGAAGGGATCCGGTCGCGGCGGTTTCCAAAACCGGGGAGGGCCGGGGAAGGCAAGGCCGGATCCGCGGGGGATTCGGTCGCTGGCGCAAGAAAGGAAAGGGGAAAGAGAAAGAAGGAAGGAGGTGCTTCGCGGGGAAGACACTCCTGACAGGCGGGGCCCGGGTGGCAGCGGGAGCGGGGCGCAGGCGACCGACGGGGGGGGGGGGGGCACGAGACAGAGGGGCGCGGGGTGCGGACGGTGCGGATCGTAGCCACGTGGACCGGAGGTGGATCGGCGGCGGGTGCGGTTTAAGTGTGAGGGGACGGTTAGATGGGCCGGGCGCGGGGACGCGGCTCATCCAAGCCGTCCACGCGTCGGGCGAGGAGGAGAGGAAGGCGGGGCTGGCTGGGCCGGGCCCGCTTGGCAGAGGAAGAGGGAGAGAGCGGTTGGATTGGTCCGAGGGGCGACGTGGGCGGTCCTGGGCCATCCACGCGTCGGCTGGAGGGAAATTTAATTTCAGATTTTGATTTTTAATTTCAGAAAGGCTAGGAAATTATTTAGGCCTCAGAAAAATATGAAAATACCTCCAAAAATTCCAGAAAAATTCACAGAAGCTCCTGGAGACATTTTGGACTTAATAAAATTATTTCCAACTTATGTTGGTATTTAATTTTCATACTTTAACATACTTTTTAAATTTTAAAAATAGGTTTTAAACTCCAGAAAATCAAATAAAAGCCAAGTAAAATCCAAATACTTTTAAAATAATTAATTTGAATTTAAATTTTTCCAGAAAGCCAAATTTGGGATATTACATTTATACAACATATATAAGAAAGGAATTTGCTAAATGGTACTTGAGTGTTTTTTTTTGTGTCTATGAGTACTCATTTATTTTTTATCAATTGAATGGTGCTTTGTTTGTGATTTATGATTTTGATTTTGTGATGTTTTCTCTTGGTCAATGATGTGATAAGGGAGTAATTAATTTGTTTAGTGTCGTTAGGGGACGCAACATAAACGACGAAGTAGGGTTTTTGTATAATTTTTTGTTGTGTTCCTTATTTTTACAAAGTGTCACACCATTTTTTTTTACATAATTTGATTTGTGTAAAATTAATATATAATTAATATAAAAGGGTCATGCAGAAAAGAATAATATTTATTGGAGCATTTCTCAGTATATTATATCACATACTAATAACTAATATCAAACCAGTGGACATAGCTAGATATGCATCCAACTTCTAAATAATTAAATACTCTTTGACAAAATAATACTCGAATGAGAGGGGATGAGGCAAAGAGATTTTATCCATTGAATTTAGATCTGAGTGATCAAAATTCGAGTATTATTTATCAATGAAGCACTCAAGCATTTCCTAGACACCATGCACCTATAAAAAAAAGGGTAATTGTATTTTTTTTGTGAATTTCTTTAATTTGGTCCCATATTCTCTCTGCAAGACTATGTAATTAAATTGTATCAATGAGCTCTTCTTGTTTTCAAGGGGAAAAGGATAAATGTGAAAATTGTGTAGGGCCTGTATAGCCTAGTACTACGCTTGAAAGGTCCGTTTATCTTCATCCCTGCTTGTGTGGACGCAAGGACTCACCTTGTCCTGTCAGTAGATCGCTACAGGCTGTTGATTGGGTAATGTTGGCTTCCTGGAATTCTCTTCATGCTTTGGCGGCTCCGAGAAGTGGTTATCTTCGTGGAGTGTGATCCTACACGAGTCTGCTGTTTTTCCATTGTCCTTTTGCTTTTGTTAGTTTTACCAAGTCATTGCTAGCTAATGGCATTTTCTCTCCTGTGATGTTCTATACTCTTTAGAAAAGAGAACTATACAGACCCGAAGCATCTAGTGTTTCTAACACATAGAGGAAGGACTCTTTCAGCTGCCACTGCATTGCTCCACACACAAAATGAATATATATAAAACTTTGGTCTTTCTCTTCTTAGTCTCAGAAAAATAAAACGCCAACATTTTTCTATATAAAAATTAGAGGTGCAAAAGGCTTACAAGTGGAAAAGCTAGCCACTAGAATCAAGGAGGATATATAACTGAATGTCATACTTGGGGGCATGATTAACCAGGACCCACACAACTGTTATCTGATAAGTGCGGCAGTTATTGGCTAAGCTGGACGGATTGGACGCATGGATTTTTCTTTCTTGGCTAGAAGATAAAGGCGACAAATGATAGGCTAAATCAGGATGGCGTACGTATGCCGGCCGTGGCCGATCGATCGATCGATCGTCGTTTACTTTTCCCAGAATCTTCTCTTTCCTATCACCTTCAGTTCCTGAGAGCTCCAAGAATTCTTCTCTCCTCTTCCTTCCCATGGATATATCTCGTTGTCCCTTGATGCCTACAGGTAGCTAAGATGGATAAGCCACGCAGCCACAAAAACAACTTGAAGCCCCTGCGTGTCGTTGCAAGCAGATAAGATAAGATTTCCATGACATTTATTTTACCACAAACATACATATCCTCACGCTACTACGTGCATACATATGTTCATCTACATGTATATACATAGTATAGGATCGATATGGGGAGTCAGACAAGGATATATAATTCTTCCAAAATCTTCCTTCAGATATTAATAACTCTACGTAGTCGAATCAAAAACTCACAATTTCACCTAAGCCAAGACCTCATGATCACAAAGATCGTCAGAGACTTCTCACTAGCACATCAAAAAACAAATAATCAATCTGAGCATAAATAACATACACGTACTCTCATTAGCAAAACATATGCATGGATATTCCATACCTAACACTTGCATAAACACCTCATGACTAACACTTGCATGAACTTCACCATGACAAACACCAACGAAACCACTCAACTCTAAAATAGAGGACCAGTTTGACCGGCTTGGTCTGACTGCACCCACCAAGCCGGTTAGACCGTCCAATATCCATCAGTTAGACCGCTCAACACACGCTCGTCATACCACCATTACAAGGCTGGTAGCGTTCTCAATTTCTTCGCACGACGCAACACAGACCTCTCTAGAAAATAGCTATCGCTAACTACGGGCCGGTACTACCGCACACCAATCAAACTACCACCACGACTGGTCAGACCGCTAGCTACAGACAGGAAAAATCAAAGATTCAAATGGCACAGAATCAAACTCAAACATTAATAGCTAAGCATAAACAATATTAAATATTTATCATCAGTATGGAGCGCCACCACATGGTGTTGCACATAGTACATGCCTCGTGTGGTCATGTATATGCTTACGTATGTTTGTGCTACAAATGTTGGATATTGATCTCAGGCCAAACGGCCGAGACGAGGAGACATGGGGAAACCCACGTCCACGCGCCCTGATCGGGGGTGACTTAACCGCATATGGTTACGGTCCCCCGCTGCACAGCGCTAGATATAAGAGGAGTCCCGGCTTCTCACGCACTGTGGTTGGTTGCCGTGAGAACCAAAGCTCCGTACAAAAACCCTAAGGCCACCCGATCTACTGAAGCACTGCTAGCAACGGGAAGGTCGTCGTCGCCGCCTCTGCAGGTCTCCGCCGGCGACACCCCGTACACCGGCGACACTGCGGTCTTCACCGACTTTACCTCACGCCTGCATCACGCAGGCACGGGTCTTCGCTCATGGCGTTCATCGGCGACCGTAAGTCCCCAAACTCCCCTAACCCTAGGTGTTCTAGATGCTAGACTAGCGGCTTAATGAAGTGCATGATGATTAAGGAACCCACATTTGGTATCAGAGCTTCACTAGTCTTCCTAGACCCCTAGTGCTCGTTTATGGTTCGGATTAAGGCTGTCACTTAATGCTAATGTTGTTCCTGGTTCAGATAGAAATTAGAAGGAGGGGAATCGGAAATTATATGCGAACCCTAATGCTTTTCCCCCAAAAATCTGAAGAAATTCCGAACCCTAGAAACCCCGAATCATGATGAACCCTAAGAAACTTTTTCCCCAAATCTAGTCGACGGCAAAGCGAATCAAAAAAAAAATTTCGGGCGGCGGTGGGGTACTTACGCTTTTAGATCCGGCCAGCCTCAGGCCGCCGCCTCGCTGTTGCCGCCGTCGTACCCGCCCGAGCGCGCCGTTTCGGAGCCACCACCGCGCCGCTACGGGAGCCGCCGCTCTGCCTCGCGGGAGCGCGCCACCGTCGTGCTGCTGCCGCTCCGTTTTTTTTTGCAAGGGGGCGGGCGCAAATGAGGGCTAGGGTTAGGGTTTCGGGGGTAATATCCCCGCCGCGCACACCCTCGGCCGTTGGATCCGATCGAACGGCACGCATGAGTCGTGGGCTTTAGCAGGCCGAACAGTTTTTGGGCTGGCGCGATTTCCAGCCGCTTGATGAGCATCCGACGGCGTGCGCCCGAGCGGGGGTTTTTTTGGGCCGCCGGCGTGCGCGAGTTCTTGTGGGCCGCGCAGTTTTATGGGCTAAAGGCCTAGGTTTGGGCCGGCTGAAGTAATGTTTTGGCTGTTGGGTTTCGGCCCAGCAGCACATGACACCTTATATATATTTTTCAGTGTATATTTCATGTGTCTATTTTAGTACATTTACATTATTGTTTTTTATGATATATATTTCAGGCTGTTGGATTTTTATTTTCAGTATATATTTCATGTATTTATGATGTACCTAATGTTTAATTAATGATTATTTGATGTCGCTCATGAAAATATTACTGGATAATGTCTTTAAGCTGCTGAAAATATTATGCACTTTTCCGCTGCGTGATGTTCTGCCTCTAATTGAATGGAACCAACGAGAAATTCAATTAGAGGGTTATGTTTAATTTTACATGCTATTACTTTTGGACCAACTTTAATTGTAATTGCATGTTATCAATTATGTTTATTTTGTTATGTTTAAATTTGCCATGCTATTACTCTTTGACCAACGTTAATTGTAATTGCATGACATAAATTATGTTAAATTTTTCGTTTCTACCCAACGGTGATGCGAAAAATTCTTATGAGCATGTTGTTAATCATACCAACGTAAGGTTAACATTCATGCAAATTAATTATGCGTTTTCCTAATGTAAATTTTAAATTTTTTCAGCTGCTTCTGTTTCCGCTCAAGTTAATGCAATTGAGCCACTTAATGGTAGTAACTTTCAGAAATGAAAGTTTACGCTTATGACGACTTTCCAGCTCTTGGATCTGGACTATGCGTTCAGGTTCGATGAGCCTGTCGCTCCTACTGAAGGGGAGGACAATTTTGATGACAAAATAAAGGATTACAAAACTAATGCTGAGAAGTGGGAGCGGTCTAACCGCGTTTCACTTGCTGTGTTGAAGAACTCCATCAGTGAGGCCATAAGGAGAGCAATTCCTGAAAAGGAAAGGGTAAATGATTATTTCTCCTCCATCGAGGATCACTTTAAGGGGTCCTCTAAAGTTTATGCTACCACACTGATGCACATGCTCATGAACACTAAGTACAATGGTACTGGAAATGTTCGTGAGCACATTATGACCATAATCAATATTGCTGCCAGACTTAAGATAATAGACATGGCAATTTCTGATGGTTTCGTTGTCCATTACATTATGATGTCTCTTCCTAAGCAATTTGAAGCTTTCAAGGTGAACTATAACACCATTAAAGACAAGTGGACCATGAGCGAGTTGATCACTAATGTTTCTCAGGAGGAAGCGAGGCTCAGAGTTGAGGGGGCTACTGATTTTGTGAATCAAGTCAGTTCCTCAAATAAAGCTGGTCCCTCTAGAAATAGAGGTGGCAACAAAGGAAAGGGAAAGAAGGAGCAAGCCTACTCCCCTTATCAGAAGCCACAGCACCCACAGCATCCTAAGGCGCCTAAAAACGCTTCAGGTCATGGGAGCTCAAATGGACAGAAGAAAAGTGATGACTATTACTTTTGTCAGTCGAAAGACCATTTCAAAGATGATTGTCCTGGATGGCTGAAATGGCTCGCCAAGAAAAGTACTTATGAAATTACTTTTGTTGATCAAGCATTTTATGCTGATTTTCCTATAAATTCTTGGTGGATTGATTCTGGTGCCACTGTGCACGTTACGAATTCCTTGCAGGGATTCCATATGTTGAGAAATCTCAGAGGGGAAAGAAGCCTAAGAGTGGCTAATGGGATGGAAGCCGAAATTCAAGTTATTGGATCGGTTTCTTTAGTTTTGAATAATGGTTTTGTAATGAAACTTAATGATGTTCTTTATGTTCCCTCGATGAGAAGAAACTTAATTTCCATTTCATTATTAGATAATGATGGATATTCTTGTAATTTTGGACACGGAATGTGTTTGATTTATTTTAATAATGATAATGTTGGTCGTGCCATCCGACACGACAAGCTTTATATGTTATCCCTGCAAGATTCTCATATATCCATGAATGTATGTGATGTAAATAAAAAGCACAAGCGAATTGATGAGATTTCGTCGAAATTGTGGCACTGTCGTTTAGGCCACATTTCGAGGGGGAGAATTGAACGTCTCATTAAAGATGAAATTCTCCACCCTTTAGATTTTAATGATTCGGATGATCATTGCCTTGATTGTATCAAAGGCAAGTATGTAAAGTAAATAAAGAAAGGTGCTACTCGAAGCACAGGCATTTTGAAATTAATTCATACTGACTTATGTGGTCCTTTCCCTGTGACATCAGTGGATGGTTATGATTCTTTTATTACGTTCACTGATGATTACTCACGTTATGGTTATATCTATCCTATTAAAGAAAGATCGGAGGCACTTGATAAATTTAAGATATTTAAGGCTGAAGTTGAAAATCAGCACAGTCTAAAGATTAAAGTAGTGCGCTCGGATCGCGGGGGAGAGTATCATGGGCGACACGCAACTTATGGGCAGATTCCTGGTCCTTTTGCCAGGTTTCTACAAGAAAATGGTATAGTCGCCCAGTACACAATGCCTGGTGATCCCCAGCAAAATGGAGTAGCGGAAAGAAGAAATCGCACACTTATGGATATGGTTCGAAGTATGTTGAGTTACTCCACTTTGCCTGTAAAGTTATGGATGGAAGCATTAAAGACTGCTGCACATATACTCAATCGGGTTCCCAGTAAATCAGTGCCGAAAACACCTTATGAATTATGGATTGGGAGAAAACCAAGTTTGAACTACCTCCATGTGTGGGGTTGTGCGGCTGAAGCTAAAGTATTTAACCCACAAATTGGGAAATTAGATCCCAAGACTGTGAGTTGTCATTTTATTGGCTACCCTAATAGGTCTAAAGGGTACCGATTCTATTGTCCGGATCGTACCACAAAATTTGTAGAGACAAGGCACGCTGTGTTCTTAGAAAATGATGGCATCAGTGGGGACTTAGAGCCCAGGAAAATTGATCTTGAGGAAAAGCGGATTTATGTTGCTTCACCGTTAATCCGACAGACTGATTTTTCTATGCCCCAACTGGTTGTGCCCACAGTTGATCCTGTAGTTGCAACTCCTGTTGCGTCTCCAGTTAATTCTGTGGCTACTCCTTCTGTTGAGGGCTCTGAAAGTACAAGTGCGGCATCTAATGATGAGCCTTCACAGCCCTCTGTGACAATTAATGAACAGCCTAATGAGCCTGCTAATGAACCTGTCAAGAGATCAGAACGAGTGAGGAGATCTGCTATCCCAAGTGATTATGAGGTTTACTTGAATGAGGATGATCTTGGGAAGGTGGATGATCCTAGCTTTTATAAGGAAGCTATGAAGAGTAAGGATTCATCCAAGTGGCTAGATACCATGAAAGATGAAATTAAGTCTATGGGCGATAATGGTGTATGGGACTTAGTGGAAATTCCTAATGGAGCCAAAACAGTAGGCTGCAAATGGGTCTACAAAATAAAACGTGACTCCAAAGGGAATGTCGAAAGGTTTAAGGCGAGACTTGTAGCGAAAGGGTTTACACAGAGAGAAGGCGTTGACTATAATGAAACATTTTCGCCTGTCTCAACCAAAAATTCATTTAGAATCATAATGGTGCTCACAGCACATTTTGATTTAGAGTTGCACCAAATGGACGTTAAGATTGCATTCCTAAATGGAGACTTGTATGAGGACGTTTACATGACACAACCGGAAGGTTTTGTTGTGGAAGGCGAGGAACATTTGGGATGCAAGCTAAAGAAATCCATATATGGCCTGAAGCAAGCTTCTAGGCAATGGTACCTTAAGTTCGATGAAGTCATAAGGAATTTTGGATTTAAGGAGAATGATGTTGATAATTGTACATATGTTAAGTTCAGGGGGAGTAATTACACCTTCTTAATTCTTTATGTGGACGACATATTATTGGCCAGCAACAGTGTGGACATGCTGCGGGAAACTAAAAGATTTCTCTCGTCCAATTTTGACATGAAGGATCTCGGTGAAGCATCTTATGTTCTTGGTATTGAAATTCACCGAGATAGGTCCAAAGGAACATTGGGTTTATCTCAAAAGGCATACATTGACAGAGTACTAAAGAGATACAATATGCATAAATGCTCTGCCTCGCCTGCTCCTATTGTTAAGGGCGATAAGTTTGGAAAATTTCAATGCCCAAAGAATGACTATGAATCTGATCAGGTGAAAGCTATACCTTACACTTCTGCTGTCGGAAGTATTATGTATGCTCAAGTATGTACGCGCCCTGATTTAGTTTTTGTTACCGGGATGCTTGGCAGATATCAGTCAAATCCAGGACCGGACCACTGGAAAGCCGTTAAGAAAGTCCTGCGCTATATGCAAGGCACTAAAGGTCACATGCTCACATACAGAAAATGCGATAACCTTGAGGTTGTCGGCTATTCTGATGCTGATTTTGCGGGGTGTAAAGACACTAAGAAGTCCACATCAGGTTACATTTTCACCCTCGCAGGAGCAGCAATATCATGGAAAAGTGTAAAGCAAACACTTACTGCATCGTCGACAATGCAGGCTGAATTTGTGGCATGTTATGAGGCTACCGGGCAGGCTGTATGGCTTAAGAACTTTATCCCGGGATTGAGAGTGGTAGACAGCATTTCTAAACCACTTGTTTTGTACTGCGATAATCAGCCCGCAGTTTTCTATTCGAGTAACAACAAGTCGAGTGCAGTTGCCAAGAACATTGACATAAAGTATCATGTTGTGAAAGATAGAGTCCAGGATCAAACAATTAAGGTTGAGCATATTGGAACTAAATTTATGCTTGCGGATCCGCTCACAAAAGGCTTACCACCCAATATTTTTCGTGATCATGTTGCCAGCATGGGTTTATTGGAGAGCCTGTGATCCTGGAATAAGAGGACCATATATAGTAATCAACTCCCAAGAAGTATTATGTTATCCGATCGATATAGAAGGGAGCAATATAAGTGCTGATGTCCAGCGATACTTAATTGACTGTTGTGACGCATTACTTTGGTGTGAACTTTTATTGAGAGAGGGCTTATGATGTTTAGTCTTACGATCAAGTGGGAGAATGTTGGATATTGATCTCAGGCCAAACGGCCGAGACGAGGAGACGTGGGGAAACCCACATCCACGCGCCCTAATCGGGGGTGACTTAACCGCATATGGTTACGGTCCCCCGCTACACAGCGCTAGATATAAGAGGAGTCCCGGCTTCTCACGCACTGTGGTTGGTTGCCGTGAGAACCAAAGCTCCGTACAAAAACTCTAAGGCTACCCGATCTACTGAAGCGCTGCTAGCAACGGGAAGGCCGTCGCCGCCGCCTCTGCAGGACTCCGCCGGCGACACCCCGTACACCGGCGACACTGCGGTCTTCACCGACTCTACCTCACGCCTGCATCACGCAGGCACGGGTCTTCGCTCATGGCGTTCATCGGCGACCGTAAGTCCCCAAACTCCCCTAACCCTAAGTGTTCTAGATGCTAGACTAGCGGCTTAATGAAGTGCATGATGATTAAGGAACCCACAACAAACACATATGTACTTCGTATTCTGCATCCTATTTTTCAATTTTCGTTGAGTTTATCGCTTGACGTCGACGTGGTTCAGCAGCCACAAATCAATGGAATTTGAAGCCCATTGGATGGAGTTGCATAAAACGGATAAGCTTCCCGTGTCATCCCCATGTACCGTGTGTAAAATGGACAAGTAACGCGGTCGATCGAAGCTAGGTAAGCTAGGGAACAACATTGACAAGGTGACGATTGTCGATTGGCCTGCAGCCCCCACAGCGCTTCTTACGGCGACAGACACGGACGTTTTTGTAGGACTGTGTGTTTGTATATGTTACATGTGAAAGGGAAATTTACATATACATATATATATGGGACATGTACCTAGCTAGCTAGTTATTTTCTTCTTGTCACAAGTTGCGTCCTAAGGAATGCCCCGGCTCACGAAGACTAGGACACGCAACTGAGGCTCTCAAAAGCCTCTTCCTATATAATTGCATCTTTTTATACTTGGAATTTTAGTTTAGTAAGCTACACGGACCTGTTTAACTGTGTCACTTAGGCCATTGGCATGTTAGTTACAAGATTGAAAAGACCACAAGATAAGCCATAGCGAGTTTTCCGTTTACAAAGGGTGTGCACACAGTTAGTTAACACGGTAGTCTAGAGCTAGGCCGTGCAAATGAGGTGTCATGGCATTAAATTCAGAAAAAAAATCCACAAATAAACCCAACTTACGTTAAATCTAGAACTGTGGCCTTTAACCATACAACATGCATGGGTATGCTACACATATTGGACTCACCACCAGCTGGCTATATTTGCTAAATTGCACTAATATTTAGACTTCTTCTAACTGCACATTATGGTCCTCTATTAAGGACTTTGTTCTTTCAACTATGTAAGTTTTTTTTAATGAGCTAGAGAACAATTTATTCAAAATTATGTAGTCTCTCTTATCCATACACTTGATACATCAATCTAGCTAGGTTTGTAGGTAAGTTTCCATTTCATACAACGTTTTAGTTTAGCTCCTCGGAGCTGTATCAAGGCCACATTAATTAATTTAGTACTTTCACTGTCCACAAATATAGGTTGTTGTGGATTTCGTGCGATCAAGATTTTTAAGTTTTGATTATTAATATATACTGAACTATATAGATTGACTACATAAAAATAATATCATTTTATTGGTGTTGAAAAATTCTTTCATGATATATATATTTTTATTATTTTTACTAATATGTTATGATAATAAATTATAGTCAAAATCTTGTATTGGAGACTGTAAAAAATAAAAAATAACCTATATTTGTTGACGAAGGGAGCATATGAAAGAAAAATGGTGCGGGTAGAGCTCAACATCAGCAGTGCAACCTAGTCTGACAAATTATCAATAATGCAACATTACATGCACGCTAAACTTTGAAACCTTTTCTCTCCAAAAAGAAAAATGTGAAACGAATAGCGAGCTTGTTGGGAGTAGCTAGCTAGCTTTTTCTTTGTTTTTTCAAACATGTAACAATCAATATTACCTCATGAATTGCTTACAAGACTCCACTTCCATTGATTAATAAGTGACTAGTAGCAGTGGTAGTGGGTGTAGGTCTTGATCCTTGACGTACCCGATCGATCCGTTGCAAGCTAGTCAAATGTTGTGTCACAAAATCATGCTAGCTACATAAAAGAAACCAATAAACAAGCCCATCTTAACTCGTGCGCCACCTATATACTATAAACAAGTCCATCTTAACTAGTGCACCAATAATAATTAATACTGGTACTCCATTCAATAGGCTATTGGATTATCCACTGATTTCACCAAAAATTGATTTGCACTCGATCGATATCATCCTAGCGTATAGGTCGATCAATAACCATTTCTTTCATCGAGTCGATGATAGAGATGATCGGTCGGCCGGTATGGACAAATTGTTGTCACTGGGAGGCCTTTCGGCTGCTTATCGTGTGCAGAGTTTGTGCGAGTCGTGTAAGCTAGCTAGTTAGCTACTAGTAGCAGCCACTGGTCAGGATGAAGAACTCCAAGTGTCGACGAGCTGCAGCTGCCAAGCCACTATATACAATTAAGTACACATTTCTTAAGTACAATGTATCATTATCATTCATCCCCCCCCCCCCCCCCCCTCCCCCGCGGGCGATCGAGTAACGTCCTAATTAATCATCTTGCTTATCGGCTTACGCCGCCCATCATATACAGAAAACAGAGACGCATGTACGCATCACCCGCTCCATAGCAAAGTCCAACTGCCGTCGACGTCAACAAAATCAGTGGTGCCACGGCAAGGCCATATATACGACGCGATGCTTCGACGCAAAATGCGATTAACAACTGTACTAGCTGCTAGCCAACTAGTATACGTCCAGGTCGTTAGAGTTGGTACACTATTTGCTCTGTGTAATGGCTAGTCAGGCCGGGGGTGGAGAGAGAGAGGGACAAAGCCGCCGAACTTAAAGAATGACAGGCTGCTTAAGCACGCATGCGTCCTTGGAAATATTGAACGGGCGGAAGAAGGTCCGAGGGGGGGTAGGTAGGCGCCCTGGCCTGCCTGCTCCGGCTGATGTGGCGTCGTTTGTTTGTGCCGTCTGATCGATCGTTGCGTCTTCGCGGAGCGCGCTTTCCCCGTGAGCCGGCGCGCACGCAACTTTGATCGGCCGATCCGCGGAAAGTCTGTGTGCTGACTCATCGGCAGGCCGTGGGTGGCGTTCGCGAGCGTCTGATATTATTGCGGCGACGCCTTCCTCGGCGGCCGGCATGATACATGCAGTTGGGGCCGTAATCTCGTGCCCTCTGTCTTGTCATCTTGCAGCTAAACATCCAGGGGATTTTCAATTTTGGAGTGGGCTTATAGAGGTCAAGAATCTCTTTCTAATAAGAAGCAGATTTAGGGTTAACAATGGGAAACAAGCGAGGTTTTGGGAAGACATTTGGATTGGGAAGGAAGCGCTAATGTCGAAGTTCCCTGATTTGTATAGAATTGTCAGAAAGAAGAATATGACGGTTGCTCAAGTTCTGAGTTCTACACCGTTAAAGGTTTCTTTTAGGAGAGCTTTAGTAGGTGAAAAGCGGAATTCCTGGCTTAAAGTGGTGAATATGATAGTTCGAGTTTCCTTGAATGAAAAAAAAGATGTTTTACTTTGGATTTTGAACAAGAGTGGCTCTTTTACTGTCCATTCTTTGTACAGAGATCTCATGGAAAGAGAAGGCATTTCAGAAAAGAA
Source organism: Dendrocalamus latiflorus (assembly GCA_017311315.1). Lineage (NCBI taxonomy): Eukaryota > Viridiplantae > Streptophyta > Magnoliopsida > Poales > Poaceae > Dendrocalamus > Dendrocalamus latiflorus. Next base: position 20,805,646 of record CM029662.1, read on the forward strand.
TTTATTCTGGAAAATAAAGATACCACTTAAAGTCAAAGTGTTTCTTTGGTTCTTGAAAAAAGGAGTTATTTTAACAAATGATAATCTTGCGAAGAGGCAGTGGCAAGGAAGTATCAGGTGTTGCTTTTGTCTCTCTAATGAAAGCATTCAACACCTTTTTTTTGATTGCCATGTGGCTCGGGCTTTTTGGAATGTGGTAGTCATTAGCTTTGGAATTCAACCACCTGCTAGTGTTGGGTGTTATTTGGTTCTTGGCTTAGAAATTTTTCTTTTAAGCTTAGAAATCAGATTCTAGTTGGTATAGCAGCGTTTTGCTGGGCTTTATGGTTGAATAGAAATGACGCCGTTTTCAATAGGATCATTACTCACTCTATTGTGCAGGTCATTTTCAGGGGGACTTACTGGATCAGGTGTTGGTCGCAACTATCTAAAGAGAAAGCGAGAAGGGCGCTTTTAACAGGATGCACAAGGCTAGAGAGAGTGGTGTTGGAAATCTTCAGCAAGTTTGGATGGAACAATGGTTTTAGATTAGGGGATTAAGTCCTTTTGGGGTGTGTGCTTGGCGCATGAATTGCTGTATCACTGTTTGGTGAGGTGGAGATTGTCTTTTGTTTGGTACTGTGTGGCTGTAGTCATTCTCTTGGAATGATTAAGGTCGAAATATTGCTATTTCTTTATCTAAAAGACCTACGGGCAATCGCATATGCTGGTAGTATTACTGAAAAGCAGTGGCAATACATCATACATGCGTACATATATACGTGTGTCCAGTAGATGATTCCGCGGCAGTAGATGATGGTATGATATACCACTACGTGAGCTGCCCCGATCGATAGTCAGTCAGCTTAGCTAGGGCTGATTAGTTACGGATTGATTGGCTAGCTCGTGCAAGTGGATGCGAAGAATATCTTATCTAATTAATGCAACGGAGCGTTTGCAATGGCTGCATAAACACGAGCTGGGCCTCGCGGGCTCTCCCGTGGAAGCAACGCGCGCGCGCGCGCGGGAGGAAGTACGCCTGTGCGTTGCTGGGTGACGAGGGAGGCCAGCTTTGCGCGTGCGTGTGGTCCGCGTTTGTATTTTCCCGGTGCCGTGGTTACATAATATATATAGATTTCAAATAATATTGTATTAAATAGTAATATATTCAGTAATTTTTAACATTAATACTTTAATTTAACTGATGACAATGTATAATAATAAAGAAGTAGTGATAAAAATATTTACTAAAATAAAAAACTTGATAATAATATTGATTATGTGTAGCAAACAAAAAAACTAAGATTTAAACTACATACAAAAGTTGATTGGTATTGGTAAAATACATCATTCAATCTCATGGGCTGGCTTAGCCTGCTATAGTTGTATCACAGACTAAGAAAAACGAAGGCTTCTCGTAGACTGCTACTAGCTAATGGAAATTTGGGATGCTAGTGTTCCCTTCATTGGGTTTCAAAGAAAAAACCGTGTGCACTGAGTTTTGCTTGGAGGGTTCACACATAAGTTGAAAGTGATAGTAACTGTTAAATGTTTTTTGGACGTGGTGTCCTATGACACCGGGAGTCCACTCCTTGGTTCTACCCCTGGTTATATCAGCATCAAGAGGTCTTGAGTTCAAGACTCAGTTGACATAATAAAAAAAATTGCAGCTAATTTCTGTTCCATGTCTTAGAACTGAGAGAGACTACACATAAGCGAGAGTCCACGTCTGAGATCCGAGAGAACTTATAAATGAGGGGTGTTAAAGTATAAATAAATTTTTTTTATCAACTCAAACCTTTAAGAGCAAGTACAATAGTATAGCTAACTAGTGGCTATAACACTTGTCCATTTCATCTATAGCCTTCAAAAAAATAGTTCATACAATAAGGTAGCTATTACAATAACTATTTGGCCTCACGTGTAAGAGAGTGAAATGCATATTTTTACGTGATATAGCTAGCTGTAATTTAGAGCAGCAGGCTATAGCAAATATAATATCAACCAAATCTTATGTGGCAGAGAGAGAAAGGAAGAGAGAGAAGGAAGCTGGCTACTAAATTACAGCTAGCTATAGCACGTAAAAATATGCATTTCACTCTCTTACACGTAGGGCCAAATAGTTATTGTAATAGCTACCTTATTGTATGAACTATTTTTTTGAAGGCTATAGATGAAATGGACAAGTGTTATAGTCACTAGTTGGCTATACTATTGTACTTGCTCTAATAAGGCTGACTGTGCTAGTTATAAGGGAATCCATGTCAGCATAGTCCTATGTGTGGAGGGGAGAGAAAAGGAGAGAGAGAGAGCCAAGCCGACTCCCATGCAAGAGTCAGGCTATAGCACAGGAAAAGAGGCATTATCCATGCATGTACCTATAGAACTAATTGCTATATCCATGCATGTATTAAATTATCAATACCCATGTATGTATTAAATGATTGAGAGCTCTTGTGGAGACAACTTATAGCCAGCTTAGGGCATCTCCAATGGTTATAGCTAGCAACTAACTATAAGACTTCCACATCATCTATATAGTACACACTAAAGTTAGCATTCTAAAGAACTATCTATAAGGATAGCTATTTGATGCTTACATGCACACACAGAATTTATGGAGGCTGCCTCGTTTGGCGCTATAGACTATCTCTAGAGCTGTAGAGAGCTGCGTTATCTTTCTTCATTTAATATCTTCCACGTAGGACAGTTGATGACATGGACTCTCTTGTAGAGAGCTGCTATAGACCCATTGCAGATGCTCTTATTGTATGAGTTGACTGCATCATTATCTTTTGATGACATAGAAATGTATTGGAGGTAGCAGCTATCTGTACTATTAAACTTGCTCTTAGTAGCCAGCTTCCTTCTCTCTCTTCCTTTCTCTCTCTGCCATGTAAGATTTTGTTGATATTATATTTACTATAGCATGTTGACTAAACCTTATTGTACCTGAGCATCCAACTCTAAATCACTCGTCTCCCTTGCCTACGCCTCCCTCTCGCCCTCTCCTTCCGAGTAGGCAGTCACCCTCCCATTCTCTTTTACTTGGCACGTTGGCACTGCCTCCAAGACGTCTCTGGATTTCGCCATTACTTTTTTGAAGGTACTCCGTCCATTCTTTTTTAATTCCTGATACGTTATGCTATTCTGTTTAATGTGAAATTGTGAATTCAGGCTGAATTTGGCCCATTTGAATTGTGCTGAACTGCCGGTTATGTTTGCTAATCCATATTTTTAAAAAAAGAAATCTAGGATGAACTAAGAACTAGGTATTTTCCCAATTGAAAAGAAAATAGTTATCTAAATTCGTGTCAAAGAGGATTTTAACTTGGTGGTTGAAGTGTACATCACAATTTATAGCACCGTGCTGTATCAGCTTTTCCTTTGCTTTGGTTAATTTTACCTGTTGCGGTGGCATGATTGTTTGCCAAGTGCCAAGTACTAGCAAGCTAGGCATGGTTTTTAAGTGACAGGGTCTCAGCCGATAATTCGTGTTGTGTCGCTCAACGAATCCGAAAGACTAGAAACACACACATATCTTTAACTAGTAAAAAGCTTGTGTGTTACAACAAAGTTTCAAAAGAAGGTGACATATATTATCAAACGTGATCCAAATCATACAATGAACATTAAAAAGCGGGAGTCATCTTATCATCAAGAGTTAGATCAGTGCGGCCAGATCTGCCGTTGTCAAGATCGCTGCTCCAGATCTGTTCTCCTGAACCCGTCAGCTTCGTGGTTCTCCTCACCTCCACCAGTATACACCTTGTCCGATCCGGTGTACTCTATCTCCCTGTTTGTCATCCGAAACGCATGTACACGTGTCTTGGTCATCAACCTCGGCAGTGTACACTTCCGTTCCATCGTCATCCTCGGTGGTGTACACCAACACCTTATCAGCCACACCAATGTGCTCCTCTTCTTTAACACCGGTATGCTTCTCTTCTTCACCACTGAGTATCGCTTCACCTCTCTCCTCTTCTTCACTGTCCTAGTACAACAGCAGCATGGCGGCGCATAAGAGGAAAGAGAAGCGGAGGCTCCGAAGGGCTAGGGTGAGGGACCAAAGGGGTTGGTCGCATCACTATTTTTTTCATGGGCGTCGATTGATTGAGATATAATGGTTAGGTTCGACTAAGAGAGGAGGCTGCTCTAGATATAAATAAAAAATGTATCCGGCCCTTCCCCTCCCACCCAACACCGCCTCCTTCGCTCCCTCGCCTCCCCCACATGCGTGCTGCCACCCAGTGGCGGAGAGAGGGGGGGCTGAGGGGGGCCTGGCACCCCCCAACCTTCTAGGCCGGACAGTCATGTACCTCACCAACTGGAGCCCCAACAAGGCAACAACTAGCTAGCAGAGATCACTTGGATTAGATGCTTTAGATTGGTTTGTCGCACGAGTTTGTGTGAGCGGATGAATTCAACAGCTTGTGTAAGATGTACAGATATGATACATCAACTAGGAGCTTTGCTTTCGCACAATTGCATCCCCCGTCCTCTGTGTTTGAACTTTCAGACGAGCCACAAGTTGCCCTGTGCGGCTGTGCCCCTGATAGGTTCTACTAATCCTCTATTATGTAGTTAATTACATGTGTTTAATTAGTGGTTTGGCCCCTCCCAGTTTAGCCCAAATGTAAAGTATGTTTAAACTCTTTGTCCTGATTATGCATGACTTTGCACTGCTCAGACAACCAGTTTAGTGGTGTTTATCCTGCGCTGCAGAAAGAGAGTAGGGGCATCTGCTTGGTTTCAGCAAAATTGACTTGCTGGTAGTCATAGAGCTAAGTTTAAATTAATAGAGATGTAATTTTCTTTGCATTGTAATTTGCGAAACATATTACTCTGATATGTGACTATTAGATCGGTAAATCTGGCATAGTTCATTATTGTCCATATTACCCCCTATATCTAATTCCTGGCTTCGCCCCTGCCGCCACCATTGGGAGCCACCACTCCCTATGCCTCCTCCTCTTTGGTGGCTCCCAGCAGCATTGCCACCTCCTTTCCTCTCTGTCTCCACTCGCCTCACCCTGCCTGCTCATCCCCGTTGCATCACCTCAACTTCCCACACCTCCTCCTGGCCGGCGGCTCCACTCCACACGTCACTAGGCCCGCTCACACCAAATCCATCATCCCTGAGGTCACTGCCGTTAGATACACCATCTCCAAGGTCATCGTACTTCTTGTCGGTGTCCCCAACCCCAATACCGCCTAATCTGGTTGGTACACCTTTGCCTCCACTCCACCTCCTGTACTCCAAAGGGGTCATCGTGCTCCTTGTCGGTATCCCCAACCCCATGACCGCTTGATCTTGGGGTCATCATCCTCAATGCCATGCCGGCGTTCTCTACCTTGGCGTGGTGGATCTGGCGGACCCCAAGGTTGTCGCATCTAGATTCGATGTCCCCGAGGTTGCCACCATTGGATCTGGTCGTCCTCACCTCTACTAACATCAAATCATGCTATCCTCACAACAACATAGTGGGGGCTGGCATATCAAGAACATAGAGCTGTAGCTAGAGTTGGCTGACCACACCGGTAGAAAAAGAAGTGGAAGGCAACGGTGCTAGCGGAGGAGAGTCAAAGAGAGATCTCTGCCATTAGACCCAACCGTCCCCGTGCAGCTGTCGTCGGACCCGAGGGAGAAGCCGGAGTACGGCGGATCTGGTGATCCTTGACCATCACGCTTTTAGATCTGACCATTCTCAATCCCGACGCCATCGTCTTCCTCCTCCCTAGCGCTACCATCTTCCTCTTCCCCGATGTTGCCTCCTTTATAGTCGGTTCACGCCACCTCCTCCTCGCTTGCTGAGCCCAGTCGTCGCTTGGCAACGACCCCTTCTGATTGTTGTGGGCATCGGTCATTAGTGCCACCACTCGTCGCAGATCTGGCCTGCAAAACTGGCAAGTCACTAGTGTAGGCATGAAGAGGGAGAGGATTAGAAAAAGGTTGATCAGAGTGAGCAGAAGGGACGACGCTGACCAGGACGCAAGATAACGAAAGTGGCTAGCAGTTGGGCCCTCAGGGGTGTGGCCACATACGAAAGGGAAAGAGGGATGGTTGGGGTGTGAGGCTGCGAGCAATTCAGGGAGGGAGCCAGCTAACGACACAGGCCCATATGTTGGCATATGTCAAGAGAGGATGTGGGAGTACGCTACGGTAGGGAGAAGCAAGAGGGAGGTGGTGAACAAAAAACTCCCATTTTATATGAGTATAGAGTAGAGATTAGCATGCACTTGCTTTGATGTTGCGTTTCTACTAAAAACCCGGTGAAGTACTAAGAAGCTTTTGATAAAAAAGCCTCTTCTTTTCGATTTCTAAAAACTGCCTTTGGTTTTTTATATTAACTAATTTTCAAATAGAGTATCATTTCAATGCGGAGTCTACAAGTTGATTGTAATACACACTGTAGTGACTTCATTTATATCGGTTAAAATCGCACGCAAGTTACTATTACGCTATACTCTTTTATGAACAGCTCAAAAGTTATAAGCTACTGGTAAAAATCATAAACCGAATTAAAAAAAACAGGCACAAGGTACTGTTCCGATTAGCATTCTAGTAGTTAATTTTATCAACAGCTGTCGGCCAAATCAAAGCGACATATTACACGAGAGAATTTTGGTCACACTAATTCTTGCAGTAGATTGATATGGCAAAATTTTCAGGAAGAAAAAAAGGGGCTAAAATTTCTCCCTGTATACATGACGTCAACTTTGTCGTGCGGTGATTGGGCGGATGATGAGACGCGTGTGAGCCACACCACGCCAGGCTCCGCCTCCCTCCGCCGCCCGAACCTCCCCCTCCCCGCTAAAGCCACACACCCCCACCGGCCACCACCGCCCGCATTCTCCTCCTGACCCTCCTCGCCATGGCCACGGCGCCGTCGCCGCCGCCGGTGGAAGCGTCCACACGGGCGTCGTCGGTCCGCTCCCGCGCGGGTCGCCTCCCCTCCCGCGCCGCCCTCCCGGCGGACGGCCGTGGTGACGGCGCCGCCGCCTACAAGGAGCTTGGTAGGTCCGCTGTTGCACATCTTTAAGTCCGTCTGTTTGGATTGTGGAAACAAGAAATTCTGTGAAAATTACCAATCTGTTGTGTCCACTCTGAATTAACAAAAGAAAATATGAAGCAAATCTGTTGTGTCCACTCTGAATTAACAAAAGAAAATAGGAAGCAAAGAGTCCCATTTGTGGATAAATTCCCTGGCATTTGCCGATGCGGATGATTCCTGATAAGAGTGGTTTTCTTGGTAGTAACCAGAATACTAACCATTTATATCATCAACAGTCGAAATAATTGTACAACGAGGCTTAACTGAATGACAATTCTATGGTCCTAGATATACTTCTTTTTTCTTGATTAAGAGCGGTCCTGAATGTACAGTTCAATTTGAGCAAAATGTACAACCTCAGTGCACCAAATGTACAAGTCAGTTTTTGAACATTGTACTACATCGCAACAAATAACTACACTACTTTAGCAAACTACAAGCATATACTCCCAAAAGTACAAGCTCTGAATAAACTGACTGCTGCTTGTTGACCAATTTAAGGTTTGTACTCCTTGAAAAAGAGGATTGAAGATGCAGTTGTCCGGGTCGAAATGACTGCAACCAGTGCATTGGAGTGGGAGGAAGCACGTAGAATCAAACAGGAAAAAGTACTGCGTGGGTGTAACTTGTGGGACAATCCAGCTAAGTCACATGAGACGCTTTCTGCTCTCGCTGATGCCATCAGAGTGGTCGACCATCTCAAAGACCTTCGATATAAGGTGCTTTCCTACACGCATAATGTGAGTTCAACAAACAATTTGCTTTCTCAAGATTTGAACAAACAAAGTATGCTATCTATTGTGTCATGGTTCATGCATATATGGACCATGCCTGAGAAGATGGATTAAACTATGTGCCTGGTCACTTCCCTTCACTCAGCTGTACTAATTTAGCTTTCATCCTGTTTTTCTTTGAGTTTGCACTACAGAAATTATGAAATAGAATTTAGTGTATTTTCTTGATGATGGTCATTAGATATACTGTGCAGGCTGAAGAGGCTAAGTTGATCAGCCAACTATCAGAGATGGATGTTATAAATGTTGAGCTATTTAAGCAAGCATACGAGGCGTCGGTAGATGCTAGCGAGTTTCTAGATCGTTACCAGATGTACAAGCTTCTTAAGGGTCCATATGACAAGGAGGGAGCTTGTATCATTGTCACTGCTGGATCAGAGGGTGTTGCTTCTGAGGTAAGTTGATTGTAGTGACATTGGATAAGGGAATTATTGATGAATGAATGAATAAATAAAGCTCATGGATGGTCATTGTAAATGTTCCTTCCAAGTCAAAGTTCATAATTACCAGCATCTCGATGCTATTGTATAAAGTTCATGTTTATGTGAACTATTCCTTGGATCAAATTTAATCATCTCCACCTTTCTGATGTTTTGTTATTTTCTTTATTTTTTCCCCATTGCAGCTATGGGCAGAGAATCTCTTTAGCATGTATATAAGTTGGGCACGGAAGCAAGGTTGCAAGGAAGGACTGGTTGAGAAGATTGCATCAACAAGTGGTCATATCCGGTCTGCAGCAATGGAGATTGAATCAGAGTACATGTTTGGCACCCTTTCTGGAGAAAAAGGAACGCACAGAATGATCTGCTCTTCCACTGACAATTCTGGCACTTACAAGGTGATTATATTTTCTATTCTTATTTGTTTATTTTTATCATATTTTTGTTCAGTTCATGCCGATTCATCGGCTATACTAGATGGCATTACTAGATTAGCATACATGACGAACCCCCCCCCCCCCACAATACAATTTTAGAGAGCACTACAAGCTGTTCTGCAAGATATTTAAGCAATTGATACACAGGTTATAGCTTATAAAACTTGAGCCTCACAATTTAAAATTATTTCAATAGAGCTGACTGATGTGCACATACTGAGTATAAAACTATGCCAGCTAGAGACTGACCAAATATATAACTATGTCATCTAGTACTAACCAAAAGATAGAATTATGCTAGGTGCTATGTCATCTAGATATTAACCAAAAGATAGAATTATTCCGGGTGCCCTAAAGAGGTGGTGGATAAAGGCATAACACATACTTTGGTATAAGTTTCAACCTCTCAAGTTTCATTTATATTTTCGAAAAATATCTTCATAATTCTTACAGGATTTTGTCAACACCCAATTATGCTGATATAAGTCACATTCTATAAAGTCTGATTCTTCGACCTCTGGGATCGAAGAGCAGATTACATGGTAAAGTTGTCTGTCTAACTTGGTATTTCAATGCTAAACGTCCTAATTTAACTCCTTTTTGCCATTAATTTTCTGAAGAATTGGAGAAAATTTGGTAGAAAATCTGAATCCCAGATTGTTTGCACAATTTATCACGATCTTTTCCTTATGCTGCTTTATGTCAGAATGGCTAACCTAAAATTTACCAAAGCTTCCAGGCATTGTCAGCTAGAGTCGACATAATTCCTCTCTTCTTGGATAGACCAGTTAATCTTCACTTGGACGACAATGATCTGGATATTTCTCCTTCGCCTAGTGAATATAACAAGCGAAATCGCAGAAATGGTGCTGCTGTTAGGGTTCAACACATACCAAGTAGAACTACTGCTGAAAGTTCAGGTACTAAAACAAATGCCTATGTTTATGCAAGTGTGAACTCACACTTAGCTGTGACTTAAACGTACTAGCGTGATATCTCCACAGGTGAAAGAAGCTACTTTGCAAACAAGCTGAAAGCCATGAACAGGTTGAAAGCAAAGCTCCTTGTTATAGCAAGAGAATTAAGAGTATCAGACGTGAAGATGATCAAGAAACACGCTATAGAGGACAAATGCAACCGCGAAACAAGAAGATACACGTTTGGGCCTCAGAAAGTGGTCCATGATCTCAACACAGGCATCCAATTATCAGACTTGAACTCGGTCCTGGAAGGTGACATCGAACCGTTCATCAGAGGTCGCATTATTTCAAGACATGGATGATATAACCAAGATTGCAACACCTGGTTGATTTGTTTTCCCATTTGCGATTCTGTACATTCATTTTTCTGATACACACATGCCACATCGTCAAAGGATAACTTCTGTAACATGGACCACAGTTCAAGCCAAAAGGCAAGATATCAGGTATAGAAAAGAGCAAGTTCTTAGTATCTGCTTACTGCCGCTACAATTCATTCATAGCCGATGCAATGAACCAGTTTCTTGCCTTGTCAAGCTAGCGCGCGAGGGCGTGCACGCGCACCAATGCTCCTCGAGCGCTTCCCTGTGCTTGTCTTGCAGTTTCCTCTGCCGGTACAGTGCGACGCCGAGCGCCATCATGGCGTGGTCCTGGCCGTCGATTTTCACCGGCGCAAGCAGATGCTGGGGGATGCGGTCGTACCACAGGCTGCCGTAGGCTCGATGTACAGCAGGAACGGCTGTACGTAGAGGAAGGTGCCGAGCCAGTGATAGGGCAGGCTCCTTATAACAACCCAAATTTGCTTCAAAACAAATCATGTATAATTTTCATGGATTTTTAAAATTTTTTGTGGATTTCAAAATTTTTCCTAAAAGCCTTGCTTCAGTTTTAAAGATTTCAAAATAATTCCCATGGCCCCAAATTTCAATTTCTAATTTTCTCAAAGTTGATTGGGTGCTAACAAATTTTCCCTAAAAATTTTATATGCAAATCCCCTCTTGAATTCGAATTAGAAATTCATATTCAAATGAAATCCGGATTAAAGCTTAAACCTAATTATTTCCCTCCTCGCCTTCGAGCCAAACCCCCATTGCCGGCCCAGCCTACTTGTTCTTCCTCTCCCTTGCTAGCCCGCACGTCGCGCCAACCCATTCTTTCTTTTCCCCACCGCCGCCTAGCCAAGCCAACCCATTTGCACGCACTTGCTTGCTCGAAGCCCAACGCGCGCTCTCTCTCGCTGCCATTGACATGTGGGCCCCAGTCCCACCTGTCAACGCTCATTAATGTGCTTCTTTCTCCTTCTCTCTTATGCCCTCCTGAGCTCTCTTCCTCGTGTGTGTTCGCGTGATGCAAAGGCATTGAAGAGCTCCGCAGTCTTGAGCCTACACGCCGTGACATCGTCCCATCACCATGACCTTGTCATGTCGCCAACTTGCCCAGTCTCTCCCTCTCGTGTGCTCTCCTGTGCTCCCAAAGCCACACCATGGGACCATGCCCTTTCTCTCGTCTCACCTCTATTTAAGCCGTCCCTTGCACGTCAAAACCCTCGCTCCAACTCACTCTTGGTTTTCCCCAAGCTTCTGCGCTGCCTTCACCCTTGGAAAAGAAGAATTTGCCCTTCTTCCCCAAGTTCGACTGAGAGCTTCGCCATTCAATTCCTCACTATTTGGTGAGTCTCCAACGATGCCATCATGCCCTTTGCGTTTGTCTCATCTTTCTTTACCTTGTGCTCATCTTTCTGTACCCATTTGCCCTTAGTAAGGCCAAAGCTGCTGACCTTGTTCTCCGTTCCCTTCCCTCCGATGAGCTTCAACCTTAGCCATCATGCCATTCTTATTTGTCTTGACTTCCCCATGCTAACGTGCCCCCTTAATTGCCTTGCCGCATCCTAGAGCCATTGGGACATGCTTGCCTTCTCCAATGCCAACTAAACCCCTCACCGTCGCCATTCTCGCGCCTCACCTAAACTCCCGATAAGCCCTTCCACTCCCTTGCAATTCAGCTCAAAGCCGAACTAGTAGGCTAGCCATTGGATTATAGAACTGGCCACAATGCCCCGGTCACACTCGACCCTTCCTTGTCATTGCTGGCAACTATGGACAGCACACATGCCGTGCAACCCCCTCCCCCCGAGCATGGCTCGCTTAGCTTCGCCTTAGCTTGTAGAACATGAAACCACCTTCAATTTGAAAAGCTAAGTTAGAAAATTTGGAGTTCACCATTGTTGGCCATGCCGCCACCACCTTGGTCACTACCAGCCTCTGTTCCATGACCCTAGGTCCCCGAGCCATGCCTGAGCCACTTTAGGCAACTCTCTGGACCTTTTGCGCACTTGGCTTTGACCATAGCTTGGCTCAATGTCATTGCCATCATCCCATGCCTAGCACTGCTACTCACCGCTGGTTAGCCGCCACTGTAGTGCACCTCGCCAAGAGCTTTTACCTCCAATAGCTAGGTCTTGGCATGCACAATCCATTTTGCCCCTTAGTCGAGCATGCCAACCCCTCGCTCATTGTCGGTGAGCTCGCCAAGGAGCTCCACCATGAGCTCCTCTGTTTCTTTGTTCGGTCTCACTAATCAGTGGGCCCCGCACGTTAGATAATTAATTAAAGTTAGTAATTTAGTTAACTGTTGAGTATGTAATTAGTGGTGGTATGACATATGGGCCCTGCGTATTTATAAAACCTAACTAACTCTAGTTTAAACTTGTAAGTCACTGACATGTGGACCCCGCACCCTTAAAACCATTGCGTAGACCCAGTCCATGGACCACTGTTTTTGACACGTGGGTTCTATTCTCTGTAAACCACTGTGTGGACTAAGTCCATGTGGACCGTAGCCCCACTGTCAGTCTCTCCTATTTTTCACAAATAAAAATAATTAGAAAAGAAATTAAAAACCCATTGGACCCCACTTATCAACCACTGTTGTTTTTCTTAACAAAAATAACTAAAAAGAAAAAAATCCCAATTCACCCCACCTATCAGATATTTAACTTTTCTTGAATTTCCCGTAGATTCGAATTTCGAAAGGCTATAACTTTTTCATTTCAAATCAAAATCCAGTGATTTTTATTTCTAAATTCAAAACCTTTCCAACAGCACCAAAACAATAATTTTTGGAGGTCATTTGAATTTTTATTTGAATTGTATTTAATATTGTGTTGAATGTGGATAATTACGTGTTTATAGAATTTGACACTTTGGACGCTCTCGTCGTTGACACACAAGATCCTATGCTATCGACACTTGACCAAGGCATGTCCTTATAATTGATCATGTTATGCCTGGCCTTCAAATGCAAATATTTTGCTTTCAAATACAAGTATATGCTTATTATGGTTATTTACCTAAATGCTATGTTAAAGTTTGATTGCCTAGTTACACCATGCAATTGACATATATTATTCCCCTTCCATGATTGTTGATATTCTCTTGCTATGTGGCTCTAGGATACTTACAAAAGTAATAACTCTATCATTGGTTAAATCTTACTAGAATATGGCTGTGCTTTCAAATACTTTAGTGGTGAAATAAAATACAGTACAAACACTACCAACTGCAACTTGAAAACATGATAATGGGATGGTAACATGTGTTAACACTGGGAACGGAAAAATATTTTCTAAAATGGTGGAGACTCGGGCGAGTAGTTAGCATGAGACTGGTGTAGAGATTGAACATATTATTGGATTGGCCATGTAGATATTACACATGTCATTTTTAGATTGGCCGTGCAGGGATTTCATATGTCATTTTTGAATAGCTGTGCAGAGATTGCACGAGCTCTGGGTTTGTTGGTTGGTATTGCATGAGTCGATTAAGGACCGGATATTGTGTATCTCTTTTCTACACCCAAATTATGCAACCATAAGTCTAGTTATAGAATGAACCTGGTTTACTAATTTGCTTACCTTTGGTGTGACTCCTGTGCATAGATTGATAGGTAAACAACATCGGATTGATTGAGATAAGAGATATGGTTTTGCTTGCATATTCATCGATCGAGAAGATGGAGGAGGCGGAGGTAGACTTGGCCTTCATCTTCCATGGTCTCCCCATCTAATTATCCACTTGTTTGGATGCAAAAATTTGGGAATCAGGAGGAGCTTGATTTGATTTAATTTCTCGTGTTGTTCTTGGGAAGCGAACTTAGGGTTGGATTTGGGAGTTTGGGCGGGGTTTTTGGGGTGGGGAAGAGTGAAAAGGGGATGAGACGACCATGTTATTTTTTGTGTTTGGCTTCAGCTTTTGGTTTAACAAACGTGGCGGTTTCTCTAAGCGGTTTTCGAAGTCGCATTTTCAAACAACATTCTGACCTCACTAGCGCATACGCCATATGTGTTAGCATCTTCACCGTTCGCTACTGGCTCAAAAAACACAACAAAAAAATTATCAACCATAGCAAAAAGCCATCAGCCGCAGTCTAAATGAACAAGCCCACAAGCATGTAAAAGTGGCTTTTTTGGATCCCCCGAAGTTTTTGGCAAAATGAGCAGATTGGTCGGCCTACTAAAAGGCCCAGTTGTGTCTTCCCTATAAGAGGCTTCTTCTACATCATGTCGACTTTTTTCTCAATCCATAGTATCAATTAACAATTGTTTACTACGGAATCCTTATTCCATGTGTTCCAAACCAACCTTGGAAGGGCATGCCAGAGTGTTCTGATTCTATAGCATAGATTAGGGCTGGGTTATTTTTGGCTTTGATTTTGGCTTATCACTTTTTGTTATAATAACGAACTTTAAAATAGTGCGTCTTTTTAAGATAGATCTATAGGTATATTATAGTAGATACTGTACCGAGTTTAGCTATATCGATCAAAATCGCACGTGACTATTTCCCTCTGCGTACTACCTCTCACGAACAACCAAAATTAAAAAAAACATTAACCCAAAAGCTAAAATCATAGCTTAAAACAACCCACACTGGTTTTGCGCCCATCCAAATATTCCTTTTTCTGGAGGCCATTATCGTGAACCACCTATTGGTTGGTGGAGATGTGAGAGTACACCTCTACTCTTTGGACTTTTTGGCACTTTTAGCTATTTTGTGAGGTATAACTATAATAATAGCGTGAGTTGCACGGCAATGCCAAAAATGGCACTTTTGCCGTCTGACCACCGTGCGGCGGAGACAGAGGTGGTGACACGTCATAGGACCACACGGTGGCTGTGTGTCTAGGACCTGCTACACGGCCATTGTGCAGTAGAGCTCGGTGCCACACAGCCACCGTGCCGCACAGCCACCGTGAGGTAGGTGATTAGCCGTGGTCATTAATTAGTTTAATAGCGCAATTAGGGAATTTATTTACCCATACTGCATGTTGATATATATATATATATATATATATATATATATATATATATATATATCATAAATGAGCTGAAAAACTTACAAAAGTTTTGTAGAGCTTTCCAACACAACGTAATTCATTGTGTAATTTATTCATAATTTTATCCTTTCTGAATTTTAACTGAATAATCATTTAGTAAACTGTTTGTAGCCATTTTTTTAATTTAGTAAACTGTTTGTAGGCATTTTTTAATTTAGCAAATGAGCACCAAAAATTATGAAATTTTTTTGAAGGATCCTTACGCAATGAACTTGATTGTGTAATTTTTGTAGAATTTTGTATTATAAAAAATTGTACATATATGTTAGTACAAAATGCGACTTGACACGGGATATGATATGGCTCACTCATCTGAGCCGCTACTGCCTCTTCATTGTGTCTGTGTCCGTGGGCGTGGCCTTGTCTTTCGTCAAGCTTGTCCCATGGGATAGGATAGCCAGTCCAGTGGGTGCGTGTTGGATCAGAGGAGGTACAGAAACCATTCACTCTATTGGGTGACCAGTGGCGCACCAGTAGGCTGAGTTAGAGCAGCCTGGGTCTGGTAAGCGTTGACGTGCTCCTACTGATACATGCCAAACTAGGGGCTGTCGGAGATGAAGTCCAGAATAAGGGACTCTAGAAATCCCTATCATGGGGACGAGCTCTGTCCTTCACCGTACGATGTGCCAGCAAAGCCGGAGGAGCTCTGCCCTGCGTACGCTCCAGACCTTGCATACACTTCTGATCTCTACCCTGTCTATGCTCCGAACCCTGCCACTATGTACTGCTCCTTGGAAGTAGCCAGGAAGCTCGTATCCTCATCGGTGGACTAACCATCACCCCCACATTGAATTGAAGTCTGCAAGACTGAATGATGTTAGTAAAAATAAATATTTTTGATGTAGACTACGAATCTCATACCTCTCGAATATGCAACGAAGATGACTGACGGGGAGGGGTAGTCTGTGTAGGAGGTACGGAGGGTAAAAGTGACGCATCTCGACGATGAACCTACGACGGGAGAATGCCATGATGTTAGCGGAACGTAAGGCATAACAAGAAAATAAAACATAGATTTGCATATAACTTACGTAATCATTAGTGTGGTCCGTGGATGAACGATGGGTAGTACTATGATGCCGGCCAGACTCGCTAGGTCGCGATGGCCAGTCGGACTCACTAGGACACGATGACCTGGCAGGTAAGCACAGTGCCCCCACTGGGTGCCCAATGCGCATGGTAGGGTCCGTTGAATGGCCGTAGCTCAGGTTGTTCGTTATTTTCTTAGCTTGTGATAGGATGCACTTGAAACTTTTCTGTAGGGCTGGTGGTGTGTCTGGGCTGCTGATGGCAATTTCAGATGTGCTTGTGATGTGTTGCGCCCGCTCTAACTGAAGTGACATATGAAACGGATTCAATAACGAGTGGCACAAATTTCATCAATGAAATGATAAGAGGTTGCAAGTGTCTTACGGTGTCATGGCGCCATAAAGTGCTGTGGCGATCAAACGAGCATTATAAGCTGTCGTCGTGCATCACCTCCTCCAGGCGCTCTGGTGGAGAAACGTTGAGTCTGCCCTTTGTAGATGGAAACATGCTCCAACCAAGGAGCTAAAGAAGGTACGTGATGAGATGCGTCTTGACGACCTCGTCCGGTGCATCTTGCGGGCACTGACTGAAATACCTCAGCCAAGTGTGGGAAATGCCATGAGCATCCTCTGAGACAACCAAGCCAAACCATACGCCAGCTTGTGTCTCCAGTCCACCGATGGAGGGGCTAGAACAAGTGCCTCAACCCAGAGAGGGAGACCGGTCAAGAACAATATGTCCTAGAGAGTGGCCATCATCTCACCCCACTGAAAGTGGAAGGTGTATATCTCGGGCCTCCACCTGTCCACAAGTGCTAAGAATAGACTGCCATCCAAGGTGAACTGGCATTCGATGGAGACCAGCTTTGCAAAGGGCAACAAGCCCGTGGCCTAGAGGGTTGGGATGTAGTGATCGTGATACAGGGGTGCTCGATCTTTACGACGTAGGATCTCTCTTAAAGGGTAAATATGTGGCTAACCTAAAATCCTGTGGATTTTGATGAACGGAGGCACACGATTGTCTGTCTTGATTATAGACTCCCATGTACCAAAATTCAACTAGCAACATGCTCTGGATCTCTGTCTTCTCACCACACCAAGATAGACGACTTTGCTGGTCCATGAGGAACAATAAGATCACTAGTAACCGGTAATTTGGTGGAACGCTAACTAGTCAGCTTCTCAACTCTCATGGCAGCGCACATCGTAAGCCAAAGAGAAAGAAATTGCATTGACTCAAAATTAACGTTCGAGGGTTACAAGGGACAGTGGCCAAGGCTTTATACCCTCGTACAAGCCTAGTTAGACTAACAGAAAGAAAACAATTCGAATCTGATTCTAATTCTATCTTCCTAATTTAGATAACTCTTGCCTAACTTAAACCAAAAGCAATAAGAAGTGACTAGCTGGTTGCATTGGTTTGTGCGCTCATGTGGTGGGCCCCATATGGTTGCTGGACCTTGAGGGTGGCGCACAACTCCCTTGACAATAGCCCAACTTCCTTTGTGGCCCAAATATCCATTTTCAACCCGTTTGAAGCTTTGGCATCGCCATTACCCCAAAACTGAACTAAAACAAATACTAAAACCCAAAACACCCTTAATATTTCTTATTATAGATATAAACCAGCCCGTGTCATATGGGACTTGGCCGAAAACTCAAACGGATTCAGAATTGAAGATTGGATACAATCGAGCCTCCGAAGTGGTTTTCTCTAATATTCAATTCAGAGCTTAAAAACTTGATTCCAGCATCTTGGTGGCTTTTCCACTGATATAACTGAAGTGTCATCATCTCCTCCTTTTGTGCCTTCTCTTGGTGTGCCAGCCTCCCTCACCTCCCACTTGGAAGCGCCAAGTTTTTTTCTCATATAATAACCTAAGAATACATAAAGTGAAAACATTAGATAGCAAGCTATCCTTAGCAGTAAAATCAAAGGAACTTAGGGTTAGATTCACCTGTTTAGTGAGTTCCCTTGCTCTAACTCGAGTGATTGGTCTCTTGTACAATTGTTGCAAAGCTTTAGCCGTAGGACCAACACTAGTCTTGTTATTGTCAGTATTACTTGAATCCGATGATGGAGGTGGTAATTGTGTAGATGAAGCTTTCATAATAGTGATGTCCTTATCATCCTTTCCCTCTTGAAAAGGAATCGACCTCGACTCTTAGGGTTAGTAGAACCAAAACGAGTAGCATCTCTCGCTTCATTGCTTCCCATGTTGTGATAGGAGGGTGACCATTGTCCCTACGGTCGTTCTGCACTTTCTCCTACCACATCAGTGCATAGTCCTCAAGTTCTAAGGAAGCAAGCTTGATTTTATGGTCTTCACTAAAATCGTGCATACGAAAGATCTTGTCCACACGCATATCCCATTTTTGGTATTCTCCTAGATCTGCACCACCAACAAATTTAGGCACTGTAATTTTTACCTTAGTGAGAGAATCCTCCTTGAGTGGTACTGGAACACGTCTAGCATGGCCACGGTGGCCACCGTGATCTATCGGTACCCAATTGGCGATGTAGTCCTCCTCAAAGGCATCAGTGTAGTACCCATCATCATCATTAGTGCCTGGCCCATAGCGACCAAGCCCTCCTCCTAAGAAGCCTCCATGGGCACCACCATGTGCAATGGCTCGCCCATGTGCAACTCCCTCTCGTGCGGCTCCTGGTGGAAAGAGACATGTATCCAGTGGTGCACGGGGTAGATGTGCTTGTTGTTGTAGGTGTGCTTGGTCTTCATGCTGGTGTTGACAAGCAAGACGAGCATCTTCTTCACGCTTGCGGACTACTTCTTCGTCTCGTTGAACTTGGGCAGCCATCTTAGCATTGGTCTCATTAAGTTCGCACTTCATCGTTGTGTTTTCACCTAAAACAGGGTTAGTTACAGAATTATTGCACCATTCTTTTAGTTCTTGCAAGTCAGCATGAATCTCCTCAAGCACTTCATTAAACCCCTCCACAGTTCACTTGACGTCATCCATATTAGCAAAGCGATCCCCTGATGGTTGCTCCTTAGTGGATCTTTCCCCTGACATGGTTAGCACAGAAAGAAAACAACACAAACAATATATACTATGCAATGGAATACCTAATGCTACCATCGACCAAGTATCTTGTCAATTTCTATGAATAGCAATATCACTTACCTAAGCGGTGAGAAAACAAGCCAGAGGTGTCACTAGCTGAAAACCAACACAGGAGCTATATTCACCAAGTTTATGTGGAGTTGGTATAAGGTTAGTGTATAATCCTACCACAATTCAGATGCATAAGATTTTGTAAAGCTAGTAAACTATCCACAAAGTTATCAAAGCCTAGTTACATTGCCCAAGATATAAGTGATGCGCTCACACACACACACACACGCAACGATAAATATGACTTGATGTAAGCAAACAAAGTTCTCACACTAAGTGCTAGGAGAGATGCTAGTTAACTACTCAAACTTCTGTCTAGGGCACAAGATTGTTTACACGATGTAGAGCACAAAGACAATGTAACGGTGCTATGTAAATAGCCCTATACTTTAAGCAGTAAACAACAGTTAGTCTCAAATGATGAAATAGCATAATTTTATATGGCTAAGGTTTTAATGAGATCTACAACTTTGCAGTTAAGGCGAAACCCAAATTCCGAAGGGAAGACCGAAAATCAGCAAAAACATAAACCGAAAACTTGTGATGGGAATTTGGGGCTGAAGATAGCCAATTTTCAGGGTCTTAGAGATGACTATTGTAAGCAGTTTAGTTTTTTTTGGATTAGGATTATCATTGGCTTTTCAACAAGTACAAGAATATCGAAAACAGACATCGTATGCAAAAGTTATGACTGTTTTACTAAAGGTGTCTCGGAATCAAAATCCTACTCGGACTAGAAACCGATTCGGGCTCAACTTGAAACCACTAAATATTTCAATTCTGTGAGCGAGGGTAGGAGTACAGTGCGTGCTAACGACGCGCCGATAATTACGGGAAGGAAATGCGCGCAGGGGGCAGGCGCGACAGCACCTCGCTTTCAGTGGTTTGTTCCCTCGTCGCGCATGGTACGGGTATTACTTTGCAGAACAAAGATAGGGTCTTTGGCCCACTGGCGTTGTTTGCATGTATGAAAAAGTAACTAAAACACACACACAAAAAACCATACCGGCCCCACTTGGACCGCACGGCGCCAATCTCTGCCGCATGACCACCGTGTAGCAGATCATTATTCATGCTAATCATGTAGCTTAAACTAATTAATGACCATGGTTAATCACTTGCTGTACAGTAGGCATTCGGCAGCGAGCTCGGCCACACGACGGCCGTGTGATAGGCCCTTGACACATGGCCACCGTGCGGTCTTATGGCGTGTCATCACCTTTGGCACCACTACACGGTGATTGGACGGTAAAAATACCATTTTTAGCGTTACCCTGCAATTGATGTTATTACTATAATTAGATCTCAAAAAACAGCTAAAAGTGCCAGAAATCCTCACACTCCACATTTACGCACGAGCGAGTTGATTTAGCCCCGTCTCCGCAATTATGGGCACGAGCGAGTGGATTTAGCCCCGTCTGCGCAATTATGGGCACGAGCGAGTGGATTTTAGTCCCGTCTCCGCAATTATGGGCATGTAAGACACGCACTCCCCGCACTTGTGCATGCGTGGTTGGTGGTGTGCTCGCATGTGTATTCACTGTTGTAACCTTGAAAAAAATGTGGGCAGCAAGGCTTTGATCCATTATGTTTTTTATCAGCATTATAGCTTATGGAATAAACAAACAGAATAGTTTTTTCGTTATCTTTTAAAATAATAAATAATCTTTTCAAAATAATTTATCGGTATATCGATATTCAGTTTATTCGTATAAACACTCGCATCAAAACCAAAAGCCATCAACCATTTAAGTCGCAGGTGAAAAGAACGCACCCCATGATTGGGCACAACAGAACAAGTCAGGACTCAGGACCATGAGTGACGATGACACAACAAGCCAACAACAGTGCAGTAACGATCCAGTATCTGCTCGTCCGAAACTGAGCCGATCGAGTCAAGTAAGCAATGCTAATTAAGATGGATTCAGGTAAGCGACGAACGAGTATCACCAATAATCATCTACGGGCACTTGGGGCCGCCCCTCTTGGTCTTCCAGTCGTTGTAGCATGGGCAGGACTGCTTGTTGCCGTAGGTGCCCGGCGGCACGCAGAGGCAGGACGCGCAGCACTTTTGGCAGAAGAACATGCACGGCTTCCGGTACGCCGTCGCCGAGCACCGGTACGCGCAGCGCCCCGCGCACTCTGCAAATTCGACGCAACCACCCAGCCATCAGCCACGCTCGCTGCGTCGTCTTTTGCCGTGTCAAGTGTATCCATCAGAAAAAAAAATCCAGAAAAATGGCATAACCTTGGGGCCGGAGGCTGCCAGGGGTCACACCATACTGCAGAAATAACACCAAGGCAGAAGAAACAGTAAGCACAGGGTACATGGAACAAGGAGAAGATCACGTATCTGAAACGCTAGAATCAGTGCAGAGCAATGTGATGCAGTGCATTGTGATCAGCTCATCCGTGCGTCTTGCTTACCATGGGGAAGGTGGTGGGCTGGGCCGGTGGTGGAACGGCAGAGGAGTTCACCGCCGAGGAGTTGGCTGGCGGTGGAGTTGGCGCTGGAGACGGCAGGTAAGCGGCCTGAAACAGTAGGTTTTCGGTGATATGATGCAATTTTATCGTGATACTCCAAAAACCCACTTTTCAACATAAATAGGTTTCTGCAATTCACGTCCATCGCTGAACCCTTCCGAGTTAAAGCTCGTGTATATGTGCTCCACGTTGCAGCTGCAGTTCAATTTGTAAACTAACTAATTCGTATTGAGGAATAGGAAAGTTAGCATCTTAATTAGCTGCACTGCTTCGAGGTTAACATTTCTTCCTTGATTAGGAACAATGGAAGAAACTCCTATGTGCTGTGCCAAACTGCCAATGACTGCATAGAAGAGAAGAGAAGAGACAGACCTGGCCTTCTTCACAGAGAAGCATAACCACCAGTGCAATGCAGAGCACCACCCCCCCTCTCTTCCCAGCACTGCTCCTCATGGTTTCTTCCAAGTGTATAACCGGACTGAGGCTAGCTAAAAGAGACGAAGTCCTCTTGTGCCTACCTCCTCTCTCACTCCCTCTCACGATTGAAGCTATCTATCAACGTGTATAAGGTGTCCCTTGGGTCCAAAACTGTTTGCCCTGTGAGCAAACAATGCATATAAATGGGCAATCCCTTTGCTCTGTATGAGCTGTTCTATCAGCCGCATGCACCGAAAGCGCTTGAGAGAGAGAGAGAGAGAGAGAGAGAGAGAGAGAGAGATGCTATCTACTCTAGCTATCCAGGGCCAAGCAATAATGGTGCAGTTGGAATCGGACAATTCTTTGCAGTTTGGTAGTTTCTGCCTTTCTGGCGCGTGGCCTGCTATTTGGCCGCGCCATGCATGCCGTTGTTGATGTGGTGTCAAGTTTTGGGGGGACGCAAGTTGCATTGCCTTGCCGACGGCCACACCTCGGGCTCTTGCCTGCACTAGTACAGCCAGTCGTGTTCTGTTTTAATTGGCTTACGGCTTAAATTTATGATTATAGTATTTGATTTATAACTAAAATTACACTGTAACAGCTATTAACTTTTCTAAAAAAATAATAAATAAACAAAATATAAAAACTGTTGTATCATCGTAGATAATATAAAGAAATAAGCCAAACAAAAAAGAAAAAGTAAAAAAACCGAGAAACCCAAAAGGCCAAAATGAGTTAAAATTAGAAGTCGACGTGTTCTAAGTGGTTTTTAATTTAAATAAGCTGAAAACCAAAATAAATTAGAAGCTAAAGCCGTTTGGAGTCAGGCAAAATCACCTTTTGGTTTTCCCCTGGAAAATGTAGTAATCCTTTTGCTCTTCCACGGTACATTGATTTCTCCCTCGTCTTCTTTTATAACCTCCTCTCTGTTACTCTTTTTATTGATGTCACATTGGCTAAGTGGCTCGCAACTTTTCCGGTGATCGACAAACTTGATGCAACCTGAAATACCACCTGCTCACAAGAACTAATTGTACCGGAAAGGCTCAAATTTGCGAAATCGAACTACAACGATTTAGCAGCGGGCGTAAAATCGAACTACATCGATTGATGTCTAGAGGTGAGCACTACATTAGATCTCGGCTACGAATGCACAAAAATACTAGCACTGTTGAGAAAACAAACCCATGGGCGGCCTCAAAACAACAGAGGAGACCAAGAGAACCCATGGGCGATGCGATTGCTAGCAAGCCTGGACATGAACACATGGCGGATCGATATGCGATGCAAGTGTAGCTAGCGACCTCTCTCACAGTCCTACTCCCTTTGCTCGAACGTTTTGTTGGTTTGCCTGACGCGATCTCCTCCCGTGATCCTTTGCGTTTGTACGCAGGAATCTAATCTGCTTCCGCTGCGACGTCCTCGTCGATCACCCGCGGCCGCCGTCCCTGTACGTGCTCCTTTTTGTTCTTTTTTTTCCTTTTCTTTGTACGTGCAGCGACGAGATTTCGCAATTTCCCTCGTTCCCTTGCGTTGTGAGGCAGTCCTTTCTGAATGAACATCCTTTTTGAGCCGCGACAAAGCTTAACTGCTCCGTTCTGCGAACAAAATAGACAGTAATACATGTTGGCACGAGAAAAGAAAGAAGAATAGAATAAATTTAGGTCCCGTTTGGCACAGCTCCACTTGTTTTTTTTTTACTTCAACTCCACGAACAGCTCCACCGGTGGAGCTGGAGCTGTTTTGGTAGACTGTTTGGCAAAACAACTCCACCTGTTTTATCATGCATGGTTGAGAGATGTCAATTGTCCAATATACCCCTGTCTATTTGCATAGGAATGAGCCGTTAAAACCGGTGGCAGATCGCGTAAATTCACGAAAGTACAAGGGCAGTGGCATGCGGGCCTGCGGATGGAGCCGAGTAGAGCTACTTTTTTCAGCTCCATCTCGTACATATCTTTGGTCTCAGCACGTTTTAGGGGACTTCTTGGGTGGAGCTATTTTGTTTTACCTCGTTTGGCACAAAACGGCTCCAAACAGCTCCAGGAGCCGGTGATGGAGCTGTGCCAAACGGGACCTTATAGTCGCCCGTCGGTGCCAATTGTCCTGCAAGCTTGTCTCATAACCATGTGGGGCTGCAGGCTGCTACTGACTGGATGACTGGGTTGCTGTATGCGTTGGTTCGTTCTCTGCATCTTGCTAAGGAGTTGAGTTCACGCACACGCTGCAGCTTTCGCAGCTGGGCTGGGAACCTGGGACATGTACATCCGTGACATGACGTTCATGCAGACGAGTCCGACCAAACCGACTCCTGCTGGACAGTCAAGTGCTGCCATCGCCAAGCACGTACTTGTTTGTTTGTTCAGCTACAAGCATTCGTCTGTGCGGCTGTAAGGCATCAGATCCTCTTGGTCTAGATTAGCGTTCAGATCTCCTATTCCTCTATGAACGGCTATTCCCAAAGTTGAGCTGATTCTGCAATGCGTCCATTTGCTAGCATGATGATCTATGTGCTTCCCAACCTCACTCATCGTCTCAAAGATCTTCATTGTATCATCACGTCATTCTCCCATGACGGTGTGGGTAGACTACTAGACTATAGTCCTACAGACAGCATATCCCGTGACTTGGCAGACATTCCGGAGCTGCTTTTGCCGTCTCTACCATTGCATTGTTAATCTCGCGACACAAGATGACCGACAAACAGAAGAGAGTGGACATACATATTCGTGCAAGGTTGTCTACTTGCCTGCAGCGTTATGAATTCGTTGATGAACAAGAAGACTGAAATGGAACAGGATGGCGAACAGGCATATGGATTCATGTACCGCCGTGTGCCAAAACTAGCAGTGAGCTACAAAGCCAGCACCACAAGTATGCTGCAAAAAATTGTCCACCACCTGCAAATCAGATCGATAAAACCACAGGCAATGGCTGCATAGCTTATTCGAACTGGAGAGGCAACTGACATCATAATCAAAAGGTGTAGACAGAACAACCTCAGATCATGCACCAGGTAGGTGAATACAGAGAATTGGTTCTCAGTTGCAGATTAGTTCTGGGGACAAAAGCACGTCGAAGTGGGAACCAAGAAATGCTGCAAACATTCTTATTTTGCTTGAGGGTGCGAGGCGATGAAGTCGACTGCCATTTTGATGGAATCAATCTTCTCTGCCTCGTTGTCAGGGATCTCAAACCCAAATTCTTCCTCGAAGGCCATGACAATCTCGACGGTATCCAAGCTATCAAGCCCGAGGTCCTTCTGGAAATGTGCATTAGGCGTCACCTGCAAGGTTTATTGGAGATACAAGAAACTGATTATCGACAGTTGCAACATCTATGAAATATGAATAGATATCCTCTTAACAAACATTAGAAAAACTTCACTCCATGCCATTCAAAGTTCAGTGTCCAGAGAACTACCGCAAATATAGATGGATTATACAAGTGCCACTGTGGCCTAACAACAATTAAAACTTTGCATATTTATTTGGCTCCCAACATCCGAACTGCACACAAAAATCTTATTATCGTAAGAAACATTGCACATGGCTGAAATACTGAACAGAAAATGTCAGTGTGCAGAAGGACCACTTCATGAATTGCTGCCTTAGATTCTTGAATGTAAGAAACACTATTCAGTTCTTTATTGTATCACATAGCCCTGTATAAGCAATTTGTAGGCACACCGCAGCAGGATTTCCGGTACAGGCACACAATACTAGCTCCGCAGCCACTGGCGATCTTTGGGACGATTTTGAGTTACTCATTGAGTCTACCTCGCCCTTAGGAACCAAAAGTCACGGCTTGAAATGGCCCTACATAGTGCAGCCCTGCCAGGCTCGACTACAGCACTAAGCTTGACTGAAAGTGCTCAACTTGTATATGAATTTAATTAGTATGCTTGACCTCAGATTGACAAGCTCGAGCTTAGCTCAAATGAGTGCCACAAGATTGAAGATTTTAAACAAAAAAGAACTGCCATGCCATGCCAATTTTTAATAAAAAAAAAGGGTGAACGTAATACCAACATTTGATTAATGCCATCCATTTGTGCCCATTAGCATTGCCATTTTTCCACCATAGTTGAAATGAAGACTTATGTGCAATTCATACCAAAATGTCATGATCAAATAATTCACCAAATTTGAAAAACTTCATTACCGAAACAAATGGAAAAGTATCAAAACAAGCACAGAAAAGATATTTGAAATAAGACGACCAACATACTAATACCACTGATTGAATAAGTGTTACCAACATAATTACCAGACATACATTAAGCATGATTTCAACAACTGTTACTAACACTGAATTCGAATTATATGCCAAAGAAAGCAATACTAGTTTGATAGGTAACAATGCCACAGTAGTT